>OY757929.1:44308522-44453522 GCA_963585895.1 Sepioteuthis lessoniana | reverse complement strand
TACTATTATAAGTTTTAATTGCTTTTTTGCTTCGTGGACTCACACACACACACACACACACACACACACACACACACACACACACACACACACATATATATATATATATATATATATATATATATATATATATATATGTTTACATTTGAGCCTCTTTAAAGGAAATCTGTCGTTATTCTTTTTGTTGTGTCGTGGTAAGGAAGACATACACAGTGAAAAAGAGTTAATTATTAATTGACTAAAGAAGTACCATCCGACAAATATTATAAGTCCCGTGCTGTAGGCGTTACGTCCAAAGTTGGTCTTACTACTGACCGAGATCATTCGGTACCCACGTTCTTAAGAAATACATCTTTTATACTTCCGAGATACCGGAAGTTACGTGGTACGAGCCTCTATACAACACTTATATGTCTTAGTAGACTGTCAGTAGGACCTTCTTTATTGACTGTTACATCTGGAATTTTTTTCGTTGTCCTAATAGTAGAGTGCCGTCATTTATGGTCTGTTAGAATCATACTGACAAACCTATAAAGACGCACACACACACATACTCACACAGACACACGCACGCATGAAGTGAAGTAAACCAGGTTTCGATCTTAGCTTCTACCACATTGATGAGGCGTTATACAACGAAACAGTCAGTCTGTCAATGATTATATATATACATATATATATATATATATATATATGTGTGTGTGTGTGTGTGTGTGTGTGGAGGTGCCCGTAGTGTAATGGTTATCGTCGTAGGAAATGAACACGGCGACACGAGTTCAAATCCTGGAGGAGGCTGATTGCATTTCACATAGCACTAATACACTCGGGACAGGTATGAATTCAATTATTCTCCCTCCAGCTATGGGTAAATAGTAGGACAGACTGAGTTCTTCAGCCCTGGTGAGGCAACTAGACTAGGAGAAGGAAATCTAGGAGAAGGAAAACTCTGAATCCAAACCTGTTAAACTCCACTTAAAAAATTGACCTAGTGTCATATCCTGCCTGAGCGGAGGGGTTGGTAAATATGTATGAATATGTTCCTCACCGGGTGGGGGGAGTACTCTTGTTAAGTAATTACCGGTTGCCTTTCACGTAATGCAAAGTTTTTCTAATAAATTCAGCATTTGGTAGCCGTTAAGCGTATTTGTGTAGACAAAACAAAACTGATACATATGCATTAAAATCCTTTCGCTAATATCGAGTTATCTTTTGGCTGTGAGGTAGAACATTCGACTGGTATTTCGATCCCACCTTCAGGCATCTCGCGTGTCGAGTCACTCAAATGAGTTTTCATAAAACGTAAGAGTCTGTCTGTGGATGACAATATATATATATATATATATATATATGCTAAAGTCTATCGTGCTCTTGTCAACTCATCGGCCAAGTGTTCGCCACTAGCCCGGTAGACCAGAGTTCAATCCCAGGATGATTAGTAACAAAGACTCAACAAATGGTAATTGATGCCGCCTTGTTTAACACTCAGCATTATAAGGTACGTATCAAGGGTAAATAGGAACGATTCAGGAAAAGGAGTCGCGTCCTCCCCTACACTTCGCTGTAGTAGTCATTGAAAAGTCAACCTTCGAGTCACCCACGACTACAGTCGACAACGTTACTTTTCATATCGTGCTTTGCATCTAAATGTTATCGAACCTGATATAGAGACAAATTTGATAAAAAATTAAGATTGATTTCTAAGAAAACTATCCACATCCTCTCAGATTCTGAGTGTTTTTGAATGCTCGAAAGAGTACCTGCAAGCAATCACCAAGCAGATGCCTTCAAAATATTTAATGCGATGCACACTGGTGAGATAGTGTAACAACTTCTAACATATAAGTAAAGTTGGCGTCCTTAGTAACCCGAAAACTCCCTTTTCAATAGCTTCTACGCCAAGGTGTAAGGGGGGACGATACGCCATTTCCTGGATTGCTTCACTTTACACTTGATCCTTACCTTATAATGCTGAGTGTTCAGCAAAGGTGGCATCAAATACCATTTTTGAGACTTTGGTACGACTTGACCTGGGATTGAACCTCGTTCTCCCGGGCTAACACTCTACTCATTAGGCCAATAGCCCGGTCTCATTCTTATATATAGTCACCACAAACAGATAGTTAACACTATAATGATACACTATAAAGACACGAAACAATAGTTCACACACCCTACAGCGGCTCTCGTTTCTTTGATGTTGTCGTTCGAGTCTTGCAAGGAGATTCTTTAACACACTTTCAGTGTATAATCTCTCTAGATTTAGTTTGTTTTATGGTACACCAGCTATTGTATGTTATTTAATGCCAAATCCTTTTTATACATGAATATTAAATATATGAGATAATTAACAGTTCTATTGCTGTTGTGTCGTAGTAAGGAAACGATACACAGTGAAACAGAGTTAGTTATTCATCAACTGGAGTGGTACAGTCCGACTAGCATTATAACTCTCTCTCTGTAGGTGTTACGTCTAAAGATGTTCTTCTACTGACCGAGGTCTTCAGAGCTCTTCTGTCTCTGCTTCTGACTCAGATTCCGTCTCTGTCTTAAGAGATACGGCGTCTTTTATACTTCCGCCCAACCGGAAGTCAAGTGGTACGAGCCACTATACAACAATTTCAAACAATTCATTTTAACATTAGTACACAGTTTACTTCTATTTGATCCATTGATAGGCCCCAATCAAGTGCGACCACTCCGGGCCAAAGTGGAGCTGGCAACGATGACAATAAAGAGGTACTCCGCATTCCCCAAAGTTCTGACATTACTAGAGCCTCACCATCAAGTTATATAGTGTCATATCCAGTACACTCGATGGGGAAATCTTACCCATCTGCAAAAATGCGGTCAGTGTATTCTGCAGCCCTAGCTGACTGGGCCACTCTGCCTAAATTACGTACGACGAACGTCGGTAGATCTAATGAAATAAAATGGTTTCGCACTAAAAAAAAAAAAGGCAACAACAAACGATATTCTACAAAAAATTTCACGAATGCAGACAACGCAGATGATTTCGCGATTTTTGCAAATACACCTGCCCAAGACAAATCTCAGCTGGAACAGGCAGTTAGAGACATTGGGTTCTACCTGAAAGAAAAAACAGAGTGCATATGTTTTAAACAAGATGGGGCCATCGCCATACAAAATAGCAAGTCTCTGGAAATAGTAGATATGTTCATATACTTCGGTTTCCATATCTCATCAATAGAAATAGATGTCAATATGGGCATAGGAAAGACACCGACTGCTCTTGACAGTTTTTCGATAATATAGAAATCAGGTCATTTTGATTTGATAAAACGTTCATTGTTCTGTGCAGTAGCACTTTAATGTTTGAATCCCTTAGACTCTAACGAAATAATGGGAGAAAAAGTTAGATGATAACTATACATGAATGCTGCAGACTGTTCTGAAAAAAATCCTGGAAGCAGCACCCTACAAAACAGCAGTTATATTGCCGCTCATTTCCCATCTCACAAACCATCGAAGTAAGATGAACATGATAGTGAAACAAGCATGAACTCAAAAGCAAAAAAAAGGAGGTTATGGTTATCATCGCTGGAAATGGACAAGTCGACACGAGTTCAAATCCTGGACGAGTCTGATTGCATTTTACATAGTACTAATACCCTTGATAAAGGTATGAATCCAATAATTCTCCCTCCAGCTATGGGTAAATAGCATACGTGCAGTTGTATGTGGCGACACGACAGCTTTACATCAAAATGGATTACTCTGTTTTTCTACTTTCTTCATAATGTCGGATTCAGATCCATCCATATATATATATATATATAAATATATAGGTGTTTTACCTTTGTTGAGATAAATCTGCTGCCTCTGAAATCTGCCGTTGTCTTCATTCCCTTTCTCTCTTCAGGTTCTTGATGGAAATGTTTAACTAAATATGGTGCTTCCTAGGTAGGTGAATTTGTCTACCAGTTTCAGAGAGGTTCCGTCTTGTGTAGAAATGTCGCCTGTTTGATTATAGCACATATATTCAGTTTTGTGAGCATTGACATGGAAGCCAATGCCTGCTGCAGCTTGTTCCAAACTATGCAGTTGTGCTTCGGCTTGGTTGGGTGTATTTGCCAGTATCGCTATGTCATCGGTTTAGTCGTACCTAGGAAGCAGTGTCTCATCAACCGAAAAAGACATCTAACGTAGGCTCTCGATCATATGGAAATCAGACTTGACCGATAAAATGAAACGCAGTTTCTTCCAGGCAGTGGTCGTATCGATACTGTTGTATGGATGCACTACTTGGACGCTAACTAAACGGTTGGAGAAGAAGCTAGACGGCAATTACACAAGAATGTTGCGAGCAATATTGAACGAGTCCTGGCGGCAACACCTCACAAGGCACCAACTATACGGCCACCTGCCTCCCATCACGAAAACTATCCAAGTCAGACAAACCAGACATGCCGGACACTGCTTGAGAAGCAGGGACGAGCTCATGAGTGATGTACTCCTTGGACCCCCTCATATGGCCGGGCAAAAGCAAGACGACCAGCTCGAACATACATACAGCACCTATGTGAGGATACGGGATGTAGGCTTAAAGACTTGCCAGAGGCGATGAACGATTGGGAGAAGTGGCGAGAGAAGGTCAGGGATATCCGTGCTAGCGGCACGACATGAAAGAAAAAAAATATGGTGCCATCCTTCTTTGGACGACGACGCCGAATGCCGTTGGTGTGAAGACATATAAACTAATTCTTTTAATATTGTTCAAGCAAGATACAGAAGCAAGTTCCATTTCAACACATTTTCAAATTGGATTCGGATTTCTAAGTTGCTCAAAAACTTTGAAACTCATAGTGCTTATTAAAATCATTCCCATCCGGACCTCCGATAACAAACTGATCACCCAGGAGCAATATGCAAGCATTATCAATAATTTTTCACGCTGCATTGAACATTGTCTTCAACTGAACGGTGTTATATAGCCACAATTAACGCCATGTGCGAAATAGACATATAATGTTCAGAACGATAGAACATATAAAGAACATAGGAATCTCGAAATTCGAAAACACATAACGACTTCTTATTCAGGTACGAAACCTTTTTATTAACTTTGAGTTAAAGGTTTCCACATAAGGAGGAGAGACACAATCTCGCTATCCCGTCTTATTCATTTGGCCCTTATCTCGTGCGGCACCCATGGCGCGCAAATTCCTCTCGCCTCAGTGAGCCCCAAAAGTCGAACCTCCTCGTTCGGTGTCTAGTTTTCAACTCTCTGACTTTCTTCGAAATCCCCCAAATCCTCCGCAAACTTCCGGTGCGTGACGTCACCCGCACTTTGTCTCCCGTTTCATCATCTCAGGCTATTGTGAACATCTCTGAGTGACATGTCCGCTCTGTGCGCGCTCACCCGTTACCACGTGCATCAAGGTTGCACCTAACTAACCCATGTGCTGAACCGAAAGGTTCTCAGCCTAACTAAACCCAAAGGCATTAACCGTAATCCCTCGGCTATTATATTACAACCGTTGTCATCAGTAGTATGTAGTTTAGGGCTTGTTTTGATACTTTCCGTTTTTCATTTGAGAATAAATTCCACAGCTTTTAAAATGTTAGCATGTTACCTCTTAACGAATGTAATTTTCATTACGCTATCCTTGACGGGACCCCTATTATTTTCTTTCAAAAATTCTGAAACACCCTGTATGTATTTATATGTTACTACCAGCTCCATTAGTAGTGAAATAGGTTGATAGAATCGAATGCTTTGTCCCAGCCTATCGGTGAATACGCATTCACTTGTATACAACAAATTAAGTTGACTTACTGTTTAAGTTATTGGTGATTCATAATTTACAGGGATAGCCATAATACTTTGTTTCACTTAAGGCACATTCTCCTGAGTTCATATAAGTGCACCCCATTGTTTCCGAAATGGAAAGATTTAGTCATTTACCTTGGAGCTAGAATCTGAAACGGATATAGAGGGATACATCTTTGTGGATCAATTTCTTTCTGTACATAGCCGTTCATAGACACAGCAGCCTGTTCCATTGATGGTGAAAAGGTCTGTAAACTCCGAGTGGTATTTGCAAGTGTGCATATGAAATGCGTACGAATAAATATACAG
Organism: Sepioteuthis lessoniana; assembly: GCA_963585895.1. Taxonomy (NCBI): domain Eukaryota; kingdom Metazoa; phylum Mollusca; class Cephalopoda; order Myopsida; family Loliginidae; genus Sepioteuthis; species Sepioteuthis lessoniana. Next base: position 44,447,422 of record OY757929.1, on the reverse strand, counting down.
TGTCCGGCAGCAATACCCTACGATCTATCCTGTTCTGGATAGAAAATCAATACTGTTTTTTTGTTAAAAATTTCAGAACCTCATAATCATTTTCATATATATATATATATATATATATATATATACATGTGTGTGTGTATGTGTGTGTGTATGTATGTGTGTGTGTGTTATAATTGTGGAAACAAATCTGCGACCTCTGAAATCTTCCCTGTTGTCTTCAATCTCTTTCTCTTTTCAGATTATTGATGTAAAATTTTAACATCTTAATATAGTAACTAAGCTATAGTTGTACCATAGCCAGATACGGCTATGTGGGAAACGTATATGGAATGTTCATATATATATATATATATACATAGAACATAGGAATCTCGAAACACGAAAAACACTTACTTCTTAGTTCAGGTACGAAACCTTTTATTACCTTTGAGTTTGAAGGTACTTCGACATAAGGAGAGAGATATACATTCTTTCTGGCTTTTTCATCTCCCCCCACTCCATCTCGTGCGACACCTGCCCAGGGCCTCCGCGAGGAAGCGAAAGTCAATCGTCTTCTCCCGAGGCAGAACTTGACTCAACTCATTGACTTTTTCAAAATCACCAAAATTTTCTATGCGCGCGCTCCCGGTGTGTGACGTCATTCACATTCTCTAGCCCCCGTTTCCCACCTGGGCTACTGTGACATCTCTGAGTGACATGTCCGCTCCACGCGCGCCCGCGCATGAACACCTGCGTTAATGTTGCACCTAAGTAACCCATGCACTGAGCCGAAAGGTTCTCAGCCTAACTAAACCCAAAGGCATAAAACGAAATCTCTCGGCCATTATATTACATAGTAACTATATATTAATATAGTAACTTAATATAGTAACTATATTACACAGTCGTGCTTTGGACGAACGAGTAGAATATTTTTTGCGTAAAGACATATTAAATATCGTTTGTGTGAAAACAGAATATCGTTTGTGTGAAGACTATTGAATCAGTACGAAAAGCTATCTATGTAGCAATGATAGATTGGCAAGTCTAAAAAGAAAAGTTTGAACTGTAAATGTTCATTGGGCATCGGTTCAAGCAATGATCATAACTGATCGAATCTGAAAAATATCATAAGAGATTTGCGAGAGGGAGATACCATTACCACTTGCCTTAGTTCACTTGCACTACGAAAGAGACAATTTTAAATGAGAGAGGTATATACCTGTCGCTCTTGGTACAACAGAGTCACTGCGTAAATTACCATACCACAGCCTCCTAATTGGGACGTAGAAAATATTTCCCAATATGGATGACAGAGTGAAATAGAAAAAGAATATTCTCTGTCGAATGACATCTTTTATTGATAATATAATTCAAATTTCAGATCGCAAATAGTACATTAAACGTATATATATATATATATATATATATATGTGTGTGGAACACTATATATATATATATGCTCCCCTACCCCCGTTGGGTTGAGCTCTCTAGCGAATGAAGTAATCGTGTTGCCATTAGCGTTTATGGAAGGCTCTTCATAAATGAATTGAGATCTCGGTAGCCGTTCAGCGGATGTATGTAAACAATAGTAATTGTGATTCATAGCCGTTTAAAATTTACTTCGCTGCTACTAGTTCCCTCGTGGCTGAGGGGTAGAGTGTTGGATTGGCGTTTGAGTCAACCGGATTTCGATCCCAGCTACGGGAAGCTAGTATGTGTAGCCACACTGATGAGTTGTGATAGAACGAAATAGTTCTGTCTGTGGTTGACTATATATGCAGAGTGTAATTTTTCTCTTCACGAGATCACGTATGTATTCCAAAGTGCTGTTATATTTATGAGCTGCAGAATCATGGAGTATAATAGTGTCAGTAGTTAAAGACATTTAAGTACATTAGCACTGCTTTGAAAATTAATTCTGTTAAGTTTGGGTTGAATGTTCCTAATATGTAAGTGCTTCGAGAATCTAGTTTTTGTTTGTTATTTTGATGTTCTAATATTGTTGTGTTTTCGGTGAGAACTTTTCGTAAATCTGTTGTTGGGAAAACATGGATGTTTTTTAAATGCTGTGCCATCCTGCAGCTCATAACTATAACAGCACTTTGGAATACAGACGTGATCTCGTGAAGAGACAAATTACACTCTGTAAAAATAACATCAATACACTCAATCTTGAATTACAATATATATATATATATATATATATATATAACGTTAGGTAAGTTACGAAAGTAAAGCTCACGTGACTAAGATATTGTACTGAGAATAAAATTTTATTCAGTTCCCTGGAACGGTCATCATGTGTTGACACAGACTCAACGTTAAAATATTGTACGATTAGTATGTAATCTCATCATAGTACAATGTATTTTATAGATTTAAAAACGTTTCCCGGGATAAATCTCTCTCTCTCTCTCTCTCTCTCTCTCTCTATATATATATATATATATATATATATATATATATAGGTGTGTGTGTGTGTATCATTAATATCAAGGAAAACTCAAGAGACATTAAGCCATTATGAATTTATTTCAACAAATCGTTTAGTACGAATTGCATCATCAAATAGTGGACAATTTGAATGGAGAAATATAGCGAGAAATACGGAGAGAAAATTTACCATGAATTAAACATTTAAAAATTCATAAAAAAAGATTTTATGTAACCCAATTTAACCCAACAAATTATAATCCTGTTGTAATCCCATTCTAATAGCCGGTGATACATCAAAATAATAACCTGATGAAATATAGTTTTAATTAATCTCCAGTTTTTGTAAATTATCAAACCTTCCATTTCATTATAATTTGACTATTTAAATTCTCATGTGCTTCGTAATTTATCAATCAAAAGCATAATCATTTATTCAATTATATTTTTAAAAGTTCATATATTCCGACTTTAAGCGAATATGAATGGTATGTATGCATGTATGTATGTATGTATGTGTATATGTGTGTGTGTGCGTGTGTGTATAATTAAAACCCGTACCCTCACCCTTAAATAAATTATAAAACATCAGCAAAATTAGAAAAAAAGTGAATGAAATAAAGTGAATGCTTCAATATTAAAATATTTTAAGATGTACAGCAACTCACGACTCGGAGTTTAATGGGGTCAGTCATCAGATGAGCAAATTTAAACGCATCTGAAAGCTTTTAGACGGTTTTAACCGTATTTAAGAAAATATTTTTTAAAAGGTATTTTTTACCTCGGGCTGGATATATATTTATTCTATGGTTGCATATCACACATGAGTCAAAGTAGGTCGCATGGGGATAGTAATATGAAAAAGATGATATGCAAAGCTGTAATGATATGCCTTTAATGATTACTCATTTTAAATTTATGTGATTAAAGTCATACGCAGGGAAAAGCTTTTTTTAGGGGTGTCAAAAAACACTTCTGAATTTTTTTTAAAGCTCCGACGTCTTGTGAAATAAAATACTGTCAATACACAACAGAATAGGTCGAAACGCAAGCAGGACGACTTAAGATCAAAAGGTAACCTTCATTTCCAACTTTGTACAAGAGCAGAAGATAAGAGGCGTAATCTTTATGACGGCTCGACTATCTTTTGAAAGATTTTCTCTCGCAACCGACGTTATGCTTCTGAAGAGCAGCCTTTACAGTCGACTGAAAGGTTTGCAGCAGACGTTGAAAACTTTAATATATATATATATATATATATATATATATATATATATATATATATATATAAGAGTGTATGTGTATGTATGTGTGTGTTGGGTTTCGATCCTAACTTCAAGCATCCTATGTGTCTAGCCACACTGAAGAATTGTGATATAACGAAACAGTATGTTTGTTGATGACACAATATATATATATATATATATATATATATATATATATATATATATATATACATATATATATATATATATATATATATATATATATATATATATATTCCACGTCTGCATCAACTCTTTCCCTGGACAGTAAATCCTGCTCTTTAGAAGCAGAACTTCTTCCATCGTCTACCGGAGAAAGACTTGGAAGACCTTTATATATATATATATATATATATATATATATATATATATATATATATATATATATAAGAAAAAGTTTATTGGAAACTTGAGAAACTTGCATCCGACTAATCTAATGGGTAAGAGCAGACAGTTTCTTTTTTTAAACCTTGAAATGGCAACTGGTCTAGAAGAATTAAACCTCTGAATCCAAACCTCTTCAACTACGTTTAAGAAATTACCCTGAGTCGGATCCTTTTAGTATCGAATAGATTGAGTAAATATGTACTTATTTAACCTTCGTGGTACCAGAAGAATACAACACATTATTTTTTGAGGATTTATTTTGAGTGTTCAAGTGTTTTGAGCAAATCATTTTATGAAATTCAACTCTTGAAGACGATCGACTTTACCAATCTGCTGGGGTTGTAGAATATACCGACTGTACCTCTGCAAGAAGTAAGACCCCCCCCAAGGAGTGTCCTGTAAATGATACTAAACATCTGATAATGAGGTTCCAGTAATGCCGGAGCCTTTGGGAATATGGAGTTCTTCTTCATGGCTATCACACCTAGGTCCATTCTGGCCCAGAGAGGTAGCACCTGATAGGAACCTATCTATGTGTTAAATATATTTAAACTGCATACTTATGCTAAACTGAATTGTTTGAATTAGAACTGTATGACTAAATGTTTTTGACTATTAAACTGTGTACTTATGCTAAACTGAATTTGTTTGAAATTGAACTGTTTATTTCTATAAAACTGTGTTGTTTAAACTAGAACTGTTCTGACATTCAAACTGCCTGCCAATACTAAATTGAATTGTTTGAAATGGAACTATTTTTGTACGCTAAACTGAATTTTTTGAAATTGAACTGTTTTGACATTGAACTGTGTGTAAATAAAAACCAAATTGAGCTGTCTTAATGAGAATTGTTTGACTAAACTGAATAGCTTGAAAGAGAAGTGTTTTTGTACTCACGATAAACTGAGTTGTTTGTAAAAGAACAAATTATTTGTATAAAAATGGATTTGACATTAAATAACCTACAAAGGTTGATATGCCATAAAACTCAACCAACCAACCGACCAACCAAAAGACTATTTATCTGACTAATGACCCTATTATATCTTCAACAAGGAGGCACTGGAAGAGCTAGATAACATTCCGTACCTGTACAGCATGTGACATAGCGATTGCTTTCCGATGATCAACACAAGAATCCGAAAAACCAATTCAGGCTTCGCAGTGACCGAGCATATCTAGAGAGCCTCTCGTCTCAAAGTCTCCACAAATATTAGGATTTTTAATCGCATCGGCATGAGCATATTTAGGATACCTAAAAGTCACAGTCAATAATGAAACTTTCTTCAGCAATTTGGCCGTCTGCATTTTAAAGACAAAGACAACATCATCTTTATTATTCCTTAAGCCCTTTGATGCACCATGCCAAGTTTATTAAGCTAATTAAGTCAAACTTTTTGTATGTATCTATAAAGCCCTTCTTCTGCATACAGGAGGCGACAAAAAGTCGTTTTTAAGCGGAGTACAACTGGTTTAAATTCTGAGATGTCTTCCTTCAAGACTGGTTGTTCTATTATTTATCCACAACTGGTTGGGTCAAGTAGAGATGGATTCATGCCTTTTTAAAGGGCATCAGTGGTAAGTGAACCGCAAAAATCTTACTGCGGATTTGAACTCGAGTCACTGATTCCATTTCTATTTTCCGGCGATAACCATAACGCTAAGTGCGTTGGGTTTGGTGTGTATTGGTTTTGTTTTGTTTGCTTTCATGGCACAACAACCATTGTAGGTTATCAATGCCAAATCCATTTTATACATATAAGTAAAGTTGGCGTCCTTAGTCGAGGGTGACCCGAAGGCTCCTTTTTAAATAGCTACTACACAAAGGTGTAGGGGGCGCTACTCAATTCTCTGGATTGCTCCACTAGCCTTGATCCTTACCTCAAAATGTTGAGTGTTAAGCAAGGCGGTATCAAGTACCATTCTTGAGATTTTGTTAATGACTCGACCTTGGATTTAACCCTGGGCTCCGGGACCATTTGCAAACGCTCTATTCATTCGGTCACAAATAATTCAAATTAGAATAAAGAGGTACTCACCAAAGTTCCAGTGTTACTGGAGCCTCACCATCAGATTGCTTTGAATCATATCTAGGACACTCGTTGGAGGAGTCTTACCCTATGTGCAACTACATCAGAAAAATTTTTCTGATGTAGTTGGTGAACACGGAGTTCCAATTTTTCTGATGAAGTTGCACATTGCGTCCGACCGATTTATGCTCTTCTATTTTCACATACCTGGGAGTTGGAGGGAGGAAATAGATTCATGCCTTTCCCAAGTAAGGAAACGAAAGACTCCTCGTCCAGGATTTGAAGTTGGCACACTGATTCCATTTTATCAGCAATAATGGTTACATTTAATCCTATTTACCAACACCTCCGCTCGGGCAGGATATGACACAAGGTCAATTTTTAAGCGGAGTTTAACAGGTTTGAATTCAGAGTTTTCCTTCTCCTAGACTAGTTGCCTCACCAAGGCTGAAGAACCTAGTCTGTCCTTCTATTTACCCATAGCTGGAGGGAGAATATTTTGGATTCATACCTTTCCTAAGGGTATTAGTACTATGTGAAATGCAATCATTCTTGTCCAGGATTTGAACTCGAGTTGCCGAGTCCATTTCCTACGACGATAACCATGACACCACGGGCACCTCTATTTAATACACTGCTATATTTTCTAATTTAGGTGCGTATTATGTGACAGCCATATCTTGCTTGACGAATGACTTATAGGTGGATGAGGTGAGGGAATAAGTACAAAGTGAAACATTAACAACCAGATTTGAAATCGGGTCGCCAGTTCCATTTCTCTCAGTGGTAAATGTAACGCTTAGAATATCATCATATTTTTCTGATGTAGTTGTTCATAACGTACTAAGCAGTGATTGCCATTCGGTTCCAGTTAGAAAATGCGGATTTTTAAAAGCCGATTTTGTTTTTAAGGGTTAAGGAGCCTCACCTCTTAGAGAATCGTAGCTCTATCTTTTCCCGCCCCCTAATTTGGCCTTCTGCTTGGCATTAATTAGTATAAAGATTTAAAAAAATTACATTTTCCCTTAAACATCCGGAACGAGTCAAGATTTTCACTGTTTGGAACTAATTAATTACCCCTGTTTGATTACCTTAATTAATTTTATTGCCTAATTAAATTTTAGTTATCATGATTTTGTTTCTGCCTCAGCTTTACGCATTTTAATCTGGCGATTCACCCTTTATCGTGATTTTTCACAGAAAAGTGAATTATGTTGTTCCACATTTGTAACTTTCAAAGTGAGTTTCTGGAAAAGCGGAATATCAGCGAATTAAGACACGTTAAATTATCGTTAAGTTTTATTTAATGGGGATCAAGAATTTCCATTTGGAAGTAGCAGGACCATAGAAGAGTTTATTTTGGAAACTAGCAAGAATTCTCGATTTAATACGTTATGAATTGTAACCAAGCGTGACAGCGGAACTTCAATATCAACAGAAATTGTGTAAAAAGACAAGGGTCAATTGAATGATGGTGAAGTAACAATGATATACAGGGAGGACTTCTAGTGCTGTAGTGAGCGAATTTCTTGACTACGACATCGTTGTAACTGAATTCGAACTTCTGTCACACAATTAGATTCACTTTCAGACAAATACCTTTGGTAAAAGTATCAACCACTTATTCCTCCAGCTATGAGTTAAATCGTACTTATACTATTCTCCAAGAAGACTGTCAATGGCATTAAATAATCCACAGAGGTTGATATGCCATTACGCAAATAAACAGAAACGAAACTTATCCAATGACTTACTTAAATTGATTTGAAGAAAAGTTGGAAGCTAAAATTCTTACGGTAAAATCAGAGCTTTCCTTCTATCCTCATCATCATCATGTCGCGCTGGTAGCACGGATATCCCTGACCCTCTCTCGCCACTACTCCCTATCGTTCATCACTCTAGGCAGGTCCTCAGGACAACATCCCGTATCCTCACACAGCTGCTGAATGTATGTTCGTGCTGGTCGTCCTGCTTTTGCACGGCCATGTGTTGGGGTCCATAAGAGTACATATCTTATGAGTTCGTCCCTGCTTCTCCAGCAGTGTCCTGCATGTCTGGTTCGTCTAACTTGAATAGTTTTCGTGATAGGAGGCAGGTGGCCGTACAGTTGGTGTCTTGTGGGGTGTTGTCGCCAGGATTTGTTCAAAATTGCACGTAGCATTCTTGTGTAATTGCCGTCTAGCTTCTTCTCCAGCCGTTTTGTTAGCGTCCATGTAGTGCACCCGTATAGTAGTATCGTTTCATTTTATCGGTTAGGTCTGATTTCCATATTATCGATAGCCTATTGATAGCTGTCCATGCTTTTGTTAACCTCGTGTCGATGTCCTTTTCGTTTGATTCGACGCTGCTTCCTAGGTAAGTGAATTTGTCTACTAGTTTAAGAGGGGTTCCGTCTAGAGTGGAGATGTCCCCCGTTTGATTATAGCACATATATTCCGTTTTGTGTGGATTAACATAAAGGCCTATGCCTGCGGCTGCTCGTTCCAAACTATGCAGTAGTGTTTCGGCTTGGTCGGGTGTATTTGCCAGTATCACTATGTCATCGGCGTAGTCGGCGTCGGTAATTGTTGTTGCAGGGTACCTTCTGCTTCTTTTCTTCGTCAGCTCGAAGTACGTAGTCTAGACAAATGATAAAGAGGTACGGAGCCAGCGTGTCCCCTTGTAGTACTCCTGCTACAATGTCAAAGTATTCTGTGTCTCCATCTGGTGATCGTACTTTTACTTTGGTGTTTCTATAGAGAATCGTTATTGCTGCTACGGTTTCTTTAGGTATGCCGTACGCTAGTAGGATTTGTTCCATATTTCCTCTGTGAATGGAATCGAAGGCCTTGGTAAAGTCGACAAATATTAATGTCGCTTGTCGGTTTTTTGCCCGTACACCTTCAAGGATTCTACGGATGGTTAATATTTGTGAGGCCGTGGATCTATTTCTTCGGAAGCCATTTTGGTTTTTTCTAAGTATGTTTTCGATTTTGGGTTCTATGCGGTTTCGTAGTAGGGCATTGTAGATTTTGGCTGCTATGGATGTAAGTGTTATGCCTCGGTAGGTTTTGGCTAATCCGAGGTCCCCCTTTTTAAGGAAGTGGGGTATGCATCCCTTCATCCATCTATCTATCGGATTTTGATTGTATACTGCATTGCAGTGTCGGAGCAGTATGTCGTCGAATTGTCTGGTCTTCCATACTTCTGGGGGAATCTCGTCCAGCCCTGCAGCTTTCCTATTTTAAATTTTTCTGAGAACCGAGTCGAGTTCTTCTTGTGTGAACGGTCCAAGTTTAATGTCTAATTGTTTACTAATTATTCTGGTGATTGGTTCATGTGTTATTTTCAGTGGTTTTCCTAGTAGGTTTTCGAAGTGCTGTTTCCACAGTTTTATTCTTTCTTGTTGGTTTGCTGCTTTCAGTTTTGCTTTGGCTGTGTTCTTTCTTCTACTCACTTCGTTTATTGTTTGCCAGGCTATCCTAGATTGTCTATCTTCCACCGAGTCTCTAATCTTATCTATCTGATTTTGAATGTATTCTGTCTGTTCCTTTATATATATGCCTGCTAATTGATATTGTGCCGTTTTTAGTTTTAAGGCATTTGTGTTTGTTGGGTTTTTCGATAGTTTTTGGAGGCTGTTTTCACTAGTGCACGTTTTTCTCTCACCGCTAAAGTTTCCCATGGGACTCTATATTTAGTTTTGAGTTTTGTTGGAATGCATTTCGCTGCTGCCTCGAGGTGCGCATTGACGAAATTTTAATATTCGTCGTTTGGTGTACTTTTTTCCGTCCTTTCTTGTAGCGTTTCGTTCTGTTTCTTAATTCTAATACGTATTTATCTCTTATATATCTGTTGTTCAAGAGGGCCCAGTCATAGTGTTTGGTGGTCGCTGTTCGTTTGGCGTTTTTTCGTAGGCTTAACCGTATTTTCGCCGTGACTATTCGGTGATCGGTGGACACACCCTCGAAAGAGGAGTATGCCTCGCAATTCATTGCACTATTTTTCCATTTCTTGTTTATAAGGACGTAGTCTATCTGAGCTTTAGTATTGTTCGCGTACGTGTATGTCCATAGTTTGCCCTCCCTTTTTTTGGTAGTTTGTATTGAGGCATGCTAATCTATTTTCTATCATGAAATCTGTTTGATGTTGCCCATACCAAGGCTAAAGAACCCAGTCTGCCCAAAATATTTTCCCCATATCTGTGTGTGTATAGGGAGGGGTATGCTTTTCCCTAACAGCTTTAGACCTCGTCTAAGATTTAATCTCGAGTCATCAATTCCATATCCTATGACGATTAGACTTACTCTAAACGCGCCTCCGAATGAAGAAGGATTGGCAAACCACTGAGATTTTATTTGAGAACAGAATCAAAGAAGGAAAAAAAAAAGAACAAAGGAAGTAAAAAGACTGGGTGAGCCTATCTATTTACTGTGCTTCACCATTATGACACCCAAGTTCATTTTCCTTCTCCTGGAGTGGTTTCCCTACCAAGACTAAAGAATGCAGTTTTCCGTTCTATTTAATCCATAACTGGAGGTATGAGAGAAGGGTATTAGCGCGAAAAATAAAGCAAATAGCCTTGTTCAGGGTTCAAATTTCAGCAAGTGAGTCCATTTTGCCATCTTCAGCATCAACTGACACATTTCTCTCTTTTTTTGGTTCCGTTCTTTTCAATATAATCTCTGACCATCGTTTTTATGAAGACAGAATTACCAGTATATGATGCATTTGGGCGAAATAGTTTTTCTCAAGTTACTGGAGGTGCGTTTGATGTTTTATTATAGAAATAATAATAAGAAATAAATGAAAGACAGATATACTTATTGAATGTGAAAAGACAAACGGATTTATTTAGAGAAACATTCTGTTACACTAGGTCATATTTTCAGATCAGAGTACAACTGTCTTGAAGACGGAGTTTTCTTTCTCCTTGACTGGTTTCCTTATCAAGTCTAAAGAGTAGATTCATGGGTTTCCCTCGGGCAATAGTGTGAAGTGAAGTGCAAATATCCACGTCCAGGATTTGAACTCGGATTTGTGGTTCGAATTTCAACGATATTACGCTATGAACATATCAGTGCATAGTTGTATGCAGTCAGAGAGGAAGATTGAGTTAGTAAAGTTATATTAGACTCATTCAAGAGCTTAAGATCAGGATCTTTCTGAGGATAATACTTCCTTTATAGGTTAGTGATTCTAAATATCTTATCATTGCTTTATCATGATATATATATATATATATATATATATATATATACGAGGTGCATACGATAAGTTTCCAGACTCTTTTCGTATGGGCACTTTTATTGATAGTACACACATGAAACTCTTGTCTCCTTCGAAGTAATCTCCTACAGCTGCAATGCACTTGTTGTACCGTTCCAACAACTTCTGGACGGCCCCATTGAAGTCCTCTTGTGTGAGCGTGTAAATGACCTTCGTCCCAGTCCCTTTCATCTCCTCAATTGTCTCATAACGACAGCCTCTGGGCTTAGGAAATAACCAAAAGTCACAGGGAGCAAGGTCTGGACTATAGGGAGGGTGAGGAACTGTCTTGATGCCCATCTTGGTCAAAAAGTCTATGACAAAGATGTAGTTGTGGACTGGTGCATTGTCCTGGTGGAAATGCCACTGACCCAATTTCAAGAGTTCTGTCCTGTTCCGACGGAATCTTTTCCTGAACTCCCTTAAAACCTTAACATAGTAACGCTACACCCAAACCCTAAACCTAACGCTTTGGCCAATCAACTCTGGTGTTCTGACTTCCTTACTCCTCCTACACCTTTCGTCATCCCTCACAGACTCCCTGCCTTCCTTGAATCTCTTATGCCAAGCAAAAACTGATGCTCGATTCATGCAAGATTTTCGAATAGCTGTCTGAAGCATTCCATACGTTTCTGTGGCTTTTTTTCCAAGTTTAAAACAGAATTTTATTGCATATCTTTCTTCTAAAGTGTCCTGACGTACAGACTGCATTTTTAAAATTCACCAGCTGTAACAATCCGTCTTTAGTAGGCTGAATTCCAATTCCTGCTGTAGGTGTTCATTTGAACGTGGGATCATAAAAATTGGTCTATAATCTCATACGATGTATAGCAATAACATACTAAATTTTCAAGAGTCTACGACAATTTTAAATGCATGTACAAAAAAGTCTGGAAACTTATCGTATACACCTCGTGTATATATATATATATATATATATATATATGCATGTTTGATTATGTAATAAAGAGATATTTTATTTATATAATTTTATTAAATTCCTTTGAAGTTTCCTGATAAGTGTCTTGGTTTCAGGTAGGAATTAGTGGATGATTACGAAAATTGTCCCGAGAGCTTTCAGAGTTTTTATAGGACATCATCAGGGGTTGCTTGCATGTATAAAGAGTGTTTTCTTAAAGAGTGTTTTTTAAAGATGTTTTTTTAAGTTTTTTTATAATGTCAAAAAATTACATAAACGCAGAGTTGTGTAAAAATGAGATGCTGATGAATTAGATAAAACTAAACGCTATCAACGGAAATGGAATATAATAAAAAAATATGAAATATAAAAAAAAAAAAAATTACGCATTTCAAAACATTGTCGCTATTTTCAAAATTAATTCTATTGATTCTATTTTGTTTTTATATGTAGGGCTTCTAAGTTTTTCAGTCATACCTCATTAATTTCGTGTATATATATATATATATATATATATATATATATATATATATATATACATATTTACAAATAAAAAGAAACTATTAATCGGTCACATTGTGATAAATAAGTTTCCTTCCTACTAAAAAGTATTGATATTGATCAATGCAGTAAAAATTTGATCTGAAGAAGTCCAGTAAATTCTAAGGGTATTGATTCATATCAATTCTTTATAACAAAATGGCAAAGTATTTATTATAATTATGTGACTGATTGTTGTTATTTGGTTTTAAAAAATTATTTGCTCCATAGATATTATTTGCATTGAGGTCTTAAACGGTACTATACAATTTTGATATTCTATTTTTGAATATTCAAATTGTCCTGCTTGGAATTGTTCCCAACTCCAAATTCACTGGATTGATTAATGATATATATATATATATGTATATATATATATATATATATATATATCAGTTGATATGCCATTAAAGAAAAATGTCATAACAAACCAAGCGGAGCCAATACTTGAAACCGTTTAACAGTGTGCAAAATATTATATCATTAGTGCTTCAATGTAATACATTTAAACCATTTTCATATGTGCAAAAGAATGAATAATCTTGAATGGCATTATCAGTTTAAGATTGCAAAAATTGAAGGCATTTACCAAACAAATTAACACTTACTTATTTAAAAATGAAATTACTAACATATTATACACTTGCATACATAATATATATATATATATATATATATATATATATATATATATATATATATATATATATAACTGTGTGCAAAAAATAGCTGATGTTAAATTGAATTCTTAGAGTTACACAGCAATTCTTGAAACCATTTAACAGCATTCAAACCAATTATTAATAATAAATATAACTATTCCTGTTTGATAAGAATACTTGAAACTAATACACATTTTGTAAACACATGATGAATATTAAATAGAGTTATTCGTAATAGAAAGAAAAAATAAAACCCTTCGACAATGTGCCAACAAATAAACTCAGTCTACTTAAAAATATTTCCCACGAATTATTCGTTGACAAATCAAATATATTTAGCATATGAGTATAATCATGATTTGACTTTAAATAATCTACCAGGGTTAACATGCTGTATACTTACACAGGGATTATTCAATAAATAACGTGTCTTGATTATGATACTAAACCATGTGATGGTGAAGTTCTAGTCCTTGGGAAATGTGGATCACCTCTTCGTTGCCATTACGCTCAGGTCCACTCTGATCTGGAGTTGGCAGCATATGTTAGGTTCCCTTCTCTGGATCAAACAGAACCGTTGAATCATTTACTATACTTGAAATCATCTAACTTTATTCAACCAAATGATTAATGTAAAATTCAATTATTTTTATTGAATAATAAATCTTTGAAAAATTAAATTGTGTTCAAATGATGCAATGAAGTTAAATACAATTATTCAAGTTAAATTCAAATACTTGAAAGCGTTTAACTTTTGTCGAACAATTTATTTATACTAAATAGAATTATTAGTGTTAAATAGGAATAATAAAATCTCCTTGTGCAAACAAATGTTTAGTCTTAAATCAGATGGGAATATTTGTACAATGTATATGATCAGCTACTATTCTTGCAAACATTTAACTATCTATGAATAGAACTAAGGATATTTGATGGCAATACTAGAAACCATTTGTGTGTAAACAATTCAATTCAGTCTCGTTGAAAAATATTACTTACAAACTATTCGTATATAAAATATACACTGAGTCTCTCGGGCCATTGGCATAATGAGTATTCTATGTTTGTTGGGTTGGTTTTTATGGCATATCAACCTTTTTAGGGTATTTAATGCCAAATCCATTTTATACAAATAAACTGTTCAATTTCAAATAATTCAGTTTATCATAAGTACGCAGTTTAATTGCCAAAAACATGTCTATTTCAAGCTATTCAATTTAGCAAGATAGTCCTAACTCAAATAATTTCGTTTAGCCTAAATAAAGTTTCAATGTAGAAAACATTCTATTTCAAACAATTCAGTTTAGCAAACAAAAAAAATTCAATTTAAAAAATAATTAATTCAGTATAAGTACGTAGTTTAAATGTCAAAACAGTTCTATTTCAAACAATACAGTTTAGCATAAGTATTTTATTTGATCCATAGTTAGGACCCTATCAGGCGCTACCATTCTGAGCCACTGTGGACCTGGGAGTGATGGCAATGAAGAGCTATTCCGCATTCCTCAAAGCTCCAGCAGTACTGGAGCCCCACCATCAGATTGTTCAGTGTCATATACCAGGACACTCGTTGGGAGGTCTTATCCATCTGCAGAGAAGCAATTGGTGTATTCTACGGCCCCAGTGGACAGGGCAACCGAATGAGTAGAGTGTTCGCCAATGGTCCATGAGATCAGGGTTCAATCCCAGGTAGAGTAATACCAAAACCTTTAAAAAATGATACCTGATGCCTCCTCGCTTAACACTCAGCATTATAAGGTACAAATTGAGGGTAAAGTGGAGCAAACCAGTGAATAGAGTAGTGCCCTCCCCTATATCTCGATGTATTAGCTCTTGGAAAAGGGCCTTCGGGTCACCCTCCACAAGGGTCGCCCTCCACAAGGGTCACCAACGTTACTTTTACTTATATATATATATATATATATATTGAGAGAGAGAGAGAGAGAGAGAGAGAGAGAGAGAGAGAGAGAGAGGGAGAGGTTAAATAACGTGCAAGGTTTGATATGCAGTATAACTCAACCAACCATTCAATAATTAAGGGTAACTTTTTTGAAAAAAGCAAAATACATATTTTCCCAATTTATTTTTCTAATGACTGTAACTTTTGCATTGTTTCCAATTGTTTTATGGCAAACATTGTTTTAATTCCACAAAATTGTATGTTTTGAGGTTATTTAAAATGACGGCGAATAAGACAGAGTGCTCCAGGCTTGAACAGAAGTCTTTCATCAGATTTTTGGGGATTGAGAAAAGAAAAGAATGAGAAATTTACAGCCAATATGTGATGGGCCCTGGGGATCATGTTTTAGTAAAAAAAATAACATCTTTAAAAACAAGCTAAGCACAAGTTTCATCAAATGGTTCCAAATTGGATCCTAAGTAGCAGGAGACAACACATAATCAACTCATATATATTGATATATTTTATAATGTTCTATCTTACAAGCAGAGTTGTCTGCCCTTCATCTATCCTCGTCATTGGTTAATAGTACCACTATTGTCCAGCTACAAGGATATCTTCGGCATAAAATAACACAAAAATATTTTTGGGTCATTAAACAAAAAAAAAAAAAAACAACAGAAAACAGAGTTGTCTGTCCCTGCTTTATCGTCATTATCTTTCTACGCTAAAAACTCGCCATAAGGACTGGAATTTATGCCAGTACCCTAATCTTTTTATGAATAACAAAATTGAAACAAACAAAATAATCGTAGACGAAAATACAAAAGGAAGAATGTAGTAATTCCCCCAAAATTGCGACGTATAAGATTAATATTTAAGCAGAGGGGGTTCGTGAGGCCTAATGGCTAAAGCACTGGAATGGTGCCTTGAAGTAAACTAGTTCAAACTCGAGTCGCGGCATTACGTTCACTAATACAGTAGGGAAAGGTGTGAACCACTGGTCTCCAACGTCAATGTACTGAATAGTATTTCGGTCGTTTTTCTACACGGATTCCTTTCAACATTACATAACTCGCAAACGTTGACATGCCATTAAACAAAGATAGCAAAACAGCCTTTTAAGCCTTAAAAATAGGGGTCAACTGATACAGTCGGCCTAATATCCAAATTTTTACCATACAGTAATTAACTCTCAGTAAAATTTTAGATTTTAATCTAGTAAAGAAAACGTTCCTGTTTAAACATGCTGTGTCTCTTCTGGAACATGCAAAGACCAATCTCTACTGATTTTTAGAGGAATGGGTAAATCTAAAATTTCTTTCAATTGCTAACTCCGAAATCGAAATACAATGTAATGGTAATCGTCGTAGGAAATGAACACAGCGACACGAGTTCAAATCCTGGATGAGGCTGATTATACTTAAAGTGGCACTAATATTCCTGGGGAATATATGAATCCAAATATTCTCCCTCCAGCTATAGGAAATAATTAGTAGGGCAGACTGGTTTCTTTAGCCTTGATTGGACAACCAGTCGAGAAGAAGGAAAACTCTGAATTCAAACCTGTTAAACTTCACTTAAAAAATTGACCTTGTTCGTGCAGATTGTTTGGGTAAATATACACTCTCGAGTATGTTTACACACACACACACACACACACACACACACACACACACACACACACACATATATATATATATATACACACACACACACATATATATATATATATATATATATGTGTGTGTGTGTGTCTGTGTGTGTGTTTGCCGACCTCAGTTGAAAGCTACCCAAAGGCTCCCTTTTCAATAGCTGCTACACTGAGTGTTTGGGGAGGGCGTTACTCCTTTCTGTGGATGCTCCACTTACTCTTGATCCGTACCTTGTAATGCTTACCGCTAAGCAAGTAGGCATAAAGTACAATTTTTCAATTTGTGGCATATATATATATATATATATATATATATATATATATATACTGTAAGGGTCTTGAATGTGCGCTGAAATGAGTTCATGTCAGATGAAATATTAGACGCAGAATCTTGGGAGGATCAAAAATAATGATAAGAACCAAGATAAAACAGTAAGATAATACTCAGGTTAGGTTTGAATAAAAGAGAAAAAAGCAAACATGAATGAACGTTTCCTGTAATTGTGTTACTGCACTTGATTTTTAATATCTCCGTTTCTCTTCCTTTCTCTACTTATCAGTCTATATACATTTATATATATGAAGTAAAATAGAAAAAAAAAAGAAAAGCATCTTAAATTTGATGAATTTATTTGAAAATCAACATTGGACCATTCTGGGTTAGTCAGCTAAGGCTGTAGAATACACTGACTGCATCCCTGCTGAGGGGTAAGACTCTTCCAACGTGTGTCTTAGATATGACACTAAACAATATGATGGTGAGGCTCCAGTAATGCTAGAACTTTGGTGAATGTGAAATACCCCTTTATCGCCACCGATCCCAGGTCCAATTTGTCCTGGAGTGGTAGCACCTGATATGGTCCAACCTATGTGCCAAAAAGAACTAAACTATATGCTTAGGCAAAACAGAATAGTTTTAAGTAGAACAGTTTTGACATTTAACTGTGTGCAAATAAATGACTAACGTTTAATTGAATTGTTAGTGATACATAGCAATAATAGAAAAAAATTAACTTTGTTGACATAACTGAATAGCTTGAAATAGAAATCTTTTTGACATTTAAACTGTGTACTTATGCTAAACTGAATTGTTTGAAATAGAATTGTTTATATGTTTAAAAATGGATTTGGCGTATAAAAACCTACAATGGTTGATGTGCCATAAAATCAGACCAAACCAAACCAAACCAAACCAAGTGATTGAACGTATTGGTTATGATAACCTTCTTCAGGATAATAAATTCATGCAAAGTGTTGTTAAAATTGCGATAGAAGTTTGATAATCCTATCTACCAACCTCTCCGCTCGGGCAGGATATAACACAAGGTCAATTTTTAAGCGGAGTTTAACAGGTCTGAATTCAGAGTTTTCCTTCTCCTAGACTAGTTGCTTCACCAAGGCTGAAGAACCTAGTCTGCCCTACTATTTACCCATAGCTGGAGGGAGAATAATTGGATTCATACCTTTCCCAAGGGTATTAGTGCTATGTGAAATGCAATCAATCTCGTCCAGGATTTGAACACGTGACGCCGTGTCCATTTCCTACGACAATAACCATTACACCACTGGCACCTCCAACAAGAAGTTTGATAATAGAGCAGGAGAAAATAAAGTATGTATGAAAAGGAAGATTCATAACAGTATATTCAGAGTTCTTTTGTATTGCTATGAATATTTCTTTTTATACTCAATTTCTTTTCTCTTGTTATTTCATCAAGCATCCATCTCTATTTTAATAAAACTTTTCCTGAATTTAAAGTCCTGAAGATGGTTAATTAAACCTAATCGTTGAACGTCGACTTTCATAATAAATTCATCAAATTTGGGATGACTTTTTATTTTCTACTTTTTCTTTATGCTGTCGGATTTAATTTCTTCATTTACTTCCATATATATATATATAGTTCGCTAAGTAGTTCGCATACTCATTAAATTTTTTTTTTTCTGGCAGGTCCAAAAATACCAAGTCCTCTTCGGCATTCCCCTAAAAATGGGTTGTCTCAGGCGCCAGGCAATAAATCTAACCCAGCCGAAGCAGCTGTTGTTTTCTTTTCTGATACAGAGAATTCTCCCCCCCCACCTAATACCAGTCTCCGCACACATTTGCAAATATATCAGATAAATGCAGGCAAATCTAACATGAAACCTTTAAACTCAGACTGAGTGTAGCATTTACGAATATGAATCAACATTTTTGCTTGGAAACTGTCCGGAATAGACCGCATAGGAAATCGCTATATTAAAAATCGCTCAAAGTCACCCATTATACTGTAGGAAAGACATTTCTTCCAACGTTCTATTCTGGACAAGTACTTCCTTTATCAGACAATCTGAGAGAAACTGATTTTAGTTTTTTTTTTTTCTTTCTTTGTTTATTGTTATATTAACCTACGTGGGTTTTTTTAATGCCAAGACAATTGTTATATTTTGACCTTTTGATCCGGCCAAAAATGCCATTCCAAGGTGATGCACCGGAAGGAGGTGACACATTTTAATGGCAGTTATGAGAGGAAATCGCGTTGGCGGAAATTGCCTGATGAAATGGGACGGGCTAAAAAAATTCCCATGGTACACTCATAGACTGATGCACAAGAAGAGAGTGACCTCTGAACTGCATGACAGTTATTTACGCTTGATGACGATTACACATTCGATTTCAAAGATCGAGTGGGCGCCGAACGATTATATAACTCAGTTGAGTTCGACGAGCCAGTGGAGTTGCAGTAGAGTTGGAGTGCCAGTTCGAGTTCCAGTCGGAGTAGACGAGAAGTGGTAAGGAAAGCCACACCCGGCCGAAGGGGCCCTCGGGAACCCCGATGGAGTTTGGGGTCCAGAGAAGATGCTGATAAGATGCAATAAAGAAAGCCATCACCCAGCAGAGTGGGCCCTGGGCTCCGGTTGAGCATCAGAAGAACGAGAAAGACACAACGTTGACGGCCATAAGTTTTGGGGTCAAAATATTTCAGTTATGTTCGGTCTCCAGCTCCCTCTCACAGTAAAACCCCACAAAACCTTTTCGAACCCTTGCAATAAAGTGAAAGGTAAATATTTTTATAAAGAAGCCTTCCACTCGTCTGTTATTCATTGCGTCGGTATGTATCCAGCATATATATGTATATTTCTGCATGAAAATGTAGATGAGTATATAACATAATCCATCTAGAAGAACAGTAGTGGTAGTATATATGCCGGAGCTGAAAGCGGATAAGTGAGTTCATGCCTTCTTACAAGAGTAATGTTTTTTTAATGTGATCGTAATAGAGTGACCAGAGTTTGAACTTGCAAACAAAGATGTCATTGTCCAGCATGTTAGTCACTACTCTAGCGGGACTCCTCTGTAAATTCTTTTTAATTTCACTTTTTGAATCTTCATTTAATACGAATTATTAAAAACAAAACAAAATAATCCTAAATTTGCTGCATTTATTAGGAAATCGACATTGAACGATTTTGGTCCAGTCGGCTGGGGTTGTAGACTACACCGACTGCATCTCTACAGAGAGGTAACACTCCATATTTACCAACCCCTCCTCTCGGGCAGGATATGCCACAAGGTCAATTTTTAAGCGGAGTTTAACAGGGTTGAATTCAGAGTTTTCCTTCTCCTAGACTAGTTGCCTCACCAAGGCTGAAGAACCCAGTCTTCCCTACTATTTACCCATAGCTGGAGGGAGAATAACAGGATTCATACCTTTCCAAAGGGTATTAGTGCTATGTGAAATGCATTCAGTCTTGTCCAGGATTTGAACTTGTGTCCATTTACTACGACGATAACTATTACACCACGGGCACCTCCTACAGAGAGGTAACACTCTCCCAATGAGTGTCCTGTATGTGACATTGAACAATCTGATGGTGTGGCTTCAATACGACTTAAGCGTTGGAAAATACGGAATACCCCTTTAATGTCATCACTCCTTGGTCCACTCTGAACTGGGGTGGTAGCACCTGATTGTCCCCATCTATGGGTCAAATAAAACTATACTGTGTACTTATGCAAAACTGAACTATTTGAAATAGAACTGTTTATTTGTATGAAAATAGATTTGGCATTAAATAACCTACAATGGTTGTTATGCCATTAAACTAAACCAAACCAAACCAAACAATATAATTTATTTTCAAACGGATCTATTCGACCTTTTTGTGGAAACCTAATAGGTACTATTAATCCAGTTTAGAGTGTACCTTGGAGTAATAGCAGCAAAGAGAAGATTTCTGCACTCTTCAGATCTTCGGAATCGAAGCCTCACCACCGCTTGTAGCTTGTTGACGTGTTCAGAACACGTGTTTGTTTTTCTCGCGTTGCTATGGAATCGTACCACGTTTTTCCCACTAATTTCAAAACCCTAAGTTCTGGCACAGGAAGAGAATAATCTATTTTCTGCGGAAATCCGTTCTAGCTTAAATTTCTTTATATAACACCCGGGCCATCTATCATAAATAGAGAAGACTTTCCACATATTAAAAGATTCGTTAAGACCATTCGTCTTTAATCTAAAATAAATCATTGAACGTTACATAAATATATCATATCCTTTAAATAAATATATCTACGGCTTCGTTCGTGGTGTGAATTTCCTTCGTTGCTGGTGGCATCAGGCTTCCTTTCTCATGTTCATTAAAGAAAAAAAACACTAAGAAATATGGAGAAAGATTTCATGTTAATATTTCTCGCGTGCCCAATCAGCTGGGGCTGTAGAATACACCCACTGCATCTCAGCAGAGGGGTAAGACCCCTCCAATGAATGTCCTGCATATGACACTAAACAATGTGATAGTGAGGCTCCAGTAATGCTGGAACTTTGGGGAATCTGAAGTACCCCTTTATTGCCACCGGTCCCTGGTCCACTTTGGCCCGGAGTGGTAGCACCTGATAGGGTCCTACCTACCTATGGGTCAAATAGAACTAAATTGCGTGCTTATGCTAAACTGACTTACTTGAAATAGAACTGTTCTTGTATGTTAAACGGAATCGTTTGAAATGGAACTTTTTTGACACTGAAGCTGTATTTATACTAAACTGAATTGTTTAAACGGAAATGCTTTGACATTTACATGTGTGTAAACAAAATCTATACTTATACAAACTGAATAGTTAGAAATAGAACTGTTTGAATAAACTGAATAGTTTGAAATAGAAATGTTTTTGACAAACTGTAGTCATGCCAAACTGAATTGCTTGAAATAGATTTGTTTGTTTGTATAAAAATGGAATCGGCATTAAATAACCTATAAAGGTTGATATGCCATAAAAAACCAAACCAAACAACCAAACCAATATTTATCGCAATAATTTTATAAATAAGGGTCGCCCTCAATATTGCCGTTGGTCAAGATACGAAGAATACTAATCAGGCTCTTGTATTAACTATTCTCTTAAATTATGCATAAGAAGATCTATTTCTCGTAATTATTTTTTGAAAACTATCCAAGTTTTGATATCATACGGTAGTTTTATTTTATTCACTTAATTACGGTCAATATTTTTTTCTTTTTTCTTTTGCTTATTCTTAACCCTTTCTTACTTTCTTTTTCATGTGTTTTTTTTTGTTTCCCTAATATTTCTTGCCCAGTTGGCTGGGACTGTAGAATTCACTGACTGCACCTCTGTAGATGGGTAAGACCCCCCCACCAACGAGTGTCCGAGATATGACACAAAACAGTCTGATGGTGAGTTCCCAGTAATGCTGGGGCTTTGGGGAATACGGAGTACCCCTTCTTTGCCATTGCTTCCAGGTCCACTCTGGCCCAGCGTGGTAGCACATGATAGGGTCCTATCTATGGGTTAAATAGAACTAACGGCATACTTATTCTAGACTGAATTGTTTGATTAAACAGAATAGCTTGAAATGTTTTTTGACAATCAAACCGTAATTACATTTAAACTGCGTGCTTATGTTAAACTGAATTATTCGAAATATAACTGTCTGTGACATTGAAACTGTATTTACACTAAACTGAATTGTTATATAAAACTGTTTGAATAAACTGAATAGTTTGAAATAGAAATGTTTTTGACAATTAAACTGTGTACTCATGCTAAACTGAATTGTTTTAAATAGAACTGATTATTTACATAGAAATGGATTTGGCGTTGAATAACCTACAAAGGTTGATATACCATAAAACTCAAACAACCAATCAAGCTAATATTTATTTCATTTTCTTTTTCTTCCTCCTTCCTTTCATTTCGACAACCCTTTCTTTCTTTCTTTCTTTTTGTTTTTAAAAAAAATAAGAAAAATGTGGAGTTATTTGATTGTCATATAGTAAGGGTATTGTGAAGATTTCTCACGAGGAACTCTGCGAACTGTAAAGACTCACCCTCAATTATGTGGTCCATATAGATTCAAAGAATTCAACTGCCTTGTCAACGGAGCTCAAACATCCCTGGCTGTATTCCTTGCAGAGAATCAGGCCCCCCTCCTCCAAAAAAGAGGTCTTCTAGGTATGACATTAAACTGCATCTGATGGTGAGATACGGATTCTTGAGGTCTGAGGAAATAGAGTACCCATTTATTGCAATCACATCCAGATCCTCACTAAACTGAAGTGATAATACAGCAAAATACAGCTTGGCTGACAATATGGGACAAGGTAAAAATCCCACGGTGCCATCACAAAGTGATGCACCGAAAGAGAGTGACCTGTGAACTGCATGCCAGTTATTTCTGCCCAATGAAGATCCAACATGCCATTCCATAGACGACGGAAGTTGCATATTCTGATAGCCAGTTATGGGAAGAGATCGTGTAGGCGAGTTGGCTGACAATATGGGACAAGGTAAAAATCCTATGGTGCTGCCACAAAGTGATGCACTAAAAGAGAGTGACCTGGGAACTGCATGACTGTTATTTCCGCTCGATGACGATCAAACATGCCATTCCAAAGATGGCGGAAGTGCATATTCCGTTAGCCAGTTATGGTAAGAGATCGCGGGGGCGTGGTGGCCTGTCCATATCTCCGCGTGAGAGTTTGTTGGTAATATAAGGCCGACGAATTGAACGGAAGACAGTGAAAATTCCGCTGTTCAAGCAAGCTTGTCCTGTCGTTGCCCCGTGTACGTTTTCTCGGCCATCGTCTACACCGAAGAGTCCAGGCCTCATAGACGAACGATTCTAATAGCTCTCCTGATTGCTCCTACTTCACACAATCGTCCGTCGGGAAAATAAATATATTTTTTTAATATATATTACGTGTTGTCGTTTGTTTGACCAGAGCGGAACGTAACTATACCGGTTAGTATGCCATCAATTGATCAAATAGCTATGTTTAAAAATTATTCGTATTTAAAATGACACCTTGAAAACCTATAATAGTATGCCAAAGATGATCATTGGATAGAATTATAAATGATTTATAGGAATATTTGAAACTATTTCACAGGATCTAAATTATTTGTCTTGGGTATAGCTAGTTGAAGCAGTTTACTAAAGGTTGTAATAATTAGTTACTTGAAACCATATAAATGTACAAATCATTTATATTAGACAGGAATATATGAAGCCACATAACAGCGTGCAAATTACTTTTATTAATTAGGAATACATTAAACCACGTAAATGCGTCTAAACAATCTGCATTAGATAGGAATACATGAAACTACATAACTGCGTACAAATTATTTGTATTAGATAGGAATACATGAAACCACATAGTAAAAAGTAAAGTTGGCGACCATAGTCGAGGGTAACCCGAAGGCTCCCTTTTCGATAGCTACTACACCAATGTGTAGGGGAGGGCGCTACTCCTTCCCTGGATTGCTCTACTTTACCCTTGATCCGTACCTTATAATGCTGAGTGTTAAGCAAGGAGGCATCAAGTACCATTTTTTGAGTCTTTGGTATGACTCGACCTGGGATTGAACCCAGGTCTCCCGGGCCATTGGCGAACACTCTAACCCCTAGGCCAATGTCCGGTAACTGCGTACAAATTATTTGTATTTGATAGGAATACATGAAACCACATAACTGCGTGCAAATTATTTGTATAAATACGAATACATTAAACCATATAACTGCATGCAAATTATTTATATTTGATAGAAATACATTAAACCACATAACTGCATTCAAATTATTTGTATTTGATAGGAATACGTGAAACCACATAACTGCATTCAAATTATTTGTATTTGATAGGAATACATGAAACCACATAACTGCATTCAAATTATTTGTATTTGAATGCAGTTATGTGGTTTCATGTAGGTAGATTATTGTGGGGATTTAGGGGAGGGAAAGGTCGGGCACAAGCCGAGGCACAAGCCCTATGCTTATGATCGGCCCACTTAGTGCAATGTGGGTCTGATGAGCCTGGCTGGACTTGGACCCAAATCTGGGTCCAGGCACGTATGCCTGATTTTAGCTTAAACTGGACAGCAAGGTCCAGTGTTATACAAAGGTGACAAAGTTATTTATGGTGCAGCTAGACCCATTTTATTGCTCACCGATTATCGTCGTGATGTTGGCTACTCCGCGTAGTGTAGTAATAAGCAAACGGGTCTCACTTAGTTGTGAGTTCGATTTTTACAAGGTGCCTCTTAATTGTGGAATAAGTGTCAAAAGGCTTAGTTTTGGGGGAGCAATGAGGTTATCAAAAATATGACGAGTAGAAGGTCGTGTAGGAAAAAGTAAAGAGGAGGAGATGAAGTTGTCGAAATTAATTTGGCTAACTAGAAGAGATTTCCTTTGGCTGAGATTCAGTTTCCTTCTCCTAAATCAGTTTCCACACCAGGGTCAAAGTGCCCAGTATGCTCAACAATTTAGTGGGAGAATAGTTGGAATCATAACTTTCAGAAGGGTATCAGCGCTATGTGAAATATAAACAGCATTGTCCAGGAACTGAACTCGAATCAGCGGTCAATTTTTCACGATGGCAACCGTTACAGCACGAGCGCCTCTGATTTCTTCCTATAAGCGTGGTGTTAATGATAGGTAGTAATATAGGTTTCCAGATAGTTGCTATTATGTTCTCTTACAATATGGACCTTGTGTCAACTAATCTAAGCTCAATAAATGCCTTGAATCGAATATGCAATACGTACGCATTTACCCAAACCTTTTGCCACGTGCAGGCGGTGACACAAGGTTAGTTTTTAAGTGGGAGTACAATCTGCTTGAATTCAGTTTTTCTTCTCCTATATTGGTTGCCTAGCCAAGGCTAAAGCACGCTGACTGCTTGAACGTTAAACAAAAAACAGGTAAGGTTGAGAGGTCAAAGAGAAGGTTTTCTAAACTTTTCCAATAGCATTAGCGCAAAGTGGAATGCCTCGCCCAGGATTAGAACATAGGTATCTGATTCCTTTTCTTATAAAGATAATTGTTGCACCACGAGCGCATCGTTGTAGTGTTATGGTTAACAAGCAACTATCACATATGACTTCTTACTGAGGAGTCAGTTCTATTTCCACAAGTTGTCGTATACTCGCCGAGTGTTATTCAAATACGTAGTTTTCAGGTAGTTTAGCATAGTGTAAGTTTTAGTTTAAAGAAGTGTCAACGCAAAAATTGCTCCATGTTTCTGGCCTTGTGCCAAACTTACCTAAGCTCAATAAATAACTATTATTCTGTTGAAGCACGTATACCATAAATATTTGCTTATATTACATTAGTTAGGGACAGGGGCATAATCTTTACGGGCGTTGTCACTAGCTCAGATTAGATTAGTACATTAATTGCATTTAATTTAGGGAATTTTACGAGTTTAATCACATTGTCTCTCATGACTTGGGCACTTTTATCCAAAGGATTGCATGAAACCAACAGAATTTGGGATCAATGGCTTCAATATATGTATATATATATATATATATAAGTGTTAGTGGACGTATTTGTACAATGGCAACGACTACAAATGGACCAGTAAATGGGCACAGTTATGTTTAATAACACACTCACACATACACATGAATATATATAAATATATATATATCATCATCATCATGTCGCGCCGCCTGCGCGGATATCCCTGACCGTCTCTCGCCATTTCTCCCTATCATTCATCGCCTCCGGCAGGTCTTCAGGATTACAACCCGTGTCCTCACATAGCTGCTGTATGTAAGTTCGTGCTGGTCGTCCCACTCTTGCACATCCATGAGTGGGGGTCCACAGGAGTACATCGCTTATGAGCTCGTCCTTGCTTCTCCAGCAGTGTCCTGCGTGTCTGGTTCGTCGAACTTGTATAGTTTTTGTGATGGGGGGCAAGTGTCCGTATAGTTGGAGTCTCGTGGGGTGTTGTCGCCAGGACTTGTTTAATACTGCTCTCAACATTCTTGTGTAATTTCCGTCCAGCCTCCTCTCCAGCCGCTTCGTAAGCGTCCATGTGGTGCATCCATATAGCAGTATCGACACAACCGCTGCCTGAAAGAAACTGCGTTTCATTTTATCTGTTAGGTCCGACTTCCATATGATCGAGAGCCTATCGATAGCTGTCCATGCCTTCGTCAGTCGTGTGTCGATGTCCTTCTCGGTTGATGAGACGCTGCTTCCTAGGTAGGTGAATTTGTCGACTAGTTTCAGAGAGGCTCCGTCTAGTGTGGCAATGTTGCCTGTTTGGTTGTAACACATATATTCGGTTTTGTTTGCATTGACATGTAGGCCAATGCCAGCTGCAGCTCGTTCCAGACTATGTAGTAGTGTCTCTGCTTGATTAGGCGTATTCGCTAGTAACGCCAAGTCATCAGCGTAGTCGGCGTCCGTGATTGTTTTTGCGGGGTACCTTTTGCTTCTTCTCTTAGTCAGCTCAAAGCCATTTTCTCTGATTTTGTCGATCGAAGTCCTAAGCACATAGTCTAGACAGATGATAAAGAGGTACGGGGCTAGTGTGTCTCCTTGTAGTACTCCTGCAACAATGTCGAAGTATTCCGTGTCTCCATCTGGTGAACGTACTTTTACTTTGGTGTTTCTGTAGAGAATCATTATCGCTGCTACGGTTTCTTTTGGTAGGCCGTAAGCTAGTAGGATATGCTCCATCTTCCCTCTGTGTATGGAATCGAAGGCCTTGGTAAAGTCGACAAATAGTAATGTCGCCTGTAAGTTTTTTGCCTGAACGCCTTTCAGGATTCTACGGATGGTCAGTATTTGTGAGGTTGTGGATCTATTTCTCCGGAAGCCATTTTGGTTTTTCCTAAGGATGTTTTCCATTTTGGGTTCTATGCGGTTTCGTAGTAGGGCATTGTAGATTTTGGCTGCTATGGATGTAAGTGTTATCCCTCGGTAGTTCTTGGCTAGTCCGAGGTCGCCTTTTTTAGGGAATGGAAGGATGCATCCCTTCGTCCATCGTTCTATCCTATTTTGACTATAGACTGCGTTGCATTGCCGGAGCAGTATATCGTCGAATTGTCTCGTCTTCCACACTTCTGGGGGGATCTCGTCTAGCCCCGCCGCTTTCCTATTTTTAATTCTTCTGAGAACCGTGTCGAGTTCTTCTTTGGTGAAAGGACCTAGTTTTACGTCTAATTGCTTACTAATAATTCTGGTGATCGGTTCATCCGTTATTTCCGGTGGGTTTCCTAGTAGATTTTTGAAATGCTGTTCCCACAGTTTTATTCTTTCTTGTTGGCTTGCAGCTTTCAATTTTGCTTTGGCTGTGCTCTTCCTTCCACTTACTTCGTTTATTGTTTGCCAGGCTATCCTGGATTGCCTATCTTCCACCGAGTCTCTAATCTTATCTATCTGATTTTGTACGTATTCTGCCTGTTCTTTTAGGTATATTCCTGTTAATTGATGTTGCGCCTTTTCTAGTTCTCGTGCATTTGTATTTGTTGGGTTCTGTTGATAGTTTTTGGAGGCAGTCTTCACAAGTGCACGTTTTTCTCTAGCCGCTAGCGTTTCCCAAGGGACTCTATATTTAGTTCTAGGTTTTGTTGGAATACACTTTTCTGCCGCCTCCAGGTGTGCTTCTACAAAATTTTCATATTCGTCATTTGGGGTGCCTATTTCTACCTTCTCTTGTAGTGCTTCGAATCTGTTTCTTAATTCTAATGCATATTTATCTCTAATATCTCTGTTGTTGAGTAGGGCCCAGTCATAGTGCTTGGTCGTCGCTTTACGTGTGGCGTTTTTTCTTAGGCTTAGTCGTACTTTGGCCGTAACTATTCGATGATCGGAGGACACACCCTCGAAGGAGGAGTATGCCTCGCAGTACATACATACATACAATTAGATATATATATATACAAAATAAACACAAATATATGCACATGCAAGCACACACACATACACACACACACACACACTCACATACACACACATACACACACACACACACAGTCACATATGTATGTGAGTTTTCTATCCCTTTTTATATAGTAATAGCCACATTTTGAGCAATCCATTGGAATATATTGAAACTTATATATTCGACGTATTAATTATTCTAAGTTTAAATTTCAACTTAATTTACATGAATTATATATATATATATATATATATATATATATATATATATATATATATATATATTAATAAAACACACACACACATAAATATGCACGAGCAGGTATGCACAAACATACATATATATATATATATATATATATATATATAAAACACATATATGCACACATCCACTTGCACACATATACCCCCACATACACATACACACACACACGTGCACGCGCGTGCAAACATACACACACGCATATATATATATATATATATATATATATATATATTAAAGCGTGTATATTTGGGAAATTCGTTATCCTTCGAGGAAATTTTGTTAAAACGATGGTGCACTGTTTGTTTATTGATTCTAATTTCATTTTATCAAAATTTCTTGTAATTTTTTTGTGTCGGGATCTCGATAGTAAAGGAAGAGAAAATATGAGACAATCCTTTACCGTGAAGATGCCGACACAAGAAAAATTACGAGGAGTTTTGATAAAATAAAATTAAAAATACTGAACAGTATTCCACCATCTTTAAAAAAAATTGCTTTTTTTATATATACATATATATATATATATATATATATATATATATATATATATATATATATATATATATATATATATATATACGTGTATTGCGCACCGGTTATTATTGTAATAAATGGAATAGTAGAGAGCAGATTTCAAATCCTGCATGATACCACAGACGTTTTCCTTCTCGTTAATGCCCCTAAGATTGCCATGAAATCATCTGTTGTCTTATCAGCTTTCGAGAAATAGTCGAACAGACTGAGAAGTGTGTTCGATTTTCATGAAAACATATAAGTGATCTTGTGTCAAAATAAGTTAATAACTGTTATCGCGTTGATGTATGCATACACATGAAAATTTGCTAATATTGTGTTAGATGAGCTTGGAGACATAGTTTTCACGGGCCTTGACACTGGCATTAATTATAGCTATTAGATTAATGCAATAATTGCATTTAATTTAAGGGAATTTAAGAGCTTAATCACAGTATCTGTCATGTATTGGGCATTTCTTCCCAAAATATCTTGGAACTAACAGTAGAGGATATATATATATATATATATATATATATATATTTCTGTGTGTGTGTGTGTGTGTATGTGTGTGTGTGTGTGTGTGAGGACTAGTTCATTGGTGTGTTGGTTAGAGTGTTCACCAGTTATCCGGGAGACCAGAGTTCAATCCAAGGTCAAGTCATACCAAAGACTAAAAAATGGTACTTGATACTGCCTTGCTCAAAACTCAGCATTATAAGGTACGGATCAAGGGTAAAGCTGATCAATCCAGGGAATAGTGTAGCGCACTCCTCTTCCACCCAGTGTAGCGCACTCCTCTTCCACCCAGTGTAGTGGATATTTAAAGGGTGCTCTCGCTTCACCCTAAACTACGGTCGCCAACTTTAATTACTTACATATATTATAAACTTTACATTGAACAGCCAAATTGGTTAATTCCGTTAAAGTATATCAATAAAATATATTGATATATATATATATATATATATATATATATATATATAATGCTCAGTTTGAGTGACTGCGTAAATCAAATTGTGACTGTCACCAAGCTTCGTTGACTTTATGATTTCGCCATCATCAAAACGATGACGCTAAAAGTTTTGTTTGGTAATGTTCAAATGAGACATAAAGATGAATGGCTTTGGAAAAAGCAAGTATATTTTCTAAGTCATTGATAATATGGGGCTATATATCATTTAAAGGATTAGTTAAGATTTGAATCATTATATCAATAATTAATATTCGTGTACAGTGAAATCCCTAAAAATATTTTCATTTCATTTATCGATAGTGAAATAACAATAAAGTCATTGTGTAACGTTACAGCACACATTGAAGGGGTTGTAATTTTACCCCTTAACTATATGTCTGATCTCGTGCTAACCTGACCGAGGTAAAAATAAGTCAAACACAAAACGTTCTGTTTGTTCTGCATGTACGAAAATTTATTTGTGGGTGGACTGTTTCTAGTAGTCAGTAGAAATAGTCAGACTTCAGTTGTTATTTTCCTGCTTGCCTTCGTTTCTCTTGTCGCCTATTTTCCCTCGTCTCTCCTTCGCGTCTTCTTCGGCGTGTCCCCTACATCGTCTTCCGTGTGTCTGCGTGTCTCAGAATCCGTGCTTATATATACATCCCTAAAAGTATTAATTACGTAACCATGTATTAACACGTCACTGCTAAGTCCCAAATATCAGCTGATTCTACACAATTGTTTATTTTCCAATTCGCAAACAAATGCTTATTATTCCATGTTTGGCATCCCCAAGTATTAATTTATAAACAAATGCCAACTCCAACCTTGACCTAGATCATAAATGAAATTCCACAACTGGACTTTAAATTCCAAGTTTCATTCAAATTAACTACTTTTTAGATAATTGAAATCCTTAATTATTTTACTCTTTTGCAGGATGAGAAAGCAACTTTTTTTTTTAAAGGCTTTAAAGATATCTTTTGTAAAAGTAAAGAAAATTAATGACATTGCTTGTAAGCAGTAAGAAATAGAAAATTATGATAATTTTTAAATGGTCGATTGGAAGGCTCAATCAAACAAAAAAGATTGGCCCAGTTGGCTGGAGCTGTAGAATACACAGACTGCATCTCTGTCGAGGGTAACCCCCCTTCCAACAAGTGTTCTGTTTATGACATTAAACAATCTGATGGTGAGACTCAAGTAATGCTGGAGATTTGGGCGATGGAGAGTACTCTTTCATTGTCATCGCTCCCAGTTCCACTATGGCCTGGAGTAGTAGCACCTGATAAGGTCCTATCTATGGGTCAAATAGAACTAAACTGTGTAATTACGCTAAGTTGAATTGTTTGACAATAACTGTTTTTACATTTAACAGTGTGTAAGCAAAAGCTGGACTTATGCTAAACTGAATTGTTTTAAATGGAACTGTTTTTGAAATTTTATTGTGTTTGAACAAAAAAATATACTTATACTAAACTGAATTGTTTGAAACTTTTATCAAAATAATCTAATTAGGCGTTTAATGACCCAAAAGTGTTTAATTTGTAATATTATGGCCGAGGGATTTCGTCTTTCATACCTTGCCTTTGGGTTTAGTTAGGCTGAGAACCTTTCGGCTCAGTGCATGGGTTAGTTAGGTGCAAGCATGAGCGCAGGTGTTCACGCGGACGCGCGGAGCGGACGTGCCATTCAGAGATGTCACTATTAAAATCCCAGATGGGGATGTGACCAGGGATGTGAGGGACGTCATGCACCGAAAGCGTGGGCTGAGATTTTGAGAAAAGTCAGTTAGTTGAGTTCTGCCTCGGAGGAAGAAGGTTGACTTCGCTCGCTCGCCGAGGCCTTGTGTGCACGTGGTTTGGGGCAGATGGAAAAGTCAGCATAGAAAGATTGTATCTTCTCCTTATGTCGAAAAACGTTTAAACTCAAAGGTAATAAAAAGTTTCGTACCTGAACTAAGAAGTCGTAAATGTTTTTCGTGTTTCGGGATTCCTATGTTATCTATATGTGCGTTACGGTCATTATGAACGTTTTGCGTACCGGTATAAATATGTCTATTTCACTGATATTCATGTATGGCTATGTAACAAATTTGCAGTCAATAAGATTGTTTATAAAAAAAAATTATAATATTGCATTTATTCTGAAATGCATCCAGTTAAATATTCTGGTGATGAAAAAAAAATTGTTACAGCTCTTTCGTATGTTCCTAACATCTAGAAATACGTCGCATCGCTCGTTTATTTTGTTGCGGCCGGATGATTCCAAACTTGAAAGCACGCATCAGACAGAAGAAGACAAACACGTCGTATGGGCACAGAGAAGGACTTACTTACAGGTGTACACACACACAAAGACACACACACACGCACACACACACACACACACACTCAAACTTTCTTTCTTTCTTTCTTTCTTTCTTTCTTTCTTTCAGTCTCTCTCACTCTCCCTCCTTCTGTGTTTTTTTTCTTTCTCTCTCTCCCTCCTTCTCTCTCTTCCGCTAGTTCTGTTCTTTTTCTATCTCTTTCACTCTCCCTCTCATTCTCTCTCTACTTCTCTCTCCTCTTCTCTCATTCCTTCTCTCTCTTTTTCTTTCTGTCAATCTCTCTCTCTCTCTCTTTCTCTCACTCACTCTCCTGTCTTTTCTCTCTTTTCTCCTTTCTTCTCTCTCTTTTCTTCTTTCTTCTCTCTGTCTTTCTCTCACTTTCTCTTCCTCCTAATCTCTCTGCTTCTTTCTCTGTCCCTTTCTCTCTTTCTCTCTCTCTCTCTCTCTCTCACACACACACACACACAATCTCTGTCTCTCTCTCTCTCTCTCCCTCTATTCCTCTCTCACTTCAAACTGATCTGCTAATCAGATATATAAAGTATCACGCATTACAAAAGTGATAGATTTAAATTAAGAGATAACATCAAAGATAATCTTTGCGTAACACCTGGTGAAATCCTCTGTTGATGGCCTGCAAATTATGTAAGTAAAGCTTCACAGGAAATCCGCCCTGTCGACGGGTCCTAGAATACGTTAATTGTATCCCCTTCAGGCGAGGGGAGTTAGTTCCCAACCCACCCAAAAAGGTGTCTTGAATATCACACTAAACAGCAGTTGACAATGAGACTCGGCACTATGACTAATATGGGGGTGTCCTCGTGGTGTAATGGTTAAAGCGATGGACAGCGGAATCGTAGTACGCGAGTTCGTACTCTAGTCGCGCTATTACGTTCACTTTCGGGCAAATACCCTTGAGAAAGGTATGAAGACCCTTATCCTCCCAGCTAAGGGTTAAATAGTACAACTACTGTTCTTCTAGGAGAATGGCTTTGGTATTAAATAACCTACAAAGCTTGATATGCCATTAAACAAAGAAACCACCCTGACTAAAGATGTTTGTATATGTTAAGGTCTCATAAATTGTTATGCTTGAAAATTATTCCACGAGTCTAACGTCTTTGTAAGGGGATACAATCAGTCTAATCGAAGCCATGCCGGTAAGGCTCACGGAGGGCTTTGTTTTTATGACCTTGTGCCTGACTTATCTAAGCATACAAAAATTAGTATTCAATATTCGCCTTATTAATTCTGGTCTGTTCATTAAAAATAAGAAAAAAAGGAAAAGAGAAGTTCGGCCGGAAGAATGGTACATCTTAATGAAGGCGAAAACCCCAAAGAGATATTCAAAGTTAATCACGGACAAGTTTTGGGGTTTTACTTCATCTCCGCTTATAATTATCATTCTGACGGTCGATTTTGGAGAGAGAGAGAGAAAGAGAGAGAGAGAGAGAGAGTCTGTATTTGAGAGAGAGAGAGGGAGACAACGGGAAGGAACTGATGAGTGAGAATGTGAGACAGGAAAATAGGGGAGAGCAAACGAGCGAGTAAACAAGTGAGT
The DNA here is from genome assembly GCA_963585895.1 of Sepioteuthis lessoniana. NCBI lineage: Eukaryota > Metazoa > Mollusca > Cephalopoda > Myopsida > Loliginidae > Sepioteuthis > Sepioteuthis lessoniana. The sequence continues at coordinate 44,412,598 of OY757929.1, read as the reverse complement.
ATATTAGAGAGAAAGAGGGAGAGGACAAGTGAAGTGAAATAATAAGAGCAAATGAGCAAGGAACCAAGTGATCGCGAGAGAGAGGGGGAGGAAGAAAATAAGAGAGGGAGAGAGAAAGAGGGAAAGACAGAAAAAACGTACGAGCGAGAGAGAGAGAGAGAGAGAGAAAGAGAGAAAATGAGCAAGTAAACAAGCAAGCGTACGAGAGAGAAAGAGAAAGAGAGAAGAGCAAACGGGAGAGAATGAGTAAAAAGGAAAGAGAGAGAGGGAAACGAACGAGCAAGAGCAAGAGAGAGAAAGAGAGCAAAATAGCATACAAACTAGCGAGCGTACGAGAGAGGGAGAAAGAACAAACGAGAGAAATATATAGAGAGGAATCAAGAGAGAAAGAGAGAGACAGAGAGAAAGAGAACGAACGAGCGAAAGAGTGAAAGAGAGAGAGAGAGAAGGAGGGAGTGAGCAAATGAGCCAGTCAACAAGCAAGGGTGCGAGAAAGGGAGAGAGAGGGGGAGTAAAAACAAGAGGGACAAAGAGAAAGAGAGAGCGTCAGAGGGAAGAACGAACAAGCTAGAGAGCGTGAGTGATTGAGAGAGAGAGAGAGAGAGAGAGAGAGAGAGAGAGAGAGAGAGAGCAAATAAGCAAGTAAATAAGTGAACGTACGAGAGAGAAAGAGAGCAAACGAGAAGAAAAGAACGAGAGAGTGTGAGAGCAAACAAGAGAGGGAGAGAGTGAGAGAGACAACGAACAAAGGAACGAGAAAGTTAAAGAGAGAAAGAGTGCAAATAAGTAAACAGACAATCATAAGAGGGATAAATGCAGGAAGAGAGAATGCGAACAAAAAGGAGAGCGTGGAAAAGCAAATAAGCAAGGCGAGAGAGACAGGGAGAGAGAAAGAGTGAGGATGAACGAGCAAGAAACAAGACGGAGAAGGAGACCGTGGAAAAGCAAATAAGCAAGGCGAGAGAGACAGGGAGAGAGAAAGAGTGAGGATGAACGAGCAAGAAACAAGACGGAGAAGGAGAGCGTGGAAAAGAAAATAAGCAAGGCGAGAGAGACAGGCAGAGAGAAAGAGTGAGGATGAACGAGCAAGAAACAAGACGGAGAAGGAGAGCGTGGAAAAGCAAATAAGCAAGGTGAGAGAGACAGGGAGAGAGAAAGAGTGAGGATTAACGAGCAAGAAACAAGACGGAGAAGGAGAGCGTGGAAAAGCAAATAAGCAAGCAAGCATACGAGAAAGGTGGGGCGAGAAAACGAGAAGGTGAGAAAGAGATAGGGCGAGTTGAGAGAGAAGGGAGAGAGCGAGAGAGAAGGGACGAGTGAGAGAGTTAATTAGAGAAAGAGGGCAAATGAACACGTAGGCAAGAAAGCGTCCAAGGGTGAGAGAGGCGGGAGAACAAACAAGAGAAAGAAAGAAAGAAAGAAAGAAAGACAGAAAGAAAGAGAGGGGGAGAGCAAATAAGCAAGGAAACAAGCGAGCATGCGAGAAAGGATGGGAGAGCAAACGAAGAGAGAGAGAGAGAGAGAGAGAGAGAGAGAGAGAGAGAGCTAACAAGAAAGAGCAATTAAGACAGAAAAAGGGAGAGGGATAGAGAGAACGAACGATTGAGAGACTTAAAGAGAGAAAAACAAAGAAAGAGAGCAAATGAGCAATTAAACAAGCCTGCAAACGAGGGAGAAAGACAGAGAGCGAGAGAGAATGAGAACAAATGAAAGAGCAAGAAAGAGAGAAAGAAAGAGCTAGAGAGAGAGAGAGAGACAAACAGACAGACTGGGGGAGAGAGAGAGAGAGAGTGAGAGAGGGAGAGCAAACAAGCAAGTAAATAAGCGAGCGTGCAAGAGAGGGTGGAAGAGCAAACGAGAAATAGAGAGAGAGAGAGAGAGAGAGAGAGAGAGAGAAAGGGAAAGAGAGAGTGAGAGAGAGACCGAGAGGAAACATTTTATTAAGCTGTTATACTTTTCATATGGGATATGATGATTTTGTAATTACAAGACTGACGTCAAGAAGGCTTATACTGTGGCATGAAATCGTTTCTCTTTAATTATGACTGAAAAGACGAGATTTTATTGATATTTCCACATATCCCTGCATGATAAAAAAAATTGAAGCAAAAAAAAAAAAGGATCCAAGTGGTTTAGTTTTAGTGCTAGGAAAATATATGAGGCGCCTTGCTTGTAACCGCGAATATAATCTATCTCTCTGTCTCTCGGTCTCTGTCTTCCTCTCCCTGTCTTTCTCTCTTTCTCTCTCTCTCTCTCTCTCTATATATATATATATATATATATATATGTTGTGTGTAGTATAATACTATGTATTATATTCTCTGGTCTGGCAAATGACAGTCTGTTTCATGCCATTTGCGCTTTTTTAAATAAACGAGCTTGTAACTGTCGGTAATTTAATATTGTAAAAGGTTTGAAAGAAAATGTGATCTGAAAAAGATGTGACTATAATATATTAATGCAATGCAACGCTGTGTAATATAAACTATATAATAAAGTATTATATTGCACACCAATTACAATACACAATATATATAATAACCTACAATACCTTTTAAAGACTGTAAAAGAGACAAAAAGATAAAAAGTGAATATATATATATATATTTATATATATATATATGTGTGTGTGTGTGTGTGTGTGTGTGTGTGTGTGTATGTGTGGTTAGGCAGCAGTCGTTCATTTAAGCATGTTTCATTAAATAGTAAAGACACATTAACTAAGATCCTTTCGAGTTTCCTGATAAGTATCTGGTTTCCGGTTGGAATTAGTGGATGAATTTAAAAAATAACACTCTTTACACATGCAAGCAACCTCTAATGATGGCCTATGAGGCGTCCGAAAGCGCTCGGGATAATTTTGGTAAATTCATCCACCAATTCCAACCTGACACAAAGACACTTATCAGGAACCTCGAAAGGATTTTAATTAGATTATACAGACAAAATGTGTCTTTACTATGTAATGAAACATGCACACACACCCACCCACATACACATACACATACACAAATAGACACGCACACATGCATATATATATATATATATATATAAAGTGAATGAGGACCGTGAATATCCAAATAAGAAATGCTCAATGCGCGGCTATTTAATGCAAAATATATCTGAAGAGTAAATAGTTTTTGTTTAAAAAAAATTAAATATATATATATATATATATATATATATATATATATATATATATATATATATATATATATAAGTATTATTTGGTCCAGTTAAACCGGAGTTGGGAGTAATTCCATCAGGACAAGAAAATTATTCAAGAGTGAACATTTAAATTTTCCTGGTAAAAAGCTCAATGTAACAGACATTACAGAGCAATAAATTCTTTAAGAAAAACAACAAACCGGTCACATTAGGATTATAATTATAAATTTATTTCCATCCTGTTACGCATTTTTGAAAATGATACAGTAATAATTAAATTAAATTAAACTCAAGATTTAAATAATTTTAAAATATTTTAAAATTTCAAAACTATTTAGAACCTATTAATCAGTTACACTTTTTGTGATTAGTACGTATATATGATTTGTTTTAATTCTCAGTTTAACTGAGTTTTTAAAAAAATTCTTAAGTTAATTATCTATAGTTTAAATTTAGCCCTTGAGTTTAATTTAATATAATTAAAAATCTAATTTAATATTAGATCTGTAGTTTAAGTCAAAATATAATTAGAATTTAAAAATTAAAATAAAAGATTAAATTTTTTTTTAAAATAAATTTACTACATTTCTAACCGAAATTAAAATAAAAACGGAAGTGGGCTAAATGAGGCGATAACTCTTCACCCATCTTCTATCCCCTCCCACTTTTTTCTGTGTCTATTCTAATTTATTTTATCCATAGGATCTGAAGAATTCCTGTAAAATTTTTTCGTGTTTTTGAAATTTTCATAAACGCGTAACAGTATGGAAATACATTTATAATCCTAATGTAACCGGTTTGTTGTTTTTATATATATATATATATATATATATATATAGATAGATAGATAGATAGATAGAAGGCGCAGTAGACACATTATTGCCATTTTAAATTATTTAGTTTAAAACTTGCGCTTCATTGGATTCAGGTTTTGTCTACTGTACAGCAAACTATTGTTAATTAGGTTATGTCTCGGAAGAAAGAAGCTCCATGACATAAAAAAAAACTCCTCCAGAAATTTCGAAACAACATGCTGTACAGTTATCCTTCATATAGAAAGCTGAAATGCGAATATTTCAGAGGTTTTAGATGTCAATCTAAGGACAAATACATATTTATATTGATGAAAACCAAACAACCAGTCCACATCATGGTGTTTACAGTAGTCACGATCAATGGTGACTTTATATCTCTATTTATCTTCCCACGTGGTCCCAGACTCAACAGGGAGGCCTACATCAAGTGCCTGGATGATAGTGCTTACTTTGATCGAGAGAGAGTCTGCTGGAAGACCCCACGTCTGGTAACAAATCTGTAACATGCCACACAAGCTGGATAACCTAATGTTTGCTGTCAGAAAATATCTGTGACTATATCACCACTAACATCTGGCTGTTTAACTCCCCATATTGTAATCCTCTTGATTATTTTTTGTGCAGTGTGGTTGAGTGAGAGACAAACAAAACTCACTGAAACGCCAAATGTAAAGTGAAGGCAAGGATAATGGCAGCATTTAGCAATTTAAACAAAAAGCATATCAGAAAGGCTTTCAGGAGATTCCGAAGTTATCTGAATGACGACTTCTTTGAATAAATCCATTCTATAGTATTTAAAGATAGTAGTGGGTAATTTGGGTAAGTATATCTCTTAATGTGAGCAGTGAGTATTATCTTCATTTTGTATAATTTAAATCAGAGTCTATCCTCCGTACCTCCTGTGTATATATATATATATATTTCAAAAATATATTACTGAATTAAAAAAATCTAATAGATTAGTTGAGTAAATTTTTGAAATCTGACTTGACTATATACTTGTAGTTCCAATAGAAATATTGAAAAAAATGTCTGTGATTAGAAATTCTTTTATTTTGAAAGTTTCAATGAGATCACCTCTCAATCTCCTTTCTAGTAAAGTAAAGTTAGCGACCATAGTCGAGCGTCACCCGAAGGCTCAATTTTCGATAGCTACTACACTGAGGTGTAGGGGAGCGCTACTCCTTTCCCGGGATTGCTCCCTTCACCATACCTTATAATGCTGAGTGTTGAGCAAAGAAACATCAAGTACCATTTTTGAGTCTTTGGTATGACTCGATCTGGCATTGAACCCACGTATCTCGGACCATTAGCAAACACTCTAACTATTATGCCACTGTCCGTTGACGAGCAAAGTATTTAAACTTTATTTCTCTAATCTCTCTCTCTAACTGTATTTTTTTTTTACTCTTTTGAAAAAAAAGAAAGTTGTTACTCTTCTTTGTATATTTTCAAATCTATATATTATACTCTTCCTTCCATATCTCAACGTGGGTGTCCCCGTCGTGTAATGGTTAAAGCGATGGTCTACGGAATCATAGTAAGCATATTCGAACTCCAGTCGCGTTATTACGTTCAATTTCGGACAAATACGTTTGGGAAAGATATGAACCCCCTTCTTTCCCAGCTATGGGATAAATTGTACCACTATCGTTCTTCTAGAAGGATAGATTTGGCATTAAATAACCCAAGAAGTTTTATATGCAATTAAACAAAGAAACCAAACCATGTCGCGTCACTGGAGCTCTGGCCTGAGTACAATATGTCTGAGTCTTTAGGGTTTTGTAACACGTCATGACCGCTTAATGCTTCCGTGATTTTATATCTTTCGATTACGACATGACTAATGAATGGCATTCGATTTCTTTTTAAATGCTTTCTAAGTCTAACGTAAAGTTGGGCGGGTTTCGATCCCAGCTTCAAACGTCTTACGTGTCTAGCTACACTGAAGAGTTGTGATACAACGAAACAGTCTGTCTGTGGATGACAATATATACGCTCCTCCATGGGGGTTGAGTACTCAGGCGAAGGAATTTACGGCTGCCGCTCGCATAATGCAAAGCTCTTCGAACGAATTGAGCATTCTGGCATCCGGTAAGGTATAAAATGTAAACAAACGAACGCTACAACTTAATACCTCATAATTCCCTAGCTGATGTGGTACGCTTGTTGGCTGAGCGGTCTTATACTAAGTCTAACGTAAAGTTTGGTGGGTTTCGATCTCAGCTTCAAGCGTCCTACGTGTCTAGCCACACTGAAGAGTTGTGATGCACTGAAATAGTCTGTCTGTGGATGATACTATGTATGTATTTTGTTTGTTCAAATTTTGACACCTTTTTTTTAGCTGGATAAAATGACATCAGGTCTGGTACGTCACTTCCTTTGCCGGTTGAGAGCGTGTCTAGTTTAACCACTAAGTCAATTTTACTCGGTATAATTGATTGACATAGGTGAATCATCCTTTTCCTGTTGTACGCGTTAATATATCTATATCTTTTGTTAAAGAACTGAAAATGTGGTCAGTTCTCTATATATATTTGACGTGCCTATTAGCAAATCATGTATTTTGTTGCCATGAGTAGTACTTTCATTGAGGAGAATAAAATTCAAATAGTCTCGGCCGAATACATACCCCTGTCGTCAGAGCGTAGAATCTCCTGCACAATGTTAAGGATATACTCCAAAAGATTTGGTGCCCTGGGTATGACACTAGACTACCGGATGTTGAAGCTACCGTTCTTGTAATCTAGAGAGAGTGAAGTACCCTTTCATTGCCATTATTGCCAAGTTCACACTGATTCAGAGTGGTAGTACCAGTTAGACTCCCATCTATGGGTCACATAGATATGCTTTTTTTATTGGTACTCAACAGGACGAGTGAAAGAAAATAATCCCTAAGGAAACAACAGAAAATCTAAATAGGAACGTATTCTGACCATAACTAATAATTCTGTTGGCAAGAAATAACACTAGATGTGTTGAAATGACGTCAAAATCAATCAGTCAATCATTAGCCGAAAAGAGTATAAATCCTTTTAGGGATGGTCTTAACAACTTTTAAAAGTTTGGTTGAGTTGAAGCTTTCGTAGTACGCACAGACGGAATGCTGTTGATAAGTTCTAGTTGGTCGTCCAACACTCTCTCGTCTGTGTAAAGGGATCCTGAAAAGAACGTCACTTATGAGTTCCTCCATGCTCCTCCGGCAGTGTTATGCATGTCTTGTTTGTCTAATTTTTAAAGTCTTCGAGATGAGTGAAGGTAGTCGTACAGTTGTTGTTTTGTATGATGTTGCATCCAGGATTTATTTAATATAGCTCGTAGCATCCCTGTGCAATTGCCATCAAGTTTTTTTTTTCTCTAAACGCTTAGTCAGCGTCAATGTCGTGCAATCTTACAGTAGTATGGACACTAATTCTGCTTAGAAAAAATTGGGTTTTTATTTTATCGGATAAGTCTGACTTCTATATGACCGATTGCTAATCGATAGCTGTCCTTGCCGCCGTTAGTCGCGTATTGATGTCATTTTCGGTAGATGAAACGCTATTTCTGAAGTTTGTGAATTTGTCCACTAGTTTCAGAGAGCCACAATTTAGTGTGGAGATATCATCTCTTTGATTAAATTACATTCACCCCATATTATCTGTGTTCATATGGAGGCCGGTGCGGCCTATTGCCTGGTCCAGACTATGCAGCAGGGATTCGACCTGGGCGGGCGTATTTGCTAGAAGCGCAATTTTAGCTACTGGGATATCTATCTACACTTTACACCTTGCAGGAGAGGGAACAGTTTTTGCCTTGACGAAGGGCTCCCAGGAACTGCACAGAGTAATTCATATTTTATTCTATGATATTAATTGACCCTCAACCGAGCCGTCAATCAAGAGATGCACCTGTGTAAATAAGCGGAAGAACAGCAGAAGCAGGTGGATATTAGACAATAATATAACCAGGTGCCTGGAGCTGTTCGAGTTAGTTGGAGACAAGATGCCGCGTGAGAACAGGCTACAGACAGAGGTCTTTGGGCTCTCTGTGACCCACGGTTGAGCAACTCCAGCCAAGATGAGAAAGAAGTGCTGCTTTGGTCAAAGAACTTGGGGTCAATATAGCAGTCTGTCCCCGTCTCCAGCTCATCTCTCACACACAACCAACATCAACCCTTTCGAGAATAAAGTGTGAGGGATATATTTTTATAAAAAAAGTGTGTTCGTTCGTTCATTGAAGTTCGTATATTATGTTTGATTATGTTTCTGGTTATATTTATAGTTGTATATGTATTACGGTATACAACATTCTACACGAATACCAAGAGGGAAGAAACAATGTATTTAATTAACCCCTATGGTGTTGATAATTGACACAAAGTCGCTACAAAGTAATATGTCCAACCGGAAGCAAACATCCCGGAGGAACATATGCTTTACGTGTTCAAGCTAGGCCATAACTCCGCAAGAGCAACAGGAAACATTTGTTGTGAGAAAGGTGAAGGCAAAGACGATCTCAGTGCTGTAACTAAATATTTCAAGAAATGTTACTCCGGTGACAAGAATTTCAGGATCAGGCCCAAAACTGTGGATTCCAAAATTCTCTTCCATTCCACAAAGAAAAATCCACTGAGTAGTACTCAGGTGAGATCGACGTCTCGCAGCCCGTTATGGTTCGTTGCCTTAATCGTCAGGGCTAAAATATCTGGATCTGCCGAATTGTGCCGCACGTTATCGAAATATTGCAAAGCGATTGACTCACCCCGGTATTTGAACCAACACTGTCTTTTCGGCAATACTGAGTATATCTAATTGTTTCTCTTATTTCAAAGTGGGCGAATCTCATCAACTACCTTCTCCTTAATTAATCTGCAGTAATTAATTCCATTCACTGTTGTTCTCTGCTACCCTAACAGAGAGTCCTTGTGCCTGTTACCAAAAGGGAAGGTTCGCGGCCTCGATACAAATTACTCATTTGCAAAATTAAGTCAAAAATTTCCATTTCCCAAAATTTGATTTTTTCCCCATAAACCGGCGTGCACCTGGCTGGCCTCTTCGTGACCCTAACTCCAGCTCTGCTATTGTTTTGGCTACCTGTCCGATGACTAAATAGATATTTAGCTTTCCTTTCTTTCATTGGTAACAAAAAACAATTTCATATGTTTTTGTATTTTTTCCTAGTCTATAATGAAATATTTCTGCCTTTTTAGAAAAATATTCTGTTTTTCGTATTTTCTGTTCATTTCAAATAATAATAATAATAATAATAATAAAAACATTTATTCTCGATTTGTCAACGTACTGCCCCAATCTTTTAAAATCCATATACTGTGATTAGAGTTCTAAAATCCACTCCGAATATCTTTTTTAAAATTCTATTAAGCTAGATTCCGTAGCCTTAATATGATCTGTTATAATTTGGTAATCTAATAACTCCACTAATTCTCGGTTAAATGATCTCAGGTTTTACCAGCCTCTTTAGAAACAACTTGAAATTAATCCGGTTAATCTTTCATATTTTTTAATATGCAGAAAAACGATTCTCGAGAAAAGAAATGTCGTCTTTGTTTGTGTTGAGACGCACGAATACAGTCGAATAACACTGTTCAATATGGCGTGTCTATGGCGTATCTATCTCATAGCAGGTAGGATACGTGCCTTGGGTGCCATTAGAATTGAAAGGTACTGGTACAAGGAACATTCATCTGCGGAAACTCGGGAATTAGTCAATAATCATTTTTCAGATAATATTGCAGTTTCAATCGGCAGCTGTGAAAGATCATTCAGAAAGATAAAACAAATATTTTCGTGTTTGAGATCCTTCAGTAGACTCTCTGATCTTGTTCTGCTGATTGTTGAAAAAGAAGAAACCCAAAAACAAACTTCGGCCACATAAAATATTTTCCATCGATGAAAGCAAGGAAGATGCAATTGTAAATTCCCTTAGAGTCATGAATTGCTAATTAAAAGATTAACAAAATTAACTTGTATATTTGAGCTTATTCTATGGTAAGGTTAAGTAAAATATGAATGTCCACGTCAGCCGGGGTTTTAGAATAAGCCAACTGCATCTCTGTAAAGAGGTATGACCCCTTAATCATCTGATCGTGAGTCTCCTTTCGAGAATGTGGAGTACACTTTTATTATTACTCACAGGTTCATACTACGTCGGAGTGGCTGGCGGGTGTACTCTCGTGGTGTAATGGTTAAAGGGCCAGAATGCGGAATCGTAGTAAGCGAGTTCGAATTCCACCCCCGCTATTACGTTCACTTTTGGACAAATACCCTTTGGAAAGGTATGAACTCCCTCATCCTCCCATCACTGCTGTTCTTCTAAAAGGATTGCTTTGGGATTAAATAACCTACGAAAATTGATATGTCATTAAACAATGAAGCCTAACCTAACCAAAGCTCGGAGTGGCAGTACCTTTTATGGTCCTATCTATGGGTCGAATGGAATTGTATGAGCTGTTAACAGTGTGCAAACAAATGACTGATGCTAAATTAAATTCTGAATGTTATATAGTAACATTTGAACCAATTTAAGTGTACCAACGAATGATTGGTTTGGTTTCTTTGTTTTTTGGCATATTAACGTTTGTAGGTTATTTAATGCCAAAGCCATTCCAGAAGAACAGTAGTGGTACGATTTAACCCAAAGCTGGGGCCAACGAATGAGTAATGTTGAATAGAATCATTATTGTTGAATAGCATTATTTAAACCCATTTAACTATGAGCAGAAACTGAATTGTTTGTATTAAATTGCATTACTTGGAACCAATCAACTGTGTGCAGATTAAGCAAAAATATCTTTACATTCACTGTGAGCCAACAAATTTTTGATATTAAATAGAATAATAAATCTTAAATTGGAATACATGAAACAATTAAACATTGCGAATTATTGCAACACTTAATTGTATGCGAAAAAATTTGCTCTCATTTAGATATGATAACTATTCACCTATATATATATATATATATATATATATATATATGTGGCTGTGTGTATGTGCGTGCGTATGTGAGCTTGTGCGCGCGCACGTTTGTGTATAACAATTTACCCGTGTGCAAACTAATGACCATGTAGCCTAGCCGGTTTGGGCTGTAGAATTCAGCGACTGCCTTTCCGCTGTGGGGTAAGACTCCGCAAATAGGAGTCCACGATATGATGATAGAAAATCTGATAGTAGGGCTCCAGTAGTGCTGGAGCTTTGAGGAATGTAGAGTACCCTTTTTTTTATTATCGCTCCCAGGTCTACACTGGCCTGTAATGGTAGCATTTGATAGGGTTCTCTCTATGGGTTAAATAGAACTAAATTGTGTAATTATGCTAAACTGAATTGTTTGAAATAGAACTGTTTTTGGTATTTAAACTGTGTATTTGATATAGAAGTGTTTATATGTATAAAAATGGATTTGACATGAAATAACCTAGTGGTTGATATGCCATAAAACCAAATCAAACCAATCATATAAATGACTGATGTTGAATCAGATTGTTAGTTTTACATAGCAATACTTGAAACTATTCAACTGCGAGCAGATACAGTAATGATACTATAAAGAATTATTTGTATTTGATTCGAATACTTGAAACTTTTAAACCATGTGCAAACAAATAAATACAATTAAATATAATTATTAGTGTTTGAAGTAAATGGACCCATTTAACTCTACGCAGACAAATGTGTTATGGCTTGTTTAAAAACTAACCCAACAAACTATTTGTTTATAAGTTATATATATATATATATATATATATATATATATATATATATATATATATATGTATATATATATATACCAACCCCTCTAATCGAGCATGATGTGACACAAGGCTAATTTTTATGTGAAGTTTAACAGTTGTCAGTTCCGAGTTTTTCTTCTTCTAGACCGGTTGCCATATCAAGTTTCAACAATCCCGTCTCTCGTACTATTTTACTATTGGAAGAAGAACATGTTGATTCATGCCTTTTCTCGAGTACTACTGCTTTGTGAAATGCAGTCAGCTTCGTCTTGGAATTGAAATCGTGTCACCCAATCTATTTCCAACGACGATAGCATTACACCATTTTACATATATAAACAGGGTTTGACTATAGATAACCTCCAAATATTGATATGCCATAAACCCCAACCAACCAACCAACCAACCAAAATTAAAACTCGGGTGTAAAATATTTTAATACCGAGAGGGAATTTTTATGCTTGCACGAGGCGCTATTTTTCAGTAGCACAAAAATGTTCACTTTCAGACAAATACTTTCGAAAAGATTATTGAGTTCCTTATCCCCGTAGTTATCCGTCAAATAGTAATTTACTGCTACTGTTCTTATACAAGGTGGTTTTGGAATTAGGTGTCCTTAGGGAGTTGATATGTCATTAAACAAAGAAACCAAACCAAATCAAAGAACCTGACTAGATACATGCCTCCCTATTGCAATAAAATCGATGCTGCTTTTTTTTTTAACTCAGGAGTTAGGAATCAATGTGTTCAAATACATATGAGGCACACACACACACACACACTCACACGCGTACGCGCGCATATATATGTATATATATATATATATTTATATATATATATATATAAATGCTTTTTTAAGTCTGTATGCAAAACCTTTGCTTATACTAAACTGAATTATCTGTATTAGAGATTAGAACTGTTTGACTAGAAAATAAACTGTGTACGTACATTTAAACTGCGTGCTTGTGCTAAACTGTATTATTTGAAATAGAACTGTCTTTTTGACATTGAGACTGTACTTACACTAAACTGAATAGTTTAATATAGAACTGTTTTGACATTTAGCTGTGTGTAACCAAAATCTCTACTTATACTAAACTGAATTAGAAGAACTGCTTGACTAAACTCAATAGCTTGAAATAGAAATATTTTTTACAATTAAACTGTACTTACATTTAAACTGCATACTTATTTTTAATTGAATTGTTTGAAATGGAACTATTTACATAAAATGGATTTGGCGTTAAATAACCTTGAAAGGTTGATATGCCATAAAACCCAACCAACCAACCAACCAACCTTAAGTCTGTATGTGGATAGTACAAAATATATCTATGTTTGTATGTCTACGAGAGAGAGAGAGAGAGAGAGAGAGAGAGAGAGAGAGAGAGAGAGAGAGAGTGTGAGAGAGAGAGAGTAATAGTCATAATTTAGCAGCTATACTCGAAGGTATTTTCCTCTTTCTCATAAATATCACCCTGTACAGTGCCCGTCATGTAACTCTTACCCACAAAAAATAACCTTACGTGCCAGACAAAGTAATTTTATAGCCCAGACAGGCCACAAAACTGTATATAAAAGCCGAGTCATAAATGTCTTTTAACCTGTCAGAAGTTCTGGTCTAATTTCCTCTTCGTGTTAGCAAGATTGAACACAAACAAGATTAAAAAAAAAGAAAAAAAAAAAAAGAAGAGTAACATAATTTTCTTCTGACTGGATAGAAGGTACCAGACTAAGTGATACAAGAAGCACCATTCACGGAAAACGTTCAAAAGAGTAATTTGAGCAAGACTAAAAAAAAAACACAGATATGCATCTTACATGTCCATGTACCCGGAAATATACGAGTATCATTGCAGATGTGTCAACGATCTATAAACTCCAGTATTTCACCCAGTACGGTTTTCTCGAACCAAACTTTTACCGCATTTATTTAAAACGAACAAATTGGTCCATTTTGGTTTCATGGCCTTTCAACCATTATAGATTATTGCCATATCCATTTTATACATATAAACAGTTCTATTTCAAACAATTCAGTTTAGCGTAAGTACTCAGTTTCAATGTCAAAAACAGTTGTGTTTTAAACAATTTAGTTTAACATAAGTACACTTGTTCAATGTAAAGAACAGTTATTTTTCAAACTATTCAGTTTATCCAAAGTACGCAGTCTAATTTACCAAAGACAGTTCCGTTTCAAACAATTCAGTTTACCATGAGTACACAGTTTAAATTTCAAAACAGTTTTATGTCAAACAATTCCGTTTAGCATAAGTACACTGGTCCAATGTCAAAGACAGTTCTACTTTAAACTATTCTGTTTAGCATAAGTACACATGTTCACTGTTAAAACAGTTTTATTTCAAACAATTCAGTTTAGCATAAGTACACAGGTTCTATGTCAAAAAACAGTTCACTCTCAAATGATTTAGATTAGCATAACTATTAAGGTTCAATGTTAAAACAGTTCTATTTAAAACAATTCAGTTTAGCAAAAATACAAAAGGTTCAATGTCAAAAAACAGTACTATTTGAAACAATTCTGTTTAGTATACAAAGACACTTCTATTTTAAACAATTCAGTTAGTTGAGCAGAAGTACGCCGTTTCAATGTCAAAACAGTTTTATTTCAAGCAATTCAGTTTAGCCGAATAGATTTAGGAATGTATTAGGAAAAATGATGATTTCTCCGTATCAAGAATTGGAGCTTACTTTGTAATTCAATATAGAATCATACAGGTCAGGGCAAAAACAATAGGGAGATGCTAATTATATTACTGTTATTGACAGCGCAATTAGGTTTGTCCTGCCCTGTAGATACAGACATGCTAACACAACACAAATACTTATCGAGAAAAAAGGGCGAATAAACTTCAGGGAATCGTCCTCAATTGAATCTCTGCAGAGGAGGAAGACTCCCCAACTAAGTGTCCTAATATGACACTAAACAATCTTATGGTACGGCTCTAGCTTTGAAGAATGCGGGATACCCCTTTATTGCCATCACTCCTAGGTCCACTCTAGCGCAGAGTGGTAGCGCCTGATAGGGTTCTATCTATTGGTCAAATAGAACTAAACTCTGTGCTTATGTTAGACTGAATTGCTTGGAATAGAACGGTTTGATATTTAAACTGCGCACGTATGCTAGCTTAAACTGAAACTGATGTTTTATTGAATTTGTCGTGATACATACCAGTACTTGGAAACATTTAACTTTGTTGACTAAACTGAAATATTTTAAATAGAATTGTTTATATGAATAACCAGCCCATCGGCTAATTGGATCGAGTGGTCGGGAGACCGGGGATCAGCCCCTGCTTAAGTCATAACAAAAGCCCCCAAATGGTATTTGATATGTCCTTGCTTAACACTCAACATTATAAGCTACGCATCAAGGGTAAAGTGGAGCTATCCAAGGAAAGCAGCGGCGCCCTTCCCTACACCTCGGTGTAGTAGTTATTGAAAAATAATCTTTGGATCACGCTCGACTACGGTCGCCAACTTTTATACGTATAAAATAGATTTGGCATTAAATAACCTACAATGTATGGTATGCAATTCAAACAAACAAAACCAAATCTTTTCAAGTCTGGAGCGCAGTTTGATTCACTACCAATTTGAATAGTCTAAAAAAAAAATTTTTTTGCGATATTAATGTATCTTTGGGTACAAAATCATTTCAAACTCTAAAAATTCGCTTTCTACAGAAAGATTCCGCTTATTTATTGAATGACCCTCGTATATATATATATATATATATATAGTCATCCACAGACAGATCAGTTTCGTTCTATCAGAACTCATCAGTGTAGCTAGACATACTAGCTTCCCGTAGCTGGGATCGAAACCTGGTTGATTCAAACGCCATCCACGAGGAACTAATAGCATCAAAGGTAATTTTAAACGGTTATAAATCACAATTACTATTGTTTACATATATCCGCTTAACGGCTACCGAGAGCTCAATTCATATATATGAAGAGCCTTGCAACAAACGCTAATGGCAACGCGATTACTTCATTCGCTAAAGAACTCAACCCTACGGGGGTAGGGGAGTACATGTATATAGTCATCCACACACATATACACACACATATATATATATATATATATATAGTCATCCACATATATATATATATATATATAACTTGGGCGACAGTAGTCGAGAGCGACCCAAAAGCTCCCTTTTCAGTAGCTTCTATTTCAAAAATTCCTTGCCACTTGTTTCATTTTAGAAATAGAGTATAAAACAGATTGTTAAACTTATAAATCAATGAAAACCTCACTGACAGAACATCTTTATAATGTAAAAGGTTATTTCAATAAAGAAAAAAAAAACTGTGTATGCATGTGTGCGGTTTGCTTTGGTATCTTTGTTCAATGGAATATAAACTTTGCGGTTTTTTCAATGCTAAAAAATCTTTGAGGAAGAACAGTTGCACTGTTTAACCCATAGACGGTGGGAGGGTTCATAACTTTTCTCGAGGATATTTGACTGAAAGTGAACGTAATAGCACACTTTGTGTTCTAACACGCTCATTACGAGGTTGCTCACTGAACCACGTAGACTGAACCACACACACACACACACACACACACACACACACACACACACATATATATATATATATATATATATAGATTGATAAATATAGATAGATTGATTGATACAATTGAAAAAAAACTGTCATTTGTCTATTATAAATTTATTTCAGCTGGATCCTATATAAAAGGATTTTTCTCTCCATTTTGGGATGGTTTTGGGAAGAAGAAGATCTCTTTTATATAGGCTCCAGATGAAGAAAATCTATAATAGTCAAATGACAATTTGTTGATTTTTTTTTATTTCCGATTATACGGAAATTTCTTCTGTAAGAGTTTTTGGTATAGTAATTATCATACACAACCTGAAATTTATGGGAATCCTGTTATATATTCTCAAATTGAATCATTCGCAACTGATCTACTATTGGATATAAATATATATGGCCGGTGAGACCAGTGTTCAATTTAAGATCGAGTCATACCAAAGACTTAAAAATGGTACCTGATGCTACCTTGCTTAACACACAGTATAATCAGGTACCGATCAAAGGTCAGTGAAGCAATTCAGGGAAAAGAGTAACTCTCTCCTCTATACCTTAGGGTAGTAGCTATTGAAACGGTAGCCTTTTGGGGCGCCCTCGATAACGGTTGGCAAACAACTACATTACTATATGATTTCAAGAAATTATTCTTATTTATGACTGATTGTTTATTGGTGCACAGTTATATGGCTTAATGTATTTCAGGCAATTATGTTGTTTCAAGTAAAAAATGTCAATGGCCATTAGTAAACAATAAAAATAGTTTGGTTTGCTTTTATAGCATATCAAACATTGTTGGTTATTTAATGCCAAATCTTGTTTTTACATATATCAAACATATGAATTGTAACACATTTTGTATATACTCTCAGTTAAATGATCAAACAGATATATTTCTAGCAATTCCATTCAGTAAAGTCAACAAAGTTTAAATTGTTTGAAATATTACAGTATATAACTAACCATTCAGATAAACATCAGTCATTTTTTTACACAAAGTTAAATGATCAAACAGATATATTTCTAGCAATTCCATTTAGTAAAGTCAACAAAGTTTAAATTGTTTGAAATATTACAGTATATAACTAACCATTCAGATAAACATCAGTCATTTTTTTACACAAAGTTAAATGATCAAACAGATATATTTCTAGCAATTCCATTTAGTAAAGTCAACAAAGTTTAAATTGTTTGAAATATTACAGTATATAACTAACCATTCAGATAAACATCGGTCATTTTTTTACACACAGTTAAATGATCAAACAGATATATTTCTAGCAATTCCATTTAGTAAAGTCAACAAAGTTAAATTGTTTGAAATATTACAGTATATAACTAACCATTCAGATAAACATCAGTCATTTTTTTTACACACAGTTAAATGATCAAACAGTTCTATTTCAAACAATTCAATTTAGCATCAGTCATTTGCTTGCACACAGTTTAAATGTCAAACAGTTCTATTTGATTCATAGATGACACCCTATCGCGTGCTTAAAGAAACCAAACCAAACCAAACCAAAGAAAGATGGGAATCAGACGCTATTTGGACTCTGTCAAAACATAAGTTTGTACCATTGGCAGATACGGCTATGTGTGAATCGTACATCGAATGTCCATAAAGATAGAACATAGGAATCTCGAAACACGAAAACTCTTACGACTTCTCAGTTCGGGTATGGAACTTTTTATTACCTTTGAGTTTAAAGGTTCTTCGATGTAAGGAGAGAGATACACATTCTTTCTATTCTGGCTTTTTCATTTGCCCCCCGCCCCCATCTCGTGCGACACCTGCCCAAGGCCCCCGTGAGCAAGCGAAAGTCAACCGTTCCGTTCGGTGTCCAGTCCTCAACTCTACTACCTGACTTTTTCAAAAAAATTCCCAAATCCTCCGCGAACTTCCGGTGAGTGATGTCATTCGCACTTGCTACCCTGTTTCCCATCTGGGCTATTGTGACATCTCTGAATGACACGTCCGCTCTGCGCACGCGCGTGAACACTTGTGTTAATGTTGCACCTAAGTAACCCATGTACGGAGCCGAAAGGTTCTCAGCCAAACTAAACCAAAGGCATAAAACAAAATCCCTCGGCCATTTTATTACAAGTTTTTGTTGTTGAATCTGTTGAGATTCCGTCATCCAGGGAAGTTTCCGTTGCAAAGTGGCTAACTTGCTGGACAGCGACATAGTAGTAAACAGGTTCGAACTCTTGTCACGTTATTAAATTCAATTTCGGATTAAAACCATCCAAAAAAGTACGAACTCCTTTCACCTCCCAGCTATAGATTAAATTGTACCACTACTGTTCTTCTACAAGCATAGCTTAGCCATTAAATAACCCGCAAAGGTTTATATGCCATAACAAAAAGTAACTAACAAAAACAAAAACCGTCATTCATAGAATTTGATCTCGGGGAATATGAGTTGCAAACGTATGTATTGTCTTAAGCTAGTATTTCATTCGTACATCAGATCATTTACTGCTTGGAAGGAATTTGTTTTGAGATAATATGACCCCACTCCCTCGCCAAAAAAAAATGGTAAGAAGAATATACTATTAGTTGTAAACCCTTAGTTTTTCTCAGCTTGTTTTCATCTCACCATTTGTCTTTACTTTATCAATGCCGTCCCGTCATCTTGGAAAGAAAGAAAACTGACAGTTTTAGAATAATTGACTTAGCTCTTTCCAGTTCTTGATTTAAAGTTATCCAAACATTTTTTTAACGGAAGAACGGCAATTTTACCGCAAAATTATAACTTATATCTGAAAAATAATCGACGCAAATTATAAATCATGTTTAATTTAGGGATTTCACAAAATAAATTATCCTCAATATAAAGCAAGAAATTTAGTTTTAATATGTTTCTATTTCAGAAGAGCCCTAGAGAAAAAAAATTTTTCTTACCAGAACAATCACATTTTCTTTACCGTAATTAGGTTAGGTAGACATTGTAGGCGGACACATTCCAATACGAAGGAGGTAATGTTTCAGTATACGTATATTAGTTTTTCGAAAGATTTTATTCTATGGGTTTCTTTCTTTCATCTCTGTTTCTTCTATTCTCCTTCTTTCTTTCTTACATCTTGCTGTAGGCATAACTATCTATTTATTGAAGTATCTATCTATCTATCTATCTATCTATCTATCTATCAAACACATTTATCTAAAATTTCTGATTGCCATTTCCTAAGTTGATAATTATTTCTCTGTCTGTCTCTCTATTTCTTTTTGTCAATGCCTCTGTCTCTAGAGTATCTTGAAGTAAAACTCAATTCAAACCTGTTAAACTACGCTAAATATAAGACCTTGTGTTATATTCTACTCGTACGGAGAGGTTGGTAAAAGTAAGCACACACACACACACACACACACACAAATATATATATATATATATATATATATATATATATATATATATATATATATATATATGTATATAGATATTTACGATATTTCAATATCAAAATAAAACAAGACAGAGTACAAACTGACGACTCTGAATTCCTCGCGCAAGATCATCAGGTTAGTTTGTATCCACATGTTTGAAGTTCGTTATAATGCTCTACATAATCAATCATAGTGCAAATTTAAAATGCTTTTGCGGTGAAATTTTTATTTTGGATAGATATTGCGGTACTGGTCGATTCTTTTAAAGCAACACGGATGTTCATAGTCTTTTCTTTTTTATTGGTTTTTTCCAATTATCAGTTTGTGTAATATTCTTTTTAATTACAAATTTCAACATCTGTTTTTTTCAGGCCGCAGAGTTATAGAAATGGTTTTTAAAAAAATTGTATATATATATATATATATATATATATATATATCCACGCACATACATAT
This sequence comes from Sepioteuthis lessoniana, assembly GCA_963585895.1. Taxonomy (NCBI): domain Eukaryota; kingdom Metazoa; phylum Mollusca; class Cephalopoda; order Myopsida; family Loliginidae; genus Sepioteuthis; species Sepioteuthis lessoniana. The sequence goes on along the minus strand of OY757929.1, from coordinate 44,392,450 downwards.
ATGTTTTTGTGTGTATATGTGTGAGGTATTCATATATTTTTGATACAGACTCAGTAATACTTCACAAGCAGTTTAAATTCGCACAACAGCAAGTTCATATACATAGATAGATAGATAGATAGATAGATGCATCGATATTTTTGGGGTCTCAATTATAATATTATTTACTTTTTTTACATTTCAAAACATATATTTAAATAACTATACAGTCTTCACTTGCAATGTTATTGATAACATAAGGTCATTTCATAATATTTACTTCGGCATGACTTGGAAAATATATATCATTAATTTAAATAATTCAATCTTGTTTTTTTAAGAAATATTTTCTGAAAAGAGAATCTTCAATTAATAATGGAATAACTTTTGTGTCTTATTTGTATTTAGTTTATTTACTTCTGATTTCAAGACCAACATCATTGGCTAAGCGAGCTAATTTTTACCAGGGGAAATAGATACATTCTTTATGGAAACTTAAAGGAATACAGAATCTTGCTTCTTCATTTTATCATTACATTTCTGTACAATTCATATTTATAAGTTAAATTCTAATCTTTAAAATTCCGTTGGTATTTAAACATTTTCATTCTGCATATCTTGACAGGTATTTGTTTAAATGTCTTTATTTAGATATTAGTTCGCTGATTTTATAGATAATTTCTTTCTAGATATTTATGGGCTAATTGAAAATTAAGAATCACATTATCTGTTAGCTGACGTCATTGCCTATGACAGTCTCCTTGTTCTAATATCACCGATGCTGGCTCCAGGAAATCATACACTGAGGTTTAAAATGACTCGATAAAACTATCATCTCACTTCTCTTTTATATGCGCTGTAATTAACAGCAACATTGTGATATAATCATTGTTGATTTTGACAGACGTCAGCCACTGCAGACTGGTATCTTATTTCAATGATAGACGATTTAAAACTTTTATTGCTTTTTCTAAATTTCTTTGGAGATTAGTTTATGCCGAGTAACCGTGGTACTTCCAAACTGGAAATAAGATTATGGTTGTCGTGTACACTTTTAAGGGTGAATTAAAAGTTTTGCAATATTTTTGTAACGTGAGGGGTAAATCATTTAACATATATAATATAGGTTTGTATCAGTTTGACGATTTATCGGTCATCCGAAATTCCAATCCTCAGCAAAATGACTGAGCCAGGAAAGATCGCATTAATTTTCAAAGCTTCTATAATTTATATATTTATGGACTTTCCTGGGCAGAAATGTTCATTTTCTGGACGTAAATGTTTATTTTTTGGACACTTTCCAATAATGTTTAAAAACCGCTGAAAAGGGCCAATAATATTCATACCTATATTAACGCAAACTCACCAACTAACAATTGTTTCGCAACAGAATATCAAGTCTATTTCAAGCAGACTATTTAATTATTCAATCAAGCCCTTTCAGGCCATTTAACGCCGAATTATGTTATTTTGATAAAAGTTTCAAACAATCCAGTCTAGTATCAGAATGTTTTTTTTATTTATACTCAGATAAATAACAAAAACAGTTCATTTTCAAACACTTCAGGTGGGCATAAGTTCGGTTTTTGCTTTCTCGCAAAAAAATGTTGTTGTCAAACAATTCAGCTTAGCGTATATATATATATATGTTGTAAAGATTGATTTTTACTGAATCTAACAGTATGATAGAAAAATATGTATGATAGAAATATGTGGAAAGTTGTATAAATCTGCAACGAAGAAAATAGTCGTTGTCTGAATAAATTCGTGATGAAATAAAACCGAACGGAATATCACACATCTAAATTTGAGTTAAGTATTTGATTTATCCAACTTCCCCTGCATATATATACATATATATATATGTATGTGTGTGTGTGTGTGTGTGTGTGTGTGTGTGTGTGTGTGTGTGTGTGTGTGTGTGTGCGTGTGTGTGTGATTAAGAACAAGAAAATTAATCAACATACTCCATAAAAATTATTTCGCCAGTTTATGCTTGACTCATCGGATGGATTTGAACAGATATTTATTTCTTTTTGACCGTCATCTTCAGAGAACATATTAAATCTTACGTAAGTTTCAATGGGTTATAATATATATATATATATATATATATATATATATATATATATATATATATATATATATATATATATATTTCTCCAGTCTAAACAGCGTAATACAAAACTCTTCTAATGAATTACGCACTCTGGTATCCAATAGCGTAAAATGTAAACAAACGAAAGATAATACAAATGCGTTATAATTACTGAGATGAAGTATGTCGTAAATTTGGCTGAGCGGTTTGATGCCAAGTCTAGTGTAAAGTGAGGTGGTTTTCGATCACAGTTTGAAGCCTCTTGCTTGTCTAGCCATATTGAAGTATTGTGTTACAACGAAAAAGTTTGCCTGTGGATATATATATATATATGTTAAGACTGGTTAAATAAATCGTTAATTGTGTAGATTTATTAATTTTCTTGTTCTTAATGGTATTTTTCTCTACGGAGGTTTATTTATATATGTTTACATATATCAATTAACTGTGCATTGTGCTATCCTTTTAGATTATTCCTTTTAAGTTTATTTACAGACTCAATTGATGTTATATATATATATATATATATATATCTTCTATTTGCGTGTCTCATCTCTTCATTAGTTCGGTCGGCAGTGAAATACACCGACTGTATCTCTGCATAGAGATTAGACCCTCCCAACTAGTGTCCTGGATATGACAGTGAACAATCTAATAGTGTGGGAGATTTGGGGAATGTGTAGTATCTCTTCATTGCCCTTACTTCCGGGTCCACTCTGAGCGGGAGTGTAAGCACCTTATAGCGTCCAATCCATTGAAACTGTGAGCTAAGAAATAACATACCAAATTGAATTGTTAGAAATAGAAATGTTTGAACAAATAATAGTGTGTAAACAAAAAACTGATGTTTATATGGATTGTTCGGGATATATGGCAATATTTGGAACCATTTAACTGTGTACAAAAGAATGAGCTTAGGCTTTTTTTAACATGTTTTCAACAAAATGTGTTAAGAAATCATATATATCTAATATACCTGTTTTAGGAGGAGTAGGTATCAAATAACCTACGATGGTTGATATGCCATAGAACCAAACTGAACGAAAACCATCATCTGTTTATTGTATTTCTTTAGTAAAAACTGATGAAATTAGTCGTCATGAGACTAACATGAAGAGGTGAGTTGATATTAATTCATGTAAGCTCTTATATTGCTCGAATGGTCGATAGTTGATCATTTTTCAGATTTATGAAAAGACACTTTTATAACCATTTGTTTATTTTTCTAACACACACACACACACACACACACACACACACACACACACACACACACACACACACACTTTCTCTCTCTCTCTCCCTCTCTCTCTCTCTCTTTCTCCCTCTCTCTCTTTCTATCTCACTCTCTTTTTATAAATATATATTAATATATGTATATAAATAATTTTAATTAAACATTTATGCTTTTCCGAGGATGCGTTGTCTATTGACAATCACTATCACCACGCTTAAAAGTACAAGTTGTAACTTAGCTAAAAAATCTTCTAATAATGGCCTTACAGTTAGCATTTAACTTGTATGAATGTACGTCTCAAAATGTATATATATATATATATATATATATATATAGCGTTTTTATTTAATACCTACATAGGCATATGCATTCAACTCGTATACTGCACTCATGTCAGAAATTTTTTGGGTTTAAAGGTAGAAAATTAAAATAAGAAAAATGAATAAAAAGAGAAAATAAGCAATAGAAAGAGTGAGAATAAGTAAAGATTGGAAGGAAAAAAGAAAGCAACAAAAAAAAAACAACAACAACAACAAAAAAACAACAAAAAAAAACCTGTACAAGTCCCGCTTTTTCTAAAGATGTCAAAAAATGGCCGGTCGTTGTTACCGGTTGGCACTTCCGGTTTGCGAGTTGATTTTTATGAGCTGTGTGCATGCGTGGCCGTTAAATAAGAGTCGATTATGGGCGCACCTGCCGAAGCATAATAGTGCAATTCGTGCTATCTATTACTCATGCACGACTTGGTTCGACTAACGCACATTCATATCCCCCTCCCCAAACACACGGACACATAAACATTGAAACATTTTCATAGACAGTCCAACATACACACTCATACACACAATGATAAAAATATGCACACGCTCAAACGTATATATATATATATATGTGTGTGTGTGTGTGTGTGTGTGTGTGTGTGTGTGTGTGTATGTGTGCGTATTTATATATATACAAAATACTATATAATTATATTCGATATGTGAATATAAGTGCAGCTTGAAATTTACGGCTGTTAAATATTTTATTGAATTTTTATTATCTTTAACTATATATATATATATATATACATATATATATATATATATATATATATATATATATATATATATATATATATATATATACTCAAATAAGCTAGAATATCCATGTATTTGACAAGATAAATGCACAAACAGTCAAAAACACCCTTAGACACACACACACACACACACACACACACACACACACACACATATATATATATATATATATATATATATATATATATAAAGCAAAAATTTAAAAAATTCGTAAATATGAGAACATACGCTAACTGCAATCCCAGGAACACTCCTTTGAGTTTTTTTTTAAAGTAAAGATTCTCTAAGCCAGGTTTTGAAAAATTACAATTGTTTTTTTTATTATTTTATATTTTCGGCAATTTGAATGAATATATTTTTTAATATCGTTTGCTAATAAGAGCATAATGTATCAACAATATATACGAAAAAGCATACGTGATTTTTTTAGACACTCCTCTGTCCGTCATCAGCAATAACTGTTATATTTTTGACATTGAATCTGATGTCCTGGAATACATGGGGAGTGAGAGTAGACTATAATTGCCTCATTACATCATAAAATATTTAAAACTGAATTGTGAATCTAAAATTGAGAAGAATAACGAGCTTATTCGTGCATAACACATACTCTTGTATACTATGCACCCTGGCCCAGTCGACTGTGGATACCAAATACACCGACTGCATCACTGAAGAAGGGTAAGACTCCCCCCTAGGAGTGTGCTGGATACGGCACTAAACAATCTGATGGTGAGGTCCCAGTAATGCTGTAGCCTTAGGGAATGCAGACTACTCCTTAAATGCCATCGCTCCCTGGTCCACTCTGGCCGGGAGTTGTAGTACCTGATAGGGCCACATCTATGGGTCAAATAGAACTAAACTGTGTACTTATGCTAAAGTTAATTGTTTGGAAAAAAAAAATTTGATATTTAACTGTGTGTAAATAAAAACTGTATTCATGCTAAACTGAATTGTTTGAAATAATACTGTTTATAAGTATATAATCGATTTAGAATTAAATAATCTAGAATAGTTGATATGCCATAAAACCAGATCAAATCAAACTACGCACGCCTAACTTAGGACTAAGAAATTCTGGAAAAAAATCTTGTCAATAATACGCACCTACATTTCGGATTTTGTGGCAGTTAAATTTAAACTGATTTTACCAACTGATCGACTTTTTATCAGTTCGTACTGACTATAGATAAGAGGTTTGGTTTAGTTTAATGGCATATCAATCTTTTTAGGTTATTTAATGCCGAAGCCATTTCCCTAGAAAAACAGTAGCGGTACTATTTAACCCATAGCTGGGCGTATAAGGGGGTTCATACCTTTCCCAAACGTATTTTGCCCGAAAATGAACGTAATAGCACACCCGGAGTTCGAACTCTCTTCCTACGATTCCACAGTCCATCGCTTTAACCATTACACCATGTAACATGTTGACCTTCGGCCGAGCTGTCAAATAAGAAATGCACCTGTGTAAATAACAGGAGCATCCGGTCGAAGATATCAGGGTATAACCTTTATTGTGGACCCGTTGAATTGGGTGCAGATGTGACGCCCACAAGAAGCAGGTGGATATCAAACAATTATATAACCCGGTGCCACAGACAGGTTCAGTTAGTTGGAGTCAGTAGTTGAAGATAGGATGCTGTAGAGAGGATCAACACCCAACAGAGGGCTACGGGCTCTCAGGACCCCCGATTGAGCAGCCCAGCAAAACGAGAAAGAAGTGCTGCTAAAGACAAAGGAACTGGGGGTTGCAGTTTGTTCAGTCTCCAACTCACCTCTCACACATAACCCTTTTGCAACCCTTTCGCAACCATTTCGAATAAAGTGTGAGAGGTATATTTTTCTAAAGAAGTGTGTTCGTTTGTCATTATTGTTGATTTTGTTTCCGCATGTTTATGTGTATAGTTGTATATGTATTATGGCTATACAACAACCACGAGGACACCCTCTATAAATAAGAATTTATATTGTTTTAATTATTTCTTAAAATGCCAAATTTATACACAGTATTTTGAGCTAGTAAACGGACTTGCAATGAAAACAATTTCATATTAGTAGAAACATACTTAGAAATGAATACGCAATCTTGTGAATATTTCTCTGAAACGGCGTAAAACGTATGAGGTGAGACAAAAGATATTACTTGTTTTTGATATTACTTGTTTTTGATATTACTTGTTTTTGATATTGCTTGTTTTTGATATTACTTGTTTTTGATATTACTTGTTTTTGATATTGCTTGTTTTTGATATTACTTGTTTTTGATATTGCTTGTTTTTGATATTGCTTGTTTTTGATATTACTTGTTTTTGGTATTGCTTGTTTTTGATATTACTTGTTTTTGATATTGCTTGTTTTTGCACCCGGAAAAAGGTTGAATAGTAAATTCACCTGTGAAGTTCATAGGCTGCACAAGAACCCCATCTTCATCAATATTGACTGTACGGTGTTCTCTGATTCTCTCTCACCGTCCTTCTTTATCGTGAATCGTTACTGGCAGATCCTCAAGCCTGACCCGATGTATGTAGTAATTTACGAAGTTCTTTGCTTCGATATGGCACAAGGCCGAAGGAATGGGGTACCCAAAGAGACTCGAACTCACTCATGTAGTTTTGCTAGTCTAGCTAGCTAACCATTATACCACCAGAGGTGCCCTAATCTGATGTATGTAAGTCCTTGCAGGTAAGCCAACAAAGGCCTGTCCATATTCAGAAGTCCATAACCAAACGTTCATGTTTAGGAGTCCATAACAGAACATCACTTTTGAGTTCGTCTATACTTTTCCAGCATTGCTCCATGTGTGTTGCTTGTCTTACTTTAAAGGTTTGAGAGATGGGAGGTAAGTGTCCATACAGCTGCTGACACAGCACAATTTGGAAGAAATCCCATTTCATTTTACTAAAGAGATCAGATTTCTTTATGATTGGCAACCGGTCAATAGCAATTCAGGCCTTCTCTGTGCATGAGTTGATATCATTTTCAGTGCATGCATGCACGCATTCATATTGGCAACCGTAGTCGAGGGCGACCCTTTTCAAAAGCCACTACACTGACGTGTAGGGGATGGCGCTACTCCTTTCCCTGGATTGATCAACTTTATCCTTGATACGTGCCTTATAATGCTGAGTGTTAAGGAGATGGAAAACTCTGAATTCAAACCTTTTAAACTCCGCTTAAAAATGGACCTTGTGTCATATTCTGCCCGAGCGGAGGGGTTGGTAAATATGATAATGCTGAGTGTTAAGCAAGGAGGCATCAAGTACCATTTTTAAGTCTTTGGTATGACTCGACCTGGGATTGAACCCCGATCTCCCGGAACACTGGCGAACACTCTATCAATGAGCCGGTTTTTGTCGAGATATTTGAATTGGTCTTCTAATTTCAGAGGGTTGACCCTTAAAATAAAGATGGCTCATTTTTGTTGAAAATGCATGAACTCTGTTTCACTTCTGTTCAATTAGAGTCCCTTGTATTTCACTGTTTGCTCCAGGCTGTGTGTCTGGAATTCTACTTGGGCAGGTGTATTTGGAAGAAGCACTTGATCATCTGCGTAGTCTGTGCATGTCATAATTTTTTTTTTTAGGGATATCACCTATTTCACCTTGTTTTTACGTCCGAATGATGACATTGACAGATTGCATGTATCATGATAAAAAGAAGGAAGATGACTCGACAGCATTGAAGATTGTTTTGAATTTGGCACAGAAAAAGGTACCATGCTAATAATGAGAAACAGAAAACAGGGAATGACGGAAGAAATAGAACATCTAAATAAAAAAAAATCACAACGATTGGAGAAAAGAAAACTTTCAAATAGTTGAAAATATTGGAAGCGGACACCATCAAACAAGCGGACATAAAAGAAAAAAAAATTAAAAAGAGTCTTTGTATAAATTTGAAACTATTTGCTTTTATTACATAAATTAACGTTCGTAGTACGTAATCATGACATATTGTAAACTTATATGGTTTAAATGTATCTCTTAGCAAGGCTCAAGCGTTAATTGGCCCAGTCAACTAGGGCTGCAGAATACACTGACTGTATCTCTGCAGAGGGGTAAGACTCACTCAATGAGTGTCCTGGTAATGCCAAAAAAGAATCTCTGGGTGAGGCTTCAGTAATGCAGGAACTTTGGGGAATACCGAGTATCGCTTCATTGCAATCACTCTCAGGTGCACTTTGGTCCGGAGTTGGAGCACCTGATAGGGTCCTATGTATCGGTCAAATAGAAATAAACTGTATAATTATGCTAAACTCAATTGTCTGGAATTATATTTTTTATATTTAACTGTGTGTTTTAGCTGTGTACTTATGCTAAACTGAATTGTTTGAAATCGAACTGTTTTTTGTATAAAAATAAATTTGGCATTAAATAACCTCTAATTGTTTATATGCCATAAAACCAAACCAAAGCAGACGAATCAGGTGACAATATCAAAGAATTTGGTGTCACCATCGGGTGAACGAACCATGGCTTTCGTGCTTTTGTAAAGAATCATTACTTCAATAATAGTTTTTTTTTTTTTGACAAGTATTATTTCTCCATCTTTCCTCGAATTGGATCAAATGCCTTGGAGAAATCAACGAACCATGACGTTGCCTGGAGATTTTCCACGCAATCGTTCGATGATTCCATGGATTGTCAGAGTCTGTGCTATTGTGGATCAATTTCTCCGAACACCCTTCTGATTATTCCGAAAAATTTTTTCGACTTAAGGTCATATACAATTTACAACCATAGAAGCGATACCAGTAAGACGTATACATCTGTCCTTCTTTGTGATTCCGATGTCAACTTTCTTGCAGTTGGGGAGGATGCAGCCTGTCATGCATTTCTATATTGCGTTTTTTTTATGATAAGAATTGGATAATCAGTTAAAAGAATCTCCAAATTTTTTTGTCTGCCATACTTCATGAGGTATTTCGGTAACTTTTCTACTTTTAATTTTTTTTATTACTGTCAAGTTCTTACTTCATTAACTGTCTCGGTTTAATGTCTACTTGGCGATTAAATCTTTAGCATATTTATCAGTTATTTCAGAAGAGTTTCCAAGGCGAGCCTTGAAGTGTTCTTTCCACTTCTGATGTCTTTCTTTCTTGTTTTCTGCTTTTAGCTTTGCTCTCAAGTTGCTTTTTTCTACTGCTAACTTTATTTACTGTATATCATGTTAATGCTGATTGTCTCTCTTCAACTAAATTTCTGATTTTATTGCTTAAGGTTTGAATTCAGTTTAGGTGTTCTTTTTGTTTGTTTTAATCTGTTCTATCTGAGCTTTTCTAATTTTTTTAACATTGGCGTTTTTTTGGTTTCTTTTAATCGAGGAAAATGCTTTTTCTATGTTATATTGTTTTTTGCTAACTGCTGTTGATTATCAGGGAAACTACATTTGGCTCTTGGTTTGATTGATATGCACTCGGCTACTGCTTCTCTATGGGTTGTAACAAAGTTTTCATATTCATCATTAGTAGTATATCTTTCAGATATCTCCTGAAGAGTATCAAACTTTGTTCTTTCAATTACTGTATACGGATTGCTTTTATCACATTTGTCGAATGAAGACAAGTCATATCGCGAACATTCTTGTAACTTATTTTTGACGTTGACTCGAGTGAGACCTTGTTGAGATCGGAAGATATTCCTTCAAAAGAGGAGTATGCCTCACAGTTCCAAATGCTATCATCTATTTCTTGTTTATAAATATATAATATTATGATTATATTGATAAGTGTAAGTTCATTGTTTTTTTTCTTTTTCCGATTTTGGAATTTAGAGTTTAGGCCTGCCAGCTTGTTCTCGAGAGTAAAATCTGGTAGATATTCGCCATTTGTGTCTTGCAAGTTGTAAAAGCAGAATTTATTATTTCCATCCCAGCTTATTTGAGCATTTATGTCTTCGTAGATCAACAGAACGTTGGTTTTAAGAATGTTTGTCGACAGTAATGTTCATCTACTGGCGTGATTATGATATTTTATTTCTAGGTCCCTAGGATCAAATGAGGTTTAGTTTTCAACATAAACCTTCGATAGGCACTATATTTTTCTGTTGAGGAACATTCGGTAAATATAGAAAATTTCTTTGTCAAAAGCAAAAGGATTTTTTAAAAACTTTACTCCATAGATTTAAACTATACGACGATTGGAATTAGTTTATAATAAAAAAAATATCTTAATTTCGCTAAAATATTTTGAGGCGATTCAAAATGGCTGCAAGTGAAAACCAAGAGCTCCAGAAATGAAAGGAAGTCTGTTATTAAATATTGGGTGATTGAAAAATGCAAAACGTGTGAAATTTGTACCGGTTTTGTGAGTCTACATGTTTTGTTTTTTTTTATTCAAGAAAAGGACAAATATGTTGAAAGGAAGATCTGAACTACACAAATTTGTCTTGAAGAATTATTAAAAAAAAATCTATTTATAAACAAACAACAACGAAATTGTAATCCAAGAAAGATAAACATGCAAAAGATTTGTTTCTGCAAAAGAGTTTTCAAACGAAAACTTCTGTTCATACGAAAGAGTTTGTTTTATTGTGCACTGGGGGTTGAGCTCTCTGTCGAAGGAATTTACGGCTGCCACTCGCATCATGCAAACTCTTTGAATGAATTCAGCACTCTGGTATACGGTGAGACCAAAATGTAAACAAACGAAAGCGACTACGTAATGACATAATCCTATTTACCAACCCCTGTTTGAATTCAGAGTTTTCCTTCTCCTAGACTAATTGCCTCATCCAGGCTGAAGAAATCAGTCTGTCCTACTATTTACCCATAGCTGGAGGGAGAATAATTGGATTCATACCTTTCCCAAGGATATTAGTGCTATGTAAAATGCAATCAGTCCCGTCCAGGATTTGAACTCGTGTCGCCGTGTCCATTTCTGACGACGATGACCACGGGCACCTCCCATAATAATGACATATTTCCCGGGCTGAAGGGGTTTGCTTGTTGGCTGAAAGGTATGATACTAAGACTAACATAATGTTCGCCTGGTTTCGATCATAGCATCAAGCGTTCTACGTGTCTAGCCACAGTGAAGAGTTGTGATACAACGAAACTGTCTGTTTTTGGATGACAATATATATATATATATATGTGTTTCTCGCTCAATTTAAAATTTATTGAACTGTTCTAATCTGACGGTCTTAGTTGTAAGTACTCCATGTTTTTACTTTCAACATTTTCTTTAAAATATCATTATTTCAACGCGGAGGTTATTTCACAGTAAACCAATTTATATGAGAACCTTTAATTTCTCTCTCTCCCTCTCTCTCTCTCTCTCTCTATATATATATATATACTTATGTGAGCGAATTTTGTTTATTTATTTGTATATATGGATATATGTGTTAGCAAGTATCAGTGTATTTGTGCGTTTACTTGTGCATATAATTGTTGTTCCTTATACGAATATTTTAGGTACTAATGTATTATTGGCATTCATTTATATATCAGTACAAATTTATTAATCTAAACAAACATAGAATCACAGTCTGATCCTATATATATATATATATATATATATATATATATATATATATGTATATATAATAATTTTGAGATATCCTTGTATTTATCTTGCTGACCAAATATGAAAACGAATTCACTTATTTGGGGCATTTATTATCAATATTAACACATAAATACAAAAGCGCACATAGATAGATAGATTGATAGATAGATATCGTCGTGGAGAATGGACATGATCCTATTTACCAACCCCTCGGCTCGGGCAGGATATGACTCAAGGTCAATTTTTAATCGGAGTTTAACAGGTTTGAATTCAGAGTTTTCCTTCTCCTAGACTAGTTGCCTAACCAAGGCTGAAGAACCTAGTCTGTCCTACTATTTACCCATAGCTGGAGGGAGAATAATTGGATTCATACCTTTCCCAAGGGTATTAGTGCTATGTGAAATGCAATGAGTTTCGTCCAGGATTTGAACTCGGGTCGCCGTGTTCATTTCCTACGATGATAACCATTACATTTTGATTTTACTTTGCGTTTATACACTAGGGAAAGGCATGTATCCGAATATTTTCCCTCCAGCTCGGGGTGAGTAGTTGGGCAAACTGAACTCTTTAATCTTGGTATGATATCTGGTCTAGGAGGGAAACAATTCTGAATTCCAACATTGGTTAAACCCCTCTTAAAAATCGACCTTGTGTCGCATCCGGATCATGTAGAAGGATTGGTGAGTATATATATATATATATATGGAGGCTTCTATAACAACGGGCTGAGATATGTTGTCACTCTGTCTTGGGTATGGCACTAAACTGTATAGTGAGGTTCCAGTTATAGAAATCTGTTGAGTATAGAAAACAGTTACATTGTCACTACTCTTACCTCCTCGTTGAACCTAAACGTCAAATAGATATCTTTAAAAGTATTCCTATTTGATGGGATACGTATTTTTCTTAAAAAAACAACTGCATTTAAGATGTGAATGTGAACATACAAGGAACATTATTTCCTAAACACTTGAGTGGAATACTTCTTCCTTTCCATTACTTCCATATCCACTATGAAGCAGGTGGGTAGTACTTGTTAATGTCCCACCTATTACTTAAATAGATATACTCACAATTATTTGAATTCGATATGAATATTTCATGCAATATAACTGAACATTATTTGTAAATAAAAAACAGTGATTTGAAGCAATATTTTTTTTTTCTATGGATCATCATTTGTTACAAGAAACCATGTAATAACGTGTTAACAAATGGTTATTATAAAATTATTATTAAAAAGAATCATTTGAAACCATACAATTGTATAAAAATTATTTGTATCAGATCAAAATACCTGATACCATATATGTTTATGTAAAAAAAAATAATCTACTCAAATATAAATGAAATCGTAAAAGAAACGCAATTCCCTAACATTTTGGCATGAAATAATGTTGTATAGCCACTCAATAACCATGACTATGATTAACTATACAAACACATAATACATATACATATATATGCTGAATACATACTGACGCAATGGATAAAGACCAGCGAAGACTTCTTTAACAAATATGCCTCTCACTTTATTGTAAGGTTTGCATGTGAGAGGGAATTGGAGGCCGAACAAAGACTGCAATATATTGACCCCCACTCTTTTGGCCATCAGCGTTGTGTCTTTCTTGTTCTCCAGTGCTGCTCAACTGGAGGCCCAGGGGCTCAGCTTTCTGCTGAGTGCTGGCCTTCTCTACCACATCTTGTCTCTAACTCATCTGACTCCAACTCGTCTGATCTCCAACTCGTCTGAAAACCAACTCACCGATTTCCTGTCTATACCGAGATATATAATAGTTCAATCGCCCACTCAATCTTTGGAATGGCATGTTTGATCGTCATCAAGCGGAAATAACTGTCATGCAGTTCAGAGGTCACTCTCTTCCGGTGCATCATTCTATGAGTGTATCATGGGCTTTTACCTTGTCCCATTTCAACGCGATTTCTTTCGATTACTGGCCATTAGAATGTGTCACTTCCTTCCGGTGCATCACTTTGGAGTGGCATGTTTGGCCAGGTCGAAGGTCAATATACAACAAAAAGTCTATTCGGTTTGACATGTCGTTTAAAATATACCAATTAACTATTCAATCAACTGTTTATCAAACATTTCTCTGATGACTTATCTTATTTTTTAAATTCTTATTGACTAAAAAAAGGCTCGGTGACTATCCTTTTGTTATATAATTATGGAATGATTTTTTTATATAAATAATTTTTCGTTAATTATATTTTATCTTTCAGTTTGGTCGGGCTTTGAACTATTCCGCTCTTAGTTTAGGTGCACAGACATTGGGTACAGTTTACGCTCGTGCTCAGAGGATATGATAATCACAATTGTTATGATAACCACCAGATAGGAAATGGGACTGGAGTGTGAACGACGTCATGCCCGGAAGCGATGGGCTGAGAATTTGGAGATTTTGAAAAACACGTCAGTTGGGTCTCGGCTGTGGGCCATTCAAGGCGTTAGTTTACTGGGGACCAGTCCAGTTGGTTGTCGAATGGGGACTGGTCGAGTTGGTGGTCGAGTTGGGCCCTGTAGACGGACAGTAGAAGTTGAGTTCCGACCATGGTGTTCAGAGGTTTGGGTTTCGACCGTTGAGGCATATGGTTAAGTTTTTCGGGTCCCGATCAGCGAAGAAGAAAGGAGATCTAAAACTCTACGAGATGTGCCGAGCGTTTCAGTTTTGTTAGCATTGTATGATACGAAAGACTTTTAAGAATTGTGTCACTCTCTCCTCGTATCGAAGAACCGAACTCAGAAGTCAAGAAGTTAATAAACGTTCGTACCTGAACAACTGAGTCGCCTGTGTATTTGATTCCGCCGCCAGTGTGTTTGCATATGTATATGCAAAGTTGTGACTGAGATGATTATCGTGGGTATACAACACTTCAATAATTCTTTTTGATTGTTCGATTAGTTGCTTTATCTTAACGGCGTGTCAACCCATCTAAGTTTAACTTATGCCTAGAGGTTAGGGAATCACATTCACTGTACGCTTACATTTACATTTTTTTTTTTACAAAATAATCATTTTCGAACAGATCTACATGGCCCACAGATAAAATCATAACTGTCACAACCACTCCAGGTCAAAGTGGGCAAAAAATGAAAGGGAGCATCACATGATTGGTGGATTGACAATAAAAACATGTCAGCCTACCTAAGGTTAACTTATGCCGAGAGGTTTGGGAAAAGCGTTCATTGAACGTTCATATTTACATGTTTTGTTCAGTTAATGAAATAACTATTTTCTAACTGATCTACTTGAACCACAGATGAATTCATAGCCGTTACTACCACTCCAGATAAGAATAGACCAGGAAATAATTGCAATGAACAGGTACTCCACACTATTCTTGATCTTTAGAACTTACAATCAGATCCAGAGTAGTGTCAAAGCCAGTGTCTTACTCCTCTGAAACAGGATACAATCCACTTATTCTACTCCCCGTCGATAGGGCGTCAATTTTTGTCAGGTTGATTCTGGTTTCGCTCGTATCTCTCTCCGGTGAAGTATGTAGGTTGTTCCCTTCTTGCCTCGTTGGGGGTTGTGGAGTTATGCTAAGCAAAACGACCTTCACTAAATATCAACTTTGAGTCGCAGCCGGATAGTAGATAGAAATAACAGTGTTGTGCTGGAAGGTAAACATAAAAACTGCACGAACGATAATAACAACAAGCAGAACGTGATATCCTGACGAACAAGGGTCTTGTTTTTCCTGGCTTTGGTTTGCGTTTAAAAGTTTCCTTTTTTGTGGGAGTTAGGAAGGGGTTACCAGGATTGATGGGGATAGGTTGTTGCGAAAAAACAAAACAAAACAAAATCAATAAAAAGAAAAAAGAAAAATCAAGACGCTTTCTTATATTTTGAAATTGGACTCAATGTTACTGGTTTTAAATTGGTTTCTTTGATAAATGGCATATTAACTTTGGTGGGTTATTTAATGCGAAAGTCTTCTTCTTTGAAGAAGGGTTGTGGTATTATCTAACCGATAGCAAGATATTTCAAGTCTTATTTTCCAGCATAAACATGCATTGTAACAGTACTCACATATACACTCACCATCGGATATATATATATATATATATATATATAAGAGTCGGCTGAAAGGTTCATTTGCTGACTACGATATAACAAATAAAAACAATGATATTTATTTTCCCCATATAGTGCCTCTTGCGTTTCACACACTTCTTCGATTGGTGTTGCAGTGCGTGGATCCCATTGGTCAAAAAGACATCAAGTTCAAATACGACGTCTATCAAATGAACTTTACAGCCGACCTTAATATATATATATATATATATATATATATATATATATATATATATACTTTTATTTGAAGACAAAAGAATAAAATTCATTTTCTCAGTATCATTATAAATTTATTCCAGGTTCTTATAAATCCCTATAAGTTTACCTTATAAGGTTTATAAACAACACGTTATGAGTTAGACTAATGAGTATTTGTAAGAGCCTAAAAATAAATTCATAATGATATCAAGAAAGTGAATTTTTTTCTTTTGGTTTATATAAAAAATTTTCTAGCTCTACATGTTGACTGTTGATGTATCATTAATCACAATATTATTCATACATCAATAACCGTTAATATTGAGCGCTCAAATTGGATACTCCTACCCCTTGGATTTTCTCCTAGGATCATATATAAATATATATATATATATATATATATATATATATATATATATATTTTATAGAGTATAGATGAGTATATATATATATATATATATATATATATATATATATATACACGTGGCGCATTCAATAAGGTTCCAGACTTTCTTTTAAAATTGTCGTAGACTCTTAAAAATTCAGTATGTTATTGCTATACATCCTATGAGATGACTGACCAATTTCTATGATTTCAGGTTCAAATGAACAGCTACAGCAGCAATTGTAATACACCCTACAAAAGCCTGATTGTCACAGCTGGTGAATTTCAAAAATGCAATCTGGACCATCTTGCATGAATCGAGCATCAGTTTTTGAGTGGCATAAGAGATTCAAGGAAAGCAAGGAGTCTGTGACAGATGATGAGAGGTGTGGGAGGTGAAAGGAAGTCAGTAAACCAGAGTTGATTTGCGAAAGGGTTAGGTTTAGGGTTACGATGTTGAGGTTTTAAGGGAGTTAAGGAAGAGATTCCGTCGGAAGAGGTCAGCCCTCTTTAAATCGTTTCAGTTGTATTTTCCCCAGGACAATACACCAGTCCACAACTCCATCCTTGTCACAGACTATTTGACCAAGATGAGCATCGAGATAGTTCCTCAGCCTCCTTATAGTCCAGACCTTGCTTCCTGTGACTTTTGCTTATTCCCTAAACTCAGAGGCTGTGGTTATGAGACAATTGAGGAGATGAAAGAGGCTGTGACGAAGGTCATTTACACCCTCACACAAGAGGACTTCCATGGGGCTTTACAGAAGTTGTTGGAACGGTACAACAAGTGCATTGCAGCCGGAGGAGATTACTTTGAAGGGAATTAGAGTTTCATATGTGTACTATCAATAAAAGTGCCCATGCGAAAAAAGTCTGCAAACTTATTTAATGATCCTCATATATACATATATATATATATATATATATATATATATATATATATATATATATATTGTCATCCACAGACATTTTCGTTGCATCACAACTCTTCAGTGTGGCTAGGCAAGTATGACGCTTGAAGCTGTGATCGAAACTCACCCAACTTTACGTTAGACATAGAATCATACCACTCAGCCAGCAAGCGAACTACATCAGCTCGGAAATTTTAAGTCATTATGTAGTAGCTTTCGTTTGTTTACATTTTTGTCTTACCGTATACCTTTACTTATCGTTTTCAATTCATTCGAAGATCTTTGCAATATGCGAGTGGAAGCCGTTAATTCCTTCGCCAGAGTGCTCAACCCCCGTGGCGGGGTCTATATATTGTCATCCACAGTCAGACTGTTTTGTTGTAGCACAACTCTTCAGTGTGGCAAGACAAGTAGGACGCTTGAAACTGCAGCAAGCGAACTACGTCAGCTATTTGATTTCTTTGTTTGCATGTTTGATTTTTCACCATCTTTGACTAAATGTTTGACACAAAAGAAAAAAACAATTTTGCACACCATTGCCGTACAGAAAATTCATTATTCTAGTAATTTACTACCTTTAACTCGTGCCCAGGCTTTTAACTCATTATTATTTCCCTCACCCACTTTATACATAAAATTCATGGTACTAAAATAATTAATCCCAAAAAGTGAAAGAAAAAAGAAAAAGAAAAAGTAATTATCAAGTCTAATTATGAAAGTACATAAAGATGCATGTTTCTCAACTTTTTCACGTGGAGGCTTCATATTTGAGGAATAATAATTTGATTTCAATGACGCTATTCCCGTAGTGCACCTGATTTTACATGCTGCCTTCCTTATCTCTCCCACAATCTGGTTTTATTCCCTACCTATATATATATATATATATATATATATATATATATATATTCATTACTTATATATATATCTATTACCTATATATATATATATATATATATGTTTGTGTGTGTGTGTGTTTGTGTGGAAATATGTGTGTAAGCGTGTATATATGCATGTGTTTGTGTGCGCACTAGCGCGTGTACGTGCCACCTAAACTAAAAACCCCAAGATTTTTATGTTTATTTACAATAATGAGGCGCCGATGAGATGTTTTGTGACTGTCAGCACCTGACCTAATTAGAAATGATTCTTGGCAAGTAATTATTAAAGCAGAAGTCCAACGCCCGAAGTTACTTGTCAACACCATGAAACAACTTATGACAATAGCCAATAAGGGATCTGCTTGTTGACGAAAATTAAAAAGAAAAAAATTGGGGGAATATAAGATTCGAGCAAGGATTGAAACCGTACTCACTTAAGTGCAAGTAGATTATGTCTAGATTTAAGAGGATATTACTTTTTTTAAAAATCACCTCCGATAATTAATGAGAATCTGCTATGAGTATATGAAATCATTAAATATAATTATAAAAGAAATTTTATCATCATCATCATCATCATCATTATTATTATCACGGATTCCTTTGACAATTATTTATCCTCCATCCCTATGGGTAATCCCGCTCAATAAGTCCTCTACACGGTATCGTGTATCCGCATTGAGCTGATGAATTTAAGAATGTAAATTTTTGTTGGTCAGTCCATATTGGTGTGTCCATATATTGGAGTCCATTAAAAAAACGTCGCTAATGGTTTCCTCCTCGCTTCGCCAGGAGTACCCGACATTTCCCTTTCGTCTTATTAGGATGGTTTGTAAAATGGGACGTAAGTGGCCGTACCACTGTTCTTTTGTCGGTTGCTGCTTCCAGGATTTATTCAAAACATCTCACAGTATTCCTATATTATTTCTATTGTACTTTTCTCCCAAGCTATAGACGTGTCAGTACTATTGTATGGTCAAAACCAAATGCTTGGAGTAAAAATAGATGAGGACTACATAAAGGTGCTGTGTGCTTCTTTGAACAAAATCTCGTAGCAACACCCAGCAAAACAGCAGTCGTGCGCCTATTTATCTTCCCACTTGAAAAGCCTTTAAGCGAGACGGACCAAAGGTGGAACGATAAAATTGTCGTCCTAAAGAAAACAACACGACAGCTTTATTTTAAAACTTTTATTGAAAAAATCAATTCCGGTAACTTTATTATGTAGTAGAGCTGACATCTATTCAATATAGCCGCCTTCAGCCTCAATCACCACCTCGATACGGATCCAGAACTGGGAGCATGCCTTTTCCACAAGCGCCAGCGGGAGCTCGGCGAATATTCGGCAGGAGCTTGGCGAATATTCGGCAGATGGCGGCGATCAGGCTGGCTTTGGTGTTGTGGGAGGTCATTTTGTGATGTTCTCCACGTATGACCAAATGAAGTAGTCCACCGGGTTCAGGTCGGGGGAGGAGGGGGACCAGCGAGAGAAGGGTACAAAGTCGTAGCACTCCTTCTGAAGCCAAGCCTGGGTCTCTTTGGACTTATGGGCCAGGGTCTGCCACCGGCTACCTGATTGCACCAGAGGATCACCACACTCTTCAGCACATCCAGGTACACTTTGGTGTTGACTTTCAAGCCGACTTCGAAGATCTAAGGTGACATGATGTGGCCATCACTGGAAACCACACTAAAGACCATAACCGTAGCCGGAAACTTTTTCTTCATCACCGTGGGCACGTCCCTGTTATTCTTGGCAATCCAGATTTGCATTTGAGGGTGCTGGTAATGGTCCTGTTGTCATAACTTGGATCGGTAGAGAGCATGAGTTGTACAGCGGCGCATCTCCGATCTCGCTCGTTGATCATTGTGTCACTTTCAGACATGATAGAAGGCTCCTATCGCTCTTGGGATTTGTACACAACAGGCCAACTAGTAGATGGTCAGCAACAACAAAAAAGAAAACCGGTTTTCATTAAACGGAAATGGAATCATGTCGTCTATTCTAGGGCAAGAATTTTATTGTTTCACCCTGTAGGCATTACCTGGGAAGCGAGGACGAACTCATATGCGTGGTTCTTGTTTCGGCTCCGAAATACGGATTCACTAGTGCTGGCCAACCTCCAAAGACTTTCTTTCATCTGTTCTGTGTGAGCGCTGGTTGCCGTTTAGATAACTTACCGAGCGCGATGTCCTATAAGGTTATATTGTGATCTAGAGTCAAAGAATTCCTGCACTCGGTACAATGATGGTGCTGATGAAGACAGGTGCTTTTGTTTAACTTTTCGCTCTAGATTCTTAAAAGTAAAGGGGATCTGCAGTGTATTCTTTATATATATAAATGAAGATTTTGCGGTCGGAACAAAATTGAAATATCGTCTTTAAAAGCGTATGCATAATAAAATATCCTGAAAACAATTAAAATATTCTAAATCCTATGAAAGAGACTCTTTGTTTCGGTCTCTTCTCTTCTAAAATTTATGTCAGTAACAACAAAGTTTACATCGAAGGACGCTAACATGGGACATTGTCCTTCGAAAAAGCAGGGAGTGAGGAAGAAAATTCATTTTTTAAGATATTACCGGAAACCAGAAGAATTGGCGCAAGTAAAAGTGTTTTCTTTATGTGGTCCAATGGGATTGCTGAAAAGTAAATGTGCATAAGATTGTTTTTGGATACACAATTCAGTTTTATGCCTTATTATAAGCGAGGCTTCTTGTATTAGAAACTGAAATTCATTATTTGAATTTGCGAGGATGGTAAACGTCATAGGTTTATATGCAGCTGCGTAAATGTGATTGTCCTATAGGTGACGAGCAATGGCTGAAGATGAGTTTCGATTGGTCGGCGCTGCTACAGTACAGCCGAAAATATTTATGTTGATAGGATTTTGAAATATTTTAATTTTTTCCAAAATATTTTATGCACACAGTTTTAAAAACGATATATATATATATATATATATATATATATATATATATATATATATATATATATATATATATATATATAAACGATAGACCATGGCTTTGTTTGTTTCTCCGAGCATAAGAAATAGTTCTTAAAGCCGGTATTTTACAATAAATATCTACTTGAAATTGTCGTTCATGGATGAATTTGTCCCCTCTTTTTACATTTTGTTTCTTTAGGCTAAATCAGTAAACGTCAAAGAACTGATGATTAAAATATTTTAGAGGTCAGAACGCCGACGTAAAGTTTACTATGGGGAATTGTTTTCCTATTTCACGACTTTCATTTCAACGGTTTAAAGAGGCGTGCCTAGTGATTGGTTGAATGATTGGAGCTTTTACTTCTTATCGATACTTGTAGGTTATTTAATACCAAATCCTGTCCATATATATATATATATATATATATATATATATATATATATATATGTAAACAAATATATATTTATATATATATATATGTATATGCACGATTGATTAAATAATAGACACATTTAGTCTATATAATTTTATTAAATCGGTTCAAGTTTCCTGATTAGTGTCTTAGTTTCAGGTTAGACTGGGTGGACAAATTTACGAAAATTGTCCTGAGAGCATTTGGACCTGTCAATGGCCATCATCAGACGTTGCTTGCATGTGTAAAGAGTGTTTTTAAAGAATTTTTTAGATATACTTTATTTTTTTATAAAATTACAAAATTAAGCAAACACAGAGTTGGATACAAATGAGATGCTTATGACATCGAACGAATTTAAAACACACTATCAGTAGAAATAGAATATCATAAATTGAATAGAATTAAAAGAAAAGATTAAAGGGGTTTCTCAATTTTCAAAATTAATTCTATTGACTAGGTTTCTTTTTATTTTTATATGTAGGGCTTCTAGGATTTTTAAGTAAAAGTAAACTTTGTGACCATAGTCGAGGGTGACCCGAAGGCTCCTTCTTCAATAGCTACAACAACAACGTGTTGGGGAGGGCGCTACTCCATTCTCTGGATTGCTCCACTTTACCCTTGATCCTTACCTTATAATGCTGAGTGTTAAAAAAGGTGGCATCAACTACCATTTTTTGAGTTTTTGGTATGACTCAACCTGGGATTGAACCCTGGTCTCGCAGACCATTGGCGAACACTCTACTCATTAGACCAATTTTTCGAAATTTGGATTTTGAAATATTGTTGGTTTTAACATATAAGGCTATGGAGCTGGAATCAATAAGTTGCAGAGAAAGCCGACTTGAAAAAATCGTTGTGGCAAGACCAACGTATGTATTATTTTCGTTGTAGACTCAGTCTCCTAAGGGATATCAAAATATATATACGATGTTTGAAATTCCTTTAGTCTTTTTTTAAACATTCGATTTTCGTAATAATGTTTTATTTTTGTTGATAGCGTTCTGTTTTTAAGTTTGTTCGATGTCATCAGCATTTCAGTTTTATCCAATTCTGCGTCTGCGTAATTCTATATAATGTTATAAATACCTAAAAAAAAACACTCTTTAAAAGCTCTTGAAAACACTCCTTATACATGCAAGCAACCCCTGTTGATAGCCTATGACGGGTCTAAAAGCGCTCGGGACAATTTTCGTAAATTCATCTACCAATTCCAATCTGAAACGAAGATACTTATTAGGAAACTTGTAATTATCTTAATAAAATTATATAGAGAAAATGTGTCTTTATTATTTAAGCAAACATGCTTAAATGATAGACTGCTGCACAACTACACACACGCGCACGGATATATATATATATATATATATATATATATATATATATATATATATATATATATATATATATATATATATATATATATATATATATATATATATATATATATATATATATATATATATATATATATATATATAAAAGCGAATAGTTTGTTGAAAACTATTTTAAAAAGATTTGTTTGAACTAATTTGTTAGCACACTTTTAAATGGTTTCAAATGTTCCGAACACTAATAATTTTAGTTTATATTAATCATTTGTTTGCACATGATCAAATGGTTTCAAATAGTGGAATCTAACATTAGATATTGTATATATCAAGAATTCTTATTTAATATAGATAATCTGTATTGAGCTGCATGGTTTCAAACTTCTACATAAAATAATCCTTTGGAAATGATTGAACAGTTTTATTTGGTCCGTAGATGTGACCTTAAGAGGTACTATCACACCGAGTCGGACTACACCTGGAGTAAGGGCTATAAAGAGTGGTTCAACATTCCACGGAACCAAAGAACTGGAGCGTCCCCTTCAGATGCAGTGAAGTGCATTACCCAGGACACTCGTTGATGGAGTGTGTTTCTTCTACTGACCCACATGACAGGATGAACGATCAAACAGCATTGTGGTAAAATATAATAAAATTTAATATGAGTAATAATAGGCAAAATAATAGGCAAATAATTAAAGAAATATCCGAAGAATCTTCCTGAGAAATTATGCTAAAATGTAGAAAATCAAACAGGAAGAATTTATAGAAAGATTATAGGATCCATTTAGCTTATTAACCAAAACCTCCATGTCTGAAGTGTTTGAGGCAAAAGATATCAAAGAGTATTTGAAATGATGAAGCAGAAGAAAGAATATTAAGTTATTTTTAGTATTTCCATAGCAAAAATAGTCAAAGAGGCGTCTTTAAAAGATATTTAAAAAATCAGTAAGGAAAGAGTGACCAAATGACGATAGACTTTGTGTCAAGAGTAATCACTGAGCTTTCCATGACTGAAATGGTTAAAGCGACGCCCTTGAAAGATATTGTTCAAAATGGGAAAGTAAGAACTATCCAAATGATTGAAGATTTTCTCTTCTCTTAATTACAGAAGTTTCATCGGCCGAAACGGTTAAGGGGACGTGGCGAAAAGTTATCGTAAAGAATCAGAAAGGAGGGTGCGTTTAAATTACAAAATATTTTCTGCTTTGTTTAAACATTGAGGTTTCTCTGTTCGAAGTGGTTAAGTTGACGTCCTTGAAATATGTCTTAGAGATTTTTTTGTGGTGAAATTGACTCTAGATTTGGTGTATCATTAATCATGCAAGCTTTTTTCACTGAATCGTTTAAGCGACGTCTTCGAAAGACATTGCTCCGAGTGGTAACATGCAAGTTAAAACCTTTTCCGTAAGGGTATTTGCTACTTACCTACCTAGGAAGTAGCGTCTCATCAACCGAAAAAGACATCGACACACGACTGACGAAGGCATGGACAGCTATCGATAGGCTCTCGATCATATGGAAATCGGACCTAACTGATAAAATGAAACGCAGTTTTTTCCAGGCAGCGGTTGTGTCGATACTGCTATATGGATGCACCACATGGACGCTAACGAAGCGGCTGGAGAGGAAACTAGACGGAAATTACACAAGAATGTTGAGAGCAGTATTAAACAAGTCCTGGCGACAACACCCCACGAGACTCCAACTATACGGACACTTGCCCCCCATCACGAAAACTATACAAGTCAGACGAACCATACACGCGGGACACTGCTGGAGAAGCAAGGACGAGCTCATTAGCGATGTACTCCTGTGGACCCCCACATATGGATGTGCAACAGTAGGACGACCAGCACGAACTTACATACAGCAACTATGTGAGGACACAGGATGTAACCCTGAAGACCTGCCGGAGGCGATGAATGATAGGGAGAAATGGCGAGAGAGGGTCAGGGATATCCGCGCTGGCGGCGCGACATGATGATGATGATGATGATGATTTCTGATTTTTATGTTGTTGGCACTTGTGGTTTAAAAGTTTATCTTCTTACAAAGTTTTGACGTCCCTAACAGCAATTAGATGAAGTAAAACAAAATAACAAAAACGTAATAATAGTTGAATGATCTTATGTCATAATAGCATTACTAATGTTCTCTATCCGTCTCGTCTGCACATATACCGACTAGATTGGACAGTAATGCAACGATTTACCGCTGCATTAGATTAATTAGAAGCTAAAATAAAAAGTAATTTATTGGTCCAACCATTAGAATCATTACAGGAGAGAATAGATGATGGCAATCAGTGAGACAGCATACAGCCTTTGACTAATTAGATCGTGGCCAATTCTTTCCAACTGCTGGTTCTATTTATGTAGATTCCAACTAACTAACCTCTTATAAAGTACCATTTTGCATTTGGGTAGCAATCTGGTAACGCCAGGGAATCGCCTTTGTAATAAATATATGATTATAAACAATATCAGAAACAATACTACTTCTGTTACGAATTATGCTGCTATTACGAATAATAATAATAATAATAATAATCGTTGCCCAATAGGTACGGGCTGTAGAATACACCGACCACTTCTCTGCGGAGGGGTGGGATCCCCACCCCCCAACCAGAGTCCTGGATATGACACTAAACAATCTGATGATGAGGTTCCAGTATTGCTGGAGCTTTGGGAATGTGGATTACGCCTTATTTGCCATCGCCCTCAGGTCCGCTCTGGCCCGGAGTGGTAGCACCTGATGGGGTCATATCTATGGGTCAAATCGAACTAAACTGCGTAGTTATGCTAAACTGAATTGTTTGGAATATATGTGTTTTGACATTTAACTGCTTGTAAACAAAAACTATACTCATACAAAACTAAAATGTTTGAAATATAAATCGGCGTTAAATGACCCGAAAAGAGTTGATACGCCCTAAAACCAACCAACCAACCAATACTAATTGACATACCTGGATGGGGAAAGTGATCCACTTGGAATTGTGCAAGAAATTTAAATGTGACCAAACTAAAAAGTGTTATATGCACAAACCAGAATACCTCTCGGAGAATTAGATGAATAAACTTCTCTGAGATATTAAAATACAAACAGATCTCCAAATCCGAGCCAGAAGACCTCACCGAGATATAATTTACAAAACAAAAAGATAACTTGTGGTCTTTTCTGTCTCGGCGGATCACTGAGTGAAAATCAAAAGAGATACAAGTACTTAGACCTTGCCAGAGCACTAGATATTTATGGAACATGAAAGTGACAGTGATACTAATAATAAATGGTGCACCAATAACAGTCCGCAAATTGCTAACAAAGGTACTGAAAGAACTGGAACTCGGATGGTTTGGTTTGGTTTCTTTGTTTAATGGCATATCAACTCTTTATATGTTATTTAATGCCAAAGCCATTCTCCCATAAGAACGCTAGTGGTACTATTTAACCTATAGCTGAGAGGATAAGAGGGTTCATGCCTTTCTCAAGGGTAATTGCCCGAAAGTGAATGTAATAGTTCGAATGGAGTTCGAACTCGCTTACTACGATTCCGCAGTCCATCGCTTTAACCATTAAACCACGAGGACACCCCCTGGTACTCGGAGGATGAAACGAAACCAACCAAACAACAGCATTACTAAGATCGGCTAGAATACTGGGAAAAGTTCTGTAGACTTGAGAATACTCGCTGTCACACAGACTCCAGTGAAAGACCATCGGCTGACGCTGATGTGAAAAATTTTCGAGGAGCAATATAATAACAACATAAAAACATGAGCCTAGAATGACAAATAAAAAAGCCGTTGCAACAAGCAAAACTTCTAAAGAAGGTTAAACATAGTTATCCAACGGAAAGAAAATTCCTCACAAAGATAATCATGAAAAAGTTTGATGACACAACTGGAAGAAATCCATCTCTCCATTTTGTATGGAATCGAATGCTTTAAAGGAATCTACGAACACTTGTTTCACCTCGAGATTTTGTGTATGTGTTTCTTCGATGATTCGACTGATTGTCATAATCTGGGAAGTTGTAGATTCTATTCTCAGTTTTTCTAAGATTTTATTTTTAACTTCAGGTCGGATACTATTGAGAAAAGAGCTTTATAAATCTTGGCAGTTATTGCAATAAAACTTCTACTTCTGTAGTTCTTTGTGTTTCCGACGTCGCCTTTCTTTGTGAATGGAATGATAAAGCCTTTCGTTCATTTCTCTCTTGTGTTTTGTTTATATAGAGCGTTGCCTAAACGAATAAGTATTTCATCAAATGTCCTTGTCCTCCATACATTAGGAGGAATTTCGTCAAGGCCTGCAGCTTTTTTGCCTTTTTTCCAGTACTACGTCAAGTTCTTTCTTCGTAAACCGCCCTCGCTTGATGTCTTCTTGACATCAAGGACTTTTTCGGTAGGTTTAACATTGATACATGGAATGTTTCCGAGCAGATTTCTTCATACGTTCTTTCCACTTCTGATGTTTTTCTTCTTTGCAGGCAGCTTTTAAAATTGGCTCACGAGTTTATTTTCCTACAGCAGACTTCATTTACTATCTGCTCTGCTAATTGTGATTGTCTATCTTCTACGGGATTCCTGATTTTTATTGATTCTAGTTGTTTTTTATACATTTATTTTTTAAAGTTAGAACCAACGGTGCTTGAAAACTGGCAGTTTCACGCGTATGCCAACCACAGTTGACTCTGTGTCCATGCTATCCTAACTTACTTATATATATATATATATATATATATTGTAATCCACAGACAGATCTGTTTCGTTCTATCAGAACTCATCAGACATATTAGCTTCCTGTAGCTGGGATCGAAACCCGGTTGACACAAAGGCCAATCCAAGGTTCTAACCCTTCAGCCAGGAGCCAGTAGCAGCGAAGTAAATTTTATACGGTTATGAATCACAGTTACTATTGTTTATATACAGGCGTTTAATGGCTACCGAGACCTCAATTCATATATGAAGAGATTTGCAATAAACGCTAATGGCAACACGATTACTTCATTCGCTGGAGAACTCAACCCTACGGGTATATATATATATATATCATCATCATCATGTCGTGCCGCCAGCACAGATATCCTTGACCATCTCTCGCCACTTTTCCCTATCGTTCATCGCCTCCGGCAGGTCTTCTGGGTTACATCCTGTGTCCTCACATAGCTGCTGTTTGTAAGTTCGGGCTGGTCGTCCTGCTTTTGCTTTGCCATATGTGGGGGTCCATAGTAGTACGTCACTTACGAGCTCGTCTTTGCTTCTCCAGTAGTGTCCGGCGTGTCTGGCTCGTCTGACCTGTATAGTTTTCGTGATGGGAAGCAGGTGGCCGTACAGCTGGCGTCTCGTGGGGTGTTGTCGCCAGGACTTGTTCAATATTGCTCTCAACATTCTTGTGTAGTTGCCGTCAAGTTTCTTCTCCAGCCGTTTGGTTAGCGTCCATGTAGTGCATCCATATAGCAGTATCGATACAACCGCTGCCTGGAAGAAACTGCGCTTCATTTCATCTGTCAGGTCTGATTTCCATATTATTGAGAGCCTATCTATAGCCGTCCATGCTTTCGTCAGCCGTGTGTCGATGTCGTTTTCTGTTGATGAGACGCTACTTCCTAGGTAGGTGAATTTGTCCACTAGCCTCAGAGAGGCTCTGTCTAGAGTGGTAATGTTGCCCGTTTGGTTGTAACACATATATTCAGTTTTGTGCGCATTGACATGGAGGCCAATGCCTGCTGCAGCTCGTTCCAAACTATGCAGTAGTGTCTCTGCTTGATGAGGCGTATTCGCCAGTAACGCTAAGTCATCGGCGTAGTCGGCGTCTGTGATTGTTTTTGCGGGGTACCTTTTGCTTCTTTTCTTAGCTCGAAGCCATTTTCTCTGATTTTGTCGATCGAAGCTCTAAGCACGTAGTCTAGACAGATGATAAAGAGGTATAGGGCTAGCGTGTCTCCTTGTAATACTCCTGCAACAATGTCGAAGTATTCCGTGTCTCCATCTGGTGAACGTTCTTTCACTTTTGTGTTTTTGTAGAGGATCATTATTGCTGCTACGGTTTCTTTTGGTAGGCCGTATGCTAGTAGGATTAGTTCCATTTTCCCTCTGTGGATGGAATCGAAGGCCTTGGTAAAGTCGACAAATAGTAATGTCGCCTGAAGGTTTTTTGCCCGGACGCCTTCAAGGATTCTACGGATGGTCAATATCTGGGAAGTTGTGGATCTATTTCTCCGGAAGCCATTTTGGTTTTTCCTAAGGATGTTGTCTATTTTGGGTTCTATGCGGTTTTGTAGTAGGGCATTGTAGATTTTGGCAGCTATGGATGTAAGTGTTATCCCTCGGTAGTTCTTGGCTAATCCGAGGTCGCCTTTTTTAGGGAAAGGAAGGATGCATCCCTTCATCCATCTTTCTATCCTATTTTGACTATAGACAGCGTTGCATTGCCGGAGCAGTATATCGTCGAATTGTCTAGTCTTCCACACTTCTGGGAGATCTCGTCTAGCCCTGCAGCTTTCCTATTTTTAATTTTTTTAAGAACCGAGTCGAGTTCTTCTTTGGTGAAAGGCCCTAGTTTAATGTCTAATATATTCGTGTCCACACCATTTTATAAAATATAAAACGGCAAGAAAACTGGTCAAAATTATTAGTGTTAAATACACAAAATTTCAATGTTCCAGTATTGAAATATTATGATCTAAAGCATCTCACAACTCGGAGTTTAACGGAGCCAATTATCACTGGCGTGTAACTTAACCAGGTCTGATGGTTTTTTTTCTTTCTTTATTTATTCTCCGTCCCACCACCGGACAAGTATGGCACAAGGCCCTTTTTTAAAAGTGGGTCCGGACGCAGGGCCGCAGCCCACACGCGTCAGGTAAAATCCAAAAATACCTTCGGTCCCGTCGGCACCCCCAAAGGGGGCGCCCCAGAGGTCAGGAAACAAACAACAAACTAGTAGTATATTTTTTTTTCTGATGGTTTTTAGATGGTTCTAGACGTATTTAAGAAATCATTTTTAATAAAGCTATAATTACCACGGGCTGAATATATGTATATTTAATTGTGTCCTTTCAGATATGATTCAAAGTACGTCACATGTAAACCGTGCTATGAAAATGCTGAAATGGCAAATAACCTTAATATATTTTAAATGATTACTTTTTTTTCTTAACTAGTTTAAACCATAAGTCATCCTAAGGGAAAAGACTTTTTAAAAAGATTTTTAAGAAAAGTTTTTAAAGATTTCTAAAAAAGGTTTTTAAAGCCATTGATACAACATAGAATCTATGGATGGACACTACCGACGATGATATCTCATTATACTATTTCTAGAATAAAAGTTAATATGTCCATTGTAAAACGAAAAAAAAAAGATCCTTGAGAATTAGTCACTTACTGGGTCACTGTCTAACACAGCAGCCCAATAACAAGATTTACAATAACTAATGATACAATGTATTGTACAGCAAGTTAAATGCGTCTGGATAGCAGCAGGTCATAAATCATTGTGAATCCGACAATTAATTCTAATGAAGTTAATCCAGTAATCAATTATTACATTGCATTATAAAGAGTGCAACTGATTATACTCTAATCAGACACTGTGTATATATTTTTAGGAACGCGAGAGAAGGCACTGTCTGTTCGAGGAAGAAAAAAAGGTAACGTATCCCATTTCGTGCAGCAGAAGGAGAAAACGTGGATTACACGCTTTTAATTGCTGCAGGATGTTTGTTTATTCAGACTATGTCTTCCATCACATTCGTTCACTGTTCACCTGACACCTATGTAAGTATATATGTCTTAATGTAGGCAATAAGGTCTGGTTCTCGTTACCTAATTCGCCCTCTTCTATCTATCTATCTATCTATCCCCCTCTTTTATATACACCTGGATGCCGTAGTCAATGTGCCTGCCTCTCTTTCTTTCTGTCTGTCTGTCTTGTACAAATACCTTGCTACTGCTCTCAAATCGTCTGCCTGTCGATCATTGTGTCTGTCTATCTCTCTTTCTCTCTCTCTCTCCCTGTCTCTGTCTCTCTCTGTCTCTCTCAATAGATAGATAGATAGATGCATCACTCGAAGTATCAATTTATTTGTCTCTATCTATCTGTCTTTTAGTCGGTCTGTCCCTCCATCACGGTCAATACATATATCTGGTTTCCTCGCGTAAAATATCTATCACCCTCTATTATATACACCTGGATGCCGTAGTCAATGTGTCTACTTTTCTTTCTTTCTTTCTTTCTTGCTTTCTGTCTGTCTGTCTCTCTGTCTGTCTTGTACAAATACCTTGCTACTGCTCTCAAATCGTCTGCCTGTCGATCATTGTCTGTCTCTCTTTCTCTTTCTTTCTCTCTCACTCTCTCTCTCTCTCTCTCTCTCTATATATATATATATATATATAGATGTATATCTTGCTGCACCTCTTGAAGTATCAATTTATTTGTCTCTATCTGTCTTTCAGTCGGTGTGTCCCTCCATCACTGTCAATACATATATATATATATATATATAGTTTCCTCTCGTAAAATATCTATCTATCTATCTATCTATCTATCACGGAATCCACCTTCCATTATAGCTAAAGAGCTGAACTGGACAGTGAAAATAAGCGAGTTCGAACTCCAGTCGCGCTATTACGTTAACTTTCGGGAAAAAGTATTAACCCACTTATTCCTCTTGCAATGGGTTAAACAGTATCACTGCAGTTTTTTTCTACAAAGATGGCTTTGGCATTAAATAACTCTCGAAGGTTGATATACCATTAAACACCAAAAAAGCCTAATGTATCAATTAATCTATTACAGACTTTTAGATATATAGTGCTACCTCTCTAAAGTATTTTCTTATCTGTCTGTCTCCGTTGTCTATTCTATATTTCTTTCTATTTCTCAATTTTCATATATCTATCTATCTATCTATCTATATATCATCATCATCATCATATCGTGCTGGCAGCACGGATATCCCTGACCCTCACTCGCCACTCCTCCCTATCGTTCATCGCCCTAGGCAGGTCTTCAGGACAACAACCTGTATCCTCACATAGCTGCTGAATGTACGTTCGTGCTGGTCGTCCTGCTTTTGCGCGGCCGTGTGTGGGGATCCATAAGAGTACATCTCTTATGAGTTCATCTCTGCTTCTCCAGCAATGTCCTGCATGTCTGGTTCGCCTAACTTGAATAGTTTTCGTGATAGGGGGTAGGTGGCCGTACAGTTGGTGTCTTGTGGGGTGTTGCTGCCAGGACTTGTTCAGGATTGCACGCAGCATTCTTGTGTAATTGCCATCTAGTTTCTTCTCCAGCCGTTTTGTTAGCGTCCATGTAGTGCATCCATACAGCAGTATCGATGTGACCGCTGCCTGGAAGAAACTGCGTTTCATTTTATCGGTTATATATATATATCAAGGAAATGATTTTTACATCTGTCTATCTTCATATCTATCTTCAAAATACCTGCAAATTTGTATCCTATACCGAAAGAAAACTGTTGCTCTTGAACTGAATCTTTCAGCAATTACTGCCTCATAAAACCTCATCCTTGCTAAAGTCCATCTTCCGCCACGTTTATTGCCTTTTAACCGGCGATGGTTTTTATGCACAATATTTCGTTCACTGATAACTGCTAGTTTTCTTCACTTTTTTACACCTTGCCTCTATTTTTCCATCTCCTTTTTAGTGCTATTTCTATCTATTTATTTAGTCGCTTATTTTCTTTCTTTCTTTCTTTCTTTCTTTCTTTCTTTCTTTCTTTCTTTGTGCTTTTAAGACTTACTGGCTTCCTTTATTTTTTCTTTATTTATACTTTTTGAGAATCCCTTATCTTTCTTTCTTTCTTTTTTCTTTCTTTCCTTCTTTCTTTCTTTCTTTCACAGCGATTTGGGACACTTGCTTTTGTTTTTTTCTTTCATTCATTCATTTATTTTTGGGTTTTTTTCTTGCAATTTGCGAAACTCGCTTGTTTTTCTTTTTTCATTCATTATTTCTTTCTTTACACATTGTTAGACTCTTTCTTTCTTTATTTATTTTTTTCTTTCTTTCTTTCTTTCTTTCTTTGCTATTCATGGGACTCACTTTTCTTTCTTTCTTTCTTCCTTTCTTTCTTTCTTTGCAATTTGTGAAACTCACTTTCTTTTTTTCTTTCTTTCTTTCTTTCTTTGTTATTTGTATGACTCACTTTTCTTTCTTTCTATCTTTATTTCATTGCCGTTTGTGAGACTTTTTTCTTTTTTCTTTCCTTTTTTCTTTTTTTTTGTGAAACTAACTTTTCTTTCTTTCTTTACAATTTGTGAAACCCAGTTTTCTTTTTTTTTCTTTCACACTCTTATTTATTTTTTCCCACAGTACAATTTGTTAGACTCACTTTTCTTTTTGCTTTTTCTTTGTTTCTTTCATTTTTTCTTTCCTTCTTTGCAATTTGAGGAATTCACATGTTCTTTCTTTCTTTCTTTCTTTTTTTGTGAAAGTTCCCTCTTTCTTTCTTTCTTTCTTTCTTTCTTTGTGAGACTGCCTTTCTTTCTTTCTTTCTTTCTTTGCAATTTGCAAGACTCGCTTTTCTGTCTTTCTTTTGTTCATTCATTCTGACTTTCAATACACTTTGTTAGACACGCTTTTCTTTCTTTCATTCTTTCTTTCTTTTTGAGACTACTTTTTCCTTCTTTCTTTCTTTCTTTCTTTCTTTCTTTCTTTCTTTCTTTCTTTGTACTCCCTCTCTATTCATTTTTAATTAATTGATTTTCCCTAATCTTTCTATGCAATAACATGAAAAGTACTTTTAAGCAAAAAACACTTTATGAATAATAATTATAATAATAATAACAACAACAATAAAATACAAACAGCTCATCTAATCTCAACAAGACGACCAGATCTAAGTAAAGTAAAGTTGGCGACCATAGTCGAGGGTGACCCGAAGGCTCCCTTTTCGATAGCTTACTACACCAAGGTGTAGGGGAGGGCGCGACTCCTTTCCCTGGATTGCTCCACTTTACCCTTGATCCGTACCTTACAATGCTGAGTGTTAAGCAAGGACGCATCAAGTACCATTTTTTGAGTCTTTGGTATGACTCGACCAGGGATTGAACCCAGGTCTCCCGGGCCACCGATCACCGAATAGTCACAGCGAAAATACGGTTAAGCCTACGAAAAAACGACAAACAAACAGCGACCACCAAACACTATGACTGGGCCCTATTAAACAACAAAGATGTAAGAGATAAATAAGTATTAGAATTAGAAACAGATTCGAAACACTACAAGAAAAGACGGAAAAAAGTACACCAAACGACGAATACGAAAATTTCGTCAATGCACACCTCGAGGCAGCAGCAAAATACATTCCAACAAAAATTAAAACTAAATATAGAGTCCCATGGGAAACTATAGCGGTGAGAGAAAAACGTGCACTAGTGAAAACAGCCTCCAAAAACTATCGAAAAAACCCAACAAACACAAATGCCTTAAAACTAAAAACGGCACAATATCAATTAGCAGGCATATATATAAAGGAACAGACAGAATACATTCAAAATCAGATAGATAAGATTAGAGACTCGGTGGAAGATAGACAATCTAGAATTGCCTGGCAAACAATAAACGAAGTGAGCAGAAGAAAGAACACAGCCAAAGCAAAACTTAAAGCAGCAAACCAACAAGAAAGAATAAAACTGTGGAAACAGCACTTCGAAAACTTACTTGGAAACCCACCAAAAATAACGAATGAACCAATCACCAGAATAATTAGCAAACAATTAGACATTAAACTTGGACCGTTCACACAAGAAGAACTCGACTCGGTTCTCAGAAAAATTAAAAATAGGAAAGCTGCAGGGCTGGACGAAATTCCCCCGGAAGTATGGAAGACCAGACAATTCGACGACATACTGCTCCGACACTGCAACGAAGTATACAATAAAAATACGATAGATAGATGGATGCAGGGATGCATCCTCCCCTTCCCTAAAAAGGGGGACCTCGGATTAGCCAAAAACTACCGAGGCATAACACTTACATCCATAGCAGCCAAAATCTACAATGCCCTACTACGAAACCGCATAGAACCCAAAATCGACAACATATTTACGAAAAACCAAAATGGCTTCCGAAGAAATAGATCCACGACCTCACAAATATTAACCATCCACAGAATCCTTGAAGGTGTACGGGCAAAGAACCTACAAGCGACATTAATATTTGTCGACTTTACCAAGGCTTTCGACTCCATTCACAGAGGAAAGATGGAACAAATCCTACTAGCGTACGGCATACCTAAAGAAACCGTAGCGGCAATAACGATTCTCTATAGAAACACTAAAGTAAAAGTACGATCACCAGATGGAGACACAGAATACTTCGACATTTTAGCAGGAGTACTACAAGGGGACACGCTGGCTCCGTATCTCTTTATCATTTGTCTAGACTACGTACTTAGAACATCGATTGACAAAATCAAAGAGAATGGCTTCGAGCTGACGAAGAAAAGAAGCAGAAGATACCCCGCAACAACAATTACCGACGCCGACTACGCCGATGACATAGCGATACTGGCAAATACACCTGACCAAGCCGAAACACTTCTGCATAGTTTGGAACGAGCAGCAGCAAGCATAGGCCTCCATGTTAATGCACACAAAACGGAATATATGTGCTATAACCAAACGGGGGACATCTCCACTCTAAAAGGAACCCCTCTTAAACTAGTAGACAAATTCACGTACCTAGGAAGCAGCGTCGAATCAACCGAAAAGGACATCGAAACGAGGTTAACGAAAGCATGGACAGCTATCAATAGGCTATCGACTATATGGAAATCAGACCTAACCGATAAAATGAAACGCAGTTTCTTCCAGGCAGCGGTTGTATCGATACTGCTAAATGGATGCACTACATAGACGCTAACAAAACGGCTGGAGAAGAAACTAGCTGGCAATTACAGAAGAATGCTGCGTGCAATCCTGAATAAGTCCTGGCAGCAACACCCCACAAGACACCAACTGTACGGCCACCTGCCCCCTATCACGAAAACTATTCAAGTTAGGCGAACCAGACATGCAGGACATTGCTGGAGAAGCAGAGATGAACTCATAAGAGATGTACTCTTATGGATCCCCACACATGGCCGCGCAAAAGCAGGACGACCAGCACGAACGTACATTCAGCAGCTACGTGAGGATACAGGTTGTTGTCCTGAAGACCTGCCTAGGGCGATGAACGAAAGGGAGGAGTGGCGAGAGAGGGTTAGGGATATCCGTGCTGCCAGCACGATATGATGATGATGATGAATCTTTCTGAATTATTCATCCTTTCATTTTAAAATCAGACCTAACTGATAAAATGAAACGCAGCTTCTTCCAGGCAGCGGTCACATCGATACTGCTATATGGCTGCACTACATGGACGCTAACAAAACGGCTGGAGAAGAAGCTAGACGGTAATTACACAAGAATGCTACGTGCAATCTTAAACAAGTCCTGGCGGCAACACCCCACAAGACACCAACTGTACGGCCACCTGCCCCCATCACAAAAACTATTCAAGTTAGACAAGCCAGACATGCAGGACACTGCTGGAGAAGCAGGGACGAACTCATAAGAGATGTACTCTTACGGACCCCCACACATGGCCGTGCAAAAGCAGGACGACCAGCACGAACATACATTCAGCAGCTATGTGAGGATACGGGATGTTGTCCTGAAGACCTACCTAGGGCGATGAACGATAGGGAGGAGTGGAGAGAGAGGGTCAGGGATATCCGTACTACCAGTGCGATATGATGATGATGATTATTTTAGAATGCTTTTTTCTATTATATTTTTAAAGTCATATGTTCATAACCAACTAATTTTGATTTAATATTACGTAGTCACAGTGTTGGGCACTGAAAAAAAGCAAATTTCATTATCATACTTAGCGTTATGTTGACGTGCGACAGCACTGATTCAGTTGACTCTCTCTCATAATCCATTCGAATCATTTGAAGCTCTTGCCAAGTCCTCATGTCAGTATCCAGTGTCCACATAGAGCTGATTAATGTTGTAATATAATGGCCGAGGGATTTCGTTTTATATATCTTGCCTTTGGGTTTAGTTAGGTTGAGAACCTTTCGGCTCAGCACATGGGTTAGGTGCAAACTTGAGCACTGGTGTTGACGCGCGCATGAGGAGGATGTGTCGTTCACAGATGTCAAAATAAAAACCCCAGAGAGAGGATGTGACCAGGGATGTGAATGGCGTCATGCACCGGAAGCGTGCGCAGAAGATTTTAGAAGATTTGAAAAAGTCAGTAGTTGAGAACTAGACACCGAATGAGAAGGGTCGATTTTCGGGGCTCGCAGAGGCCAGACGAATTTGCGCGCTATGGGTGCCGCACGAGATGGGGGTGGGGCGA
Source organism: Sepioteuthis lessoniana (assembly GCA_963585895.1). Classification (NCBI taxonomy): domain Eukaryota; kingdom Metazoa; phylum Mollusca; class Cephalopoda; order Myopsida; family Loliginidae; genus Sepioteuthis; species Sepioteuthis lessoniana. Next base: position 44,354,990 of record OY757929.1, on the reverse strand, counting down.
TGGAAAAGTCATCATAGAAAGATTTTGCATCTCTCTTCCTTATGTCGAAACCTTTAACTCAAAGGTAATAAAAGATTTCGAACCTGAACTAAGAAGTCGTTACGCGTTTTTCGTGTTTCGGGATACCTATGTTCTATGTATATATGTTATGAACATTCTATGTACATTTCACATATTCATATATGGATATTTTACAATGTAACTTTTTAATTGGTTTTGTTTGGTTTGGTTTAATAGCATATCAACCATTGTAGGTTATATTACGCCAAATCGATGTTTATACATATAAGCAGTTTTATTCCAACCAATTCAGTTTAACATGAGTCCAAAGTTTAACAGTCAAAATAGGTCTATTTCAAACCATTCAGTTTAGCATAAGTACATAGTTTAGTTCTATTGGACCCATAGATAGGACCCTATCAGCTAATACCACTCTGGGCCAGAATGGAACTGGGAGCGATGGCAATAAAGGAGTACTTCGCATTCCCCAAAGCTCCACTATTATTGGAGCCTCACTATCAATTGTTTAGTGTCATATCATCGAAACTCGTTAGGGGGGAGTCTTACCGACTGGGCCTGTAACTTTTTGATGATCGGCCCTAACTGGCACGTCCACGTGTACGAGAACATCACTTATGAGTTCGTACTTCCTTGTCAAGCGATGTCCAGAATATTTTGGTCGTCTTACTAGTGTGATGGGAGGCAAGTGGCAGTACAATTCTATTTTGTAGAGTGCTGTTTCCTGTATGTGTTCAAAACAAAACACAGCAAGCTCACTATTGCCAGAATCGTAAAGAAGCTGAATGTCGGTGTTATCTTCATCAACACAGATTACTTTGACTATCTATCTGTCTCATCATTAGGATTTGTTCAGAATAGTTAGCGGCATTCTAGTATACTTTCTATTTATCTTTCTCTTCCAAGCAATAGCCGTGTTGGTACTACTGTATACTTGCAACACTTAGACTTAAGGAAATGCCTTGGGAAGAGAAATTACACAAGGATTCTACATGCTGTTCTGGACTAATCTTTATGGCCAGAGCGAGAGAGAGAGAGAGAGAGGGGGAGGGAGAGAGAGAAAGAGAGATAGAAAGAGGGAAAGAGAGAGTCAAAGGAATCCGTGCTCTCAGCCTTTCTTGATGATGATGGTGATGATAGAGATATACTGGTCCCTGCTATTCCTAAATTCCCTTACATGTAAGTATTAAAATATTTATCACTTCTTAACTGCTGTGACCGACCAGAAACTCATACGATTAGTATGATGTGACTATTAGTCCATATTTTAATCTAACTTCCAACCTGTAAATATCTTAGGCATTTTTTGTCTGCGTAGCTGTAAATATACAAAACAAAGGATTCCCAAAATTCTTACCGGCTTGTTTGTTTGAACAGAGTTTAAAAGACAGAATCCGGAATTTTCCTCGTCATACACAAAGGATCTAAAACTATTTTTAGAACATCTGCACGGTGAATCAGACTCCATAATAAATGTTTTACCACAAACAGCAAATTCGACATTCCCGTTCCAGATTAATAAGTATCTTACATTGTTTCAGTTTTGTTATTGATTTCTTAAAAGTGTGTGTCCCTTTGTAATATTCTCCAGTTACATCCTTACTTACCCGGAACCGGAACTCGCTCTGAGGAAACCCGGGTGGAGTATCAATTACAATCATAGATTCCTATTACATTGGACCTCCGGATCTGGTGAATCTATGACCAACAAGGTCACCCGTCATACATGCCGGGGGACATAGCAAAGGTGCACCCAGTGATCCTATGAGCAAAATTGTCCAGCAGGGCACGAGTTTCGGCTCATACCTGACCTTCCCCGCCAAAATTGCCAATGTAAAAAGGACTTGTGTTAAATCCTGCCAGGTTAGAGGCACGGACAAATATTTTTACTCCTCATTTGTCATGTTGCAAATTTTACCGATTGTAACCAAACGACTAAACTTACGGTGATTTTTAATATAATAATAAACTGGTTCTAAATGAAGTACGGTCCTGTTCACTTAAAAATCCAATTCATTGCTCTAAGTTCTTTTTTCACGACCAGTCGATTAGGGCTGTAGAATACGCCGGGTGAGGCTCCAATCGTAGAGCTTTTGGAATTGTGGAGTAAAGATGTCATTGCTATTTCTCCCAGATCCACACTGAACTGAATTGGTCGTAACTGTTAGAGTCGAATCTATTGGTCGAATAAAACTGTTCAATAATTTAAAAAGGATTATTATATTTGTTTGTTGCAACCATGTAGTTGTATGCATTTTTGGTATTTGATAGGAATACTTGACAGAAAGAATTATTGATATTAAAATCCTTTAAGAATTATTACTTAAAAACAGTTCGTTTATGAATTATCTATATAAATAAAAATGTAAATGTTTGTTACTAACCGATAATCTCCAGTTTTATATTTTTGGTTTAAAATTTTCTGAGATTATTTTATTCGAATTCAGGAGTGTTTTTATATAGCTGTACTCGGCCACGGGTTGCTGTGGCTCAGTTTGCTTAAATGGAAAAAAAAAAGAAAATGCACGTTTCTAATATGTTTAATTTTCCAATACTTGGATAATCTATATAAATAAAAATGTAAATGTTTGTTACTAACCGAAAATCTCCAGTTTTATACCACTAATAGGTTAAAAATTTTCTGAGAGTATTTTATTCGAATTCAGGAGTGTTTTTATATACTTAATATCCAAAAATCTATATAATTAAAATGTAAATGTTTGTTACTAACCGATAATCTCCAGTTTTATACTACTAATTGGTTTAAAATTTTCTGAGAGTATTTTATTCGAATTCAGGAGTGTTTTTATATACTTAATATCCAAGTATTGGAAAATTATACATATTAGAAACATGCATTTTTTTCCATTTAAACAAACTGAGCCACAGCAACGCGTGGCCGGGTACAGTATATATATATATATATATATATATATATATATATATATATATATATACATATATATATATATATATATATAATTTTGTAAATATATATTTTATATATATATATATATATACAATTATATATATGTATATATATAATTTTGTATGGAATAATACACAAGGGTTAATATACCATAAAGCACCAACCAATCAACATTTTAAAATCTTTTTCTTTCGTCTCGTTTGTAATTCTTTCTCAATATTTGCCCATCTCGTTCTATCATTAAGTCAATTCGGAGTATTGCCTTCATCTTTATTGATATATTCACAGTGTTTCGGCCGATGCATCCTTCAGGTACAAGTATTAACTTATAGTAAGTACTTACTTGTATTTACCTGAAGTCAGGACTGAACCTGCAACATTCAGATGATTTCTCGTAGAAGCTCTTTACCAAACGCCTATATCCGTTAAGCCACGTGTCTTGTTGGACATTGTACCAGTTATGGATTACAGAATTAGAACAATCTTACATCATGGATTAAAAGAATGGTTCGGTTCGAAGTTTGCGTAGACTCCCGAAATCTACATGAAACGCCTGAAGAAAGCCGAAGAATGCATCGACCGAAACGTTGAGAATTATTACAAGAAAGATGAAGACATTAGTTCGAATACTTAAAGTAATAAAAATAATCCAGCGTCATCTCAGAAATTAAGTCAAATATTTGTACATTTCTATCTGTCCATCTTTCACTCTTTATTGCTGTGAGATCTCTTGACAACTTTTACGTATATTTTTCGTTTTGTCTTAACATTCTTCCACCTTTATAACATTCTTCCCTCGCTTTTATTTATTTCATCTTTAGCATTCTTTGTTTAGCATTAATGTTGTTTTCTCCTTTACTCATCCCTTTTTATACCTTCTTTCCTTCTTTGCTTATTCGTTTTCCTTCTTTTCTTTCTTTCCTTTCTCTAATCTACATTTCTCCCTTCCTTCCTTTTGTTTCTTTTTAATTATTTTCCCTTTCTACCTTTTTAATTTTCTCAGTCTTCTTTTTCGCACACTCTATCCACTCTTCCTTTCCCAGTTCCTTTACCACTATATTCTTTATTTCTCTTTCTTCCTTTCGTTCCCTTTTCTCTTTCTGTAACATATCGACCTTCGACCCAGCCGTCAATCAAGACATAGGTGCTTCCGGTCGAAGATATCAAGATATAACTCTGGCCGTGGACGGGTTGAATTCAGTGCAATTGCGACGCCCACGGGAAGCAGGTTGATATCAAACAATTATATAACCCGGTACCACAGACAGGTTCAGTTAGTTGGAGTTCGAGCTGCAGTTCGAAGCAGTGATAACCAGCTCCCAGCAGAGGGCTTGGGCCCTCAGGACCCTCGGTTGAGCAGCCTAGCGAGATGAGAAAGAAGTACTGCTAAAGACAGAGGACTTGGGGTCAATATATTGCAGTCTGTTCAGTGACCAACTCACCTCTCACACACAACGCTTTCGCAACCCTTTCGAATAAAGTGTGAGAGGTATATTTTCCTAAAGAAGTGTATTCGTTCGTCATCATTGTGTTGATTATGTTTCCGTTTGTATATGTATACGTATAGTTGTATCACGGCTATGCAACATTTCTTCTTCACTTTCCTCTCTTCTTGATTTCAATTATTCGTCCCTAATTTTTCAAGATACTTTCTCCTCTTCACTATTTTATTACTTCTCTCTTGTTCCTTCTCCTACGAGAAAGTTCCTTCTCCTTTCTCTCGACTACAAATGATTTTCTTTCATTCCTTCTTTTCATCCATTTCCCTCTCTCATCCTTTCCACCTTTTTTTTTCTTCGTATCTCTCTTTCCATATACGTTCCTCTTTTTTCCACACTTTTCAAATTACAAACTCCCCTTTTTTTCTCGTTTGTACATCTTTTTCTTTATTCATTTTTTCATTTCGTCCTTCCTTCTTTCCTTCCGATATTTCAGTTTCTTTTCATTTTTCTTTTTCTTTTTCTCTTTTCATTCTTGTCTTTCCCTTCCTTTATTTTTCACTTCCTTCCTTCTTTTTTCTCTCTTTCTTTCCTCCCTTTTTTCTCTTAGTCCTTAAATCGTTATGATACAAATACAAGTAGAAACATAATCAAACATAATTTACGAACTTCAATGAACAAACGAATACGCATATAATCTCTCATATTTTTTTTCGAACGGGTGATGTTTGTTGTGTGTGAGAAATGAGTGGAGACATGAACGGACTGCTCTATTGACCCATCAGTACTTCTTTCTGATCTTGGCTGGGTTGCCCAACAGTTGGTCACTAAGGACCCAAAGCCCTCTGTCTGGAGCTGGTTCTCACTTCGGCATCCTGACTCCAACTAACTCATACCGTCTGAGCACCTGGTTATATTATTGTCTAACGTTCACCTGTTTCCGCTCTTCTTCCGCTTATTTACACAGGTGCATCTCTTGACTGACGGCTCGGTCGAGAGTCAATATACAACAGTTACCATTTTCTTTTATTTTTCTCCGTTCAACTCTTCTCCTCCATTAATCCCTCTTTATTTTCCTCTGCCTTTCTTTCTTTCTTCTCTTTTTTTCTTTCTTTCCTTTTTTTCTTTAATTTTCTTCCCTTTTTCTCTTCCTCATTCACCTCCTTACTCTTACCATTTCCTTTTTCTCGTTCACTACTTCACTCTTCTCTTCCTTTATTCTTTCATGATCTCCTTCTATCTGTCTATCTTACATTTACCGTCGTCGTCCATTTTTTCTTTCCTTTTTTTTTTCTTTCTCCTCTTTTTTCTTTCCTTCCCATTATCTTTAATTTCCTCAATTCACCTCCTTACTCTTACCATTTCCTTTTTCTCGTTCACTACCTCACTCTTCTCTTCTTTTGACCTTTCATGATTTCCTTCTGCCTGTCCTTCTCACTTTTACCGTCGTCCATTCTTACTTTCTTTCTTTCTTTCTTTCTTTCTTTGTCAAGAACAGCAGGTGCCGAAATCATTTACATTTATCGACTGGAGTTAATATGCACACTGTGCGAGTAGTAAGAAAACGAGTTCTTAGAGGAAGGTGGTATTGGAAAGATGTTTGGAAATAGTGCAGGATATTGAAGGAGATGTCCCGAGGGTGGGGATCTATAAAAATGAAAACACGCCCGAGATGTGGGCTTCTAAACAATTCAATATTCATTCAAATAGATCTTTGCGGTGAATTTTGACATAGAAGATCGCTTGTGTATACAAATTTTTCTTTTAAATTTTACAATATCCCGTGTGATTGCTCTGGTAAATAAAAAAAAAAACAGAAGCCATTTTGCAATTCCGAAAAATTAGACACCCCTTTATCATAACCAAGTATAAGAATTTAATAAATATGCACATCTGATAAGAATGTATATATATATATATATATATATATATATATATATATATATATATACACCTGTTCCCTTCTTATGCTTCTCTAAAATCCATTTAGCTGTGTTTAAACAAATGAGCTCTCACGATCCATTTAAAAATGTAACCTACAAGCTATTTACTTACAAATCATATTACAAATGTACTCACACACGCATATATATATATATATATATATATATATATGATTTGACATCAAGTAATCTACAAGGTTTTGTGTACCGTGAGACACAGTCTACCAACAAACCGACTAACTCATATAAGAATAAGAATGATATACTTTTGAAAATGGTGTAAGTGTTGCGTAGCCATATACACGAATATGGCCATGTGCGAAATAGACATATAATGTTCATTAACGATAGAATATATAAAGAACAAGAATCTCAAAAACACGTAACTACTTCTTGTTCAGGTACGAAACCTTTTTATTAACTTTGAGTTAAAGGTTTCGACGTAAGGAGGAGAGACACAATCTTCTACGCTGTCTTATTCATTTGGCCCCCCAACTCGAGCGCCCCCCCCCCATCGGGCGCGAGTTCGCCTCGCGCCTGTGAGCTCCAAGGGTCGATCCTTCTCGTTTGGCGTCTAAAACCCGACTCTTATTTTCTTCAAATTCTCACACAAACTTCCGCGTGCTTCCGGTGCGTGACGTCACCCGCACCTTGTCACCCAGTATCGTCTCGGACTGTTATGACATCTGAGTGACACCTCCATCCGCTCGTGCGCACCCGCGTTAACACCTGCTTCAATCTTACATCCAAACAACCCATGTGCTGAGCCGAAAGGTTCTCAGCCTAGCTAAACTCAAAGGCATGAACCGAAATCCCTCGGCTATTTCATAACAAAAGAAAATACCCCAGTACGCAAAGCCTGTTTTTTTTTAAAAACTGGTGTGAAATGGATGAAAAAGATAATATGGAAAATTGTTGTCTAAAATAATTACCTCATCATTAAAATATTTGAAATAACATCTGAAATATATATATATATATATATATATATATATATATATATATATATATATTTATATACACTCACACACACACACACTCAAACACAACACACACACACGCGTGTATATATATATATATATATATATATATATATATATATACGAGGGTTGACGGAAAAGTTCATTGTTTGACCAAGCTACTCTCAGGAAATGTAACCTATTGAGGTATATTTTTCAACGTTGTCCTCGTTGCTGTCTCGAACCGTCTTCCGACTGTGTTGCAGTGCTCGTATCCCATTGATAAAAAAAACAAACATCAAAAGCAGATATGACGTCATCATATGAAATTTTCAGCTTTTGAACTTTTCTGCCCAGACTTGTTTGTATATATATATATATATGATACCTGGTTCCTGTCAAAAGATGTGAATCTCTCCACGAAGATGTATGTGAAGAGGTATCTCCACCAAGGCGCTAAAAATGGAAATGATGGCATGTGTTTGTAGCACAAACACAATATCTTAGAATCTATTGCATTGGTCCAGTGACAAACAGGAGTAAGATGCCTCGTAGCAACATAACGACTTGTTTTCTTATCACGAAGTTTAACCTCCTGAGATTATAATGATATAGGAGGTGAGAAAATTTATTTTGCCGCTGAGCAGACCTGGACTGACATAAGGACACCCATCATGAAAAATGTATGCTATTTTCAGGTTGCCCGTCACGTGTACAGTTGGTAGCTGTTAACGACCCAGCTCACATGCACACACACAAACACACACACACACACACACACACACACACACACACACACACACATATATATATATATATATATATATATTGATATATAAATATATATGTATGTGTGTTGTTATATTTTAGTTGAAGTCATTTTCTTGAATATAGAACTGTTTTTGTACGCTAAACGGAAATGTTTGAAATAGAACTGTTTTTGACATTGAAACTGCACTTAGGCTAAACTGAATTGTTAGAAATAGAACAGTTTTGACTCTTCACTGAGTAAACAAAAAAACTATACTTATTCTAAACATAATTATTTGAATTAAAACTGCTTTACTAAACGGAATATTTTGAAATAGAAACGTTTTTGACAATAAAACTGAGTACTGATGGTAAACTGAATTATTTGAAATGGAACTGTTTATTTGTATGAAAATGGATTTGGCATTAAATAACCTACGAGGGTTGATATTTCATGAAGCCCCTATTAACAAGCACATCTCCTTCAAGGATTAAATATCCAATGAATGTTCATATTGAATAAAAAATTAAACCAAGCCAAATCATGTCTCAGATTATTTACGATACTTACCAGGTGAATCGATTTTCATTGGAGCCAACAAAATCATTATATCCACATGACCTTTTTAATTGATCAGTTGATTAATGATTGACTGATATTAATGGCATCCTAACCCATCTAGTGGTATTTTAGGCTTCCGTTTGGGCAATCCATTTTTTTTTGTTATTGCACATGGTCCTTTCTAATACAAATATATATATTTTTATATGGATCTGTTTAATATATTGATTGGACCCTAACATTTACAACTGCTACTCGTGTTAGATTGGATCAGGGAGCAATCTTGGGAATGTGGTACTTTACTCTGTTCACATCTCAAGACTTGTAGCTTCACATTTAGATGCAGTTTAGAGTCGTTTTTGTGGTCTGTGTGTGTGTGTGGGGAGTTCTTATCCTTCTGCAGGGGAGTGCGTATAGTCAGCGTATTCATAGTCCCACTGACTGGGTGACAGTTTGTTTGAGTATGGGTCAGAATTTGATATTAACTATTACCGCAATAACCGGCCATCTTACATTCATGATTTCACTTTCTTTATGTTCCCTTGAAAGCTACAGTGGCCACGTGTTTTTAGTGTCTACATTTCTCATGGCCTATAAAATGAGAGTTGTTCAAATGTCGATGGTTACAAGTAAAACGATTGTATTTAACTTGCACCGAGATTTTTGAGTGTGGACGATAGGTGTGCAATTATATATACAATTTCCACACACACACACACACACACACACACAGAGGCAATCGACTAAAATAACCTAGGCGTACTCTTTACAAGCGAACACAAGCCATTTTCTTACCTTTTATTTGTTGTATTCAGCCTTGAATAAACAATGGGTGTCATCCACTTTCCTTACCGACAGGAAGCAAACCGGAGCCATTGAAACACCATTCGTAATAATAAACACACATTGCGGGTGGAGTATTTTGGGAGTAGAACGCGTAGACGATTAAGCAGAAACAAGATCAAGCATTCTTTGCTGCACCCACTCACCGGCCCGAAACCGCTGTTCGCTCGACCTAGCCGGATATTGGGGTCTACCGGTGTTGTTTTAACATTACATTTGATCTTCAAATATATGTCCATTGCTATATCAACAAACAGTGTAAGTAAAGACGAGCTGACCAGATGCATCATGTTTATTGTTGATAGCGCAGGCTTCATATATATATATATATATATATATGTGTGTGTGTGTGTGTGTGTGTGTGTGTATTGGCATGTGTGTGTATGTACGTGTTTTCAAGTACACAATCACACACACAAACACATACACACACACATAGATAGACAGATAGATAGATACGCATATGGATGTGTGGGTAACGTAACTGTTTAAGGCAGGAATAACGGAATCGGCAAGTCGAGATCTTAATACAAATGGGGTTGTTTGAGTTAATATCGTACCAAAGGTTGCCAGATAAAATACTCAAGACGTCTGTGGTATCTTTAAATGGGGATATCAATTGAGGTAAGCTATTTTTGCCACCACCAATCAGAGCGTAGAAGGATCTCCTCTTTAAAAAGTTACCTTGTCCCGACTCCTGTGTATAGTGCAGAAGCACATTATATAATTAATAATGACAATTAGTTAATTAATTAATTGATTTTTTGGCATGTCACCTCGTCTCGGACTAGTTTATGCCTACATGAAGTAGAATAGCATTTAAATACTTTCTAAAGAGTTTTCTTCGTATACAGTTGCATGTTTTCAAGTATTCCTATCAAATACAAATAATTCATACATAAATATATGGTTTCAAGTAATTATTTCTATTTAATAAGTATGTCTTAGCTCCCAGAAGTATGTTATCACGAAATCATAACTAATATTAATAATTTTCAAACAGGTTTATTCGACTTATATAGGGGACTCAAATAGGTACTACATCGAGTGAGATTCAAGGGAATCTGTGCAGCTGACATGAGTTGATGAGGATGATGATGATAAGGTCCTATTTACCAACCCCTCCGCTCGTGCAAGATATGACACAAGGTCAATTTTTAGGCGGAGTTTAACAGGTTTTAATTCAGAGTTTTCCTTCTCCTAGACTAGTTGCCTAACCAGGGCTGAAGAACCGAGTCTGTCCTACTATTTAACCATAGCTGGAGGGAGAATAATTGGATTCATACTTTTCCCAAGGGTATTAGTGCTATGTGAAATGCAATCAGTCTCGTCCAGGATTTGAACTCATGTCGCTGTGTTCATTTCCTACAGCGATAACAATTACACCACGGGCACCTCCAAGATGATGATGATAAGGTAGATGTTAGATGAAATCCGGTAAAGTTCCAGATATTTTTATTGGACACGCTTAGCTGATCCAAATGTCGTAGACGGAGTAAATATGCTATGTCGGTTATTGACATTAAATTTACATCTTTGTATAATAATTTATAATTCAATTACTCACAGCAGAAGGCAGAATATGAATAGGATTGGAAGCAACTGCTTTCTCACATTGGGATTGGATATTCCAATTCGCTAATCACCCCAGGAAGGCCGTAGAGTACTGCTCCCAAGCATTTATACTGAAAAGATGATGATAATGATGATAATCATCATCATCAACATCAAGGCGTGTCGTCAGCACGGATTCCTTTGACTGTTTTTTCTCCCCCCTCTCCCTCTTCCCCCTTTTCTCTCTCTCTCTCTCACTCTCTTTTGCTCTCTCTCTCTCTCTCTCTCTCTCCCTTTCTCTCTCTCTCTCTCTCCATCAGTCTTTATCTGCAATCGCTTTTGTAAATTCTCTTGACGGCACAGTGTCTGCACTGAGCTGGTGAATGTAAGCTTTTGTTGGTCGGTCAACACCGGTGTGTCCATGGGTAGGAGCCCACAGAAGAACGTTGCTTATGAGTTCATTTTTATTTTCCCAGCAGTATTTAGCATGTTTTGTTCGTTTTCCCGGAATGTTTTGCCCAATGAGAATTATATAGCCATCTAATTGCGATTTTTAGGACCCTGTATCTGGATTGGTTCAAAATAGCACGATGAATTCCCTATGTTATTTCCATTTAGTTTGTTATTTTCTCCTAATGTTTTGATAGAGTTCAAACAGTGCAGCCATACAGTAGCATGGACATGACTAAAACTTGGAAGAATTCATGTTATATTTCATCACAGAAATGAACGGAATGAAACAGTATAGAAGGTCAATAGCAACTCGTTTAAGATTTAAAAAAAAAATAAAGGAATATAAAAAAAATGTGATATTGGTTTAGTGATTAATCTTGGAATTTACTAACATTTTTTGTGTGTGTTTTTTGCCTGGAGCATCTCCGCTTTTTACTATCTTCTCACGTCACCCAACTTAAAAAATCTTTGCACATAACTTATACACTATTAAAAAAGTTCCCATTAAGTTGATGATCATAGTCGAGGGTGACACGAAGGTTCCCTTTACGATAGCAACTACACCGAGATGTAGAGGGGGCGCTACTCCTTTCTCTGGATTGTCCCACTTTACATTTAATACTAACCTTATAATCCTGAGTGTTAAGAAAGGTGGCTTCAAGTATCATCTTTTGAGTCTTTAGTATGACTCGAATGGGGACTGAACCCGGCCTCCCGGGCCATTAGTGAACACTCTAATCAACATGCCAATGTCCATTTACCATATACAGGTAAAATTCTGTTAAATAATTCACCCTAGAGTCAAAAGCGCTGCCCTCTTTATTTTTTATGTATCGTAGCTTGAAGTATGTTATTCTGTAACGTTTTAACGAAGTGACACTGCCGGTTTATAGATGTGCATATTTGCACATGCATGCACGTGCCTATGCAAATATGAGCATAGAGAATACACACATAAGAAATATAAGCAGCATCAGCAGTTGACGAGCAGTCAACTTTATACGCCTAAACGTATGTCATCAACGCTCCATTCCGACTACGACCAATATCGTATATAGCTAACTCAATAGTTTTCTTATCATTTGATCTTTTTATTTCTCCCCGAAATTAAAATTAAAAAATTAAAAAAAACTTTATAAGGAAAAATATCCAATTGCCTAAATTTTGTTTGGGCGGCAACTTTGCAGTTCGATGGGAATTATTGAAAAAATATCAAGTAGAGTTTGAGAACCTTTGATTCCTTTTTTGAGTAAGTCTTTTACACTCGTTCTCATTTATGTTTCGCCAGAACGGATCTCACTGACCCTCTCTCGCCACCTGTCTCTATCGTCCATCGCTCCCGGTAGGTCTTCAAGTTTACATACTGTATCGGCACAGAGTTGCTGTATATAGGTCCTAACCAGTATTCCTACCGTTGATCGTCCATGTGATGGGGTCCACAGGAGTATGTCACTTATGAGATAGTCCTTACTTTTCCAGCAGTGTCTCACATGTCTGGTTCTTCTAACTTGGATAGTTTTCGTGATGGGTGGTTGGTAGCCGTACAGTTGCTGCTTTGCCGGGTGATGCCTCCAGGATTTGTTCAATATTGTTCGCAGTATTCTCAAATCTTTATATTACACTTCAATTTCCTTGTCTCAACATTGGAACACAGGCTTAATGTAACGTTCTATATGAAGTCTTTTTAGGGTTTTATGTATTTAAAAAAACGACATTTCCTGGACCCGGTCGGTTGGGGTTATAGAATACATTGACTACTTCTCTGTAGTGGGGTATGACACGTCCAACGAATGTCCTGAAAATGACACTAAACAATTTGATTGTGATGCTCCACTAATGCTGGAGTTTTGTGGAATTCTGAGTGCTTTTTCATTGCCACAACTCCAAGGTCCTCTTTTGCCCGGAGTTGTAGCACTTGCAAGGTGTTCTATCAATGGGTCAAAGAAAACTAACCTGTGTACTTATGCTAAACTAAATTGCTTGAAATAAAACCGATTTGACATTTTAAACTGTGAACTTATGCTTAACTAAATTGCTTGAAATAAGACCGATTTGTGATATGCCATAAAACCAAATAAAGCCAAACAACATTTTCCTTCGTCACGCTGTACATAAGAGAATGATAATTAAGATAAAATTAGTTGATTGGTTTTTTTGTTTAATGGCATATCAACTCTTTTTAGTTTATTTAATGCCATAGCCGTTCTCCTAGAAGAACAGTAGTGGTACTATTTAACCCATAGCTGGGATAAAAATTAGTTGAACGATGATGATAGTACCGAGAAGAGAAAAAATAGGATCCATATTTTTCTTTGAAACAACACCTTTAATCAATAAAGTAATTACGAATTTCCACTTTTTTTGATTCGCTTTATTTTTGACAGACTTTTTAAAGCTTGCATCTACGAGCGGGAAAGTGTCCCTGCCAATCCTTGCTATCTGGAATTGATTTCTGCTTCACTTTACTTTCTCTAATAGTTCTCTCTTCGCCTATTTTTTGAATTAAAAAGTTAAATCGGTGAATTGAATTCAAATAATAGGAATAAGGTGTTTGTGTTTCACTTTGCTTTTATGCCCTAAAGAAAGGCATGAATCCATATGTTATACCCTTTAGTTATGGTAAATAGTTTTTAAGACTGGATTATTCAGTCTTGCTAAAACAACCATTTCAACTGCAGAAAAACTAAGTCCGCTTAAAAATTAACTGGTGGAGTGGTTGGTTTCGTTCAGTTTGATTTCGTTGGATTTTATGGTTAATCAAATCTTCTAGTTTATTAAATGCCAAATTCTGTTTATACATATCTATTGAATATATGAATCGTAAACACATTTTGTATATGACATTTTTAAACGAGTCCGAGCTCATTAATTTGCACACAGTTAAACAATTTCTTTTTAACATGAATAATTCTATTTATTATTTATCATTTGTTTGTTTGCTTGGTTGTTTGGGTTTTATGGCATATCAACTTTTGTAGGGTATATAACGCCAAATCCATTTTTATACAAATAATCAGTTCTATTTCAAACAAATCTGTTTAGCATGAGTACACAGTTTAATTCTCAAAAAAATTTCTATTTATAACTATTCGGTTTATTCAAGCAGTTCTAATTCAAACAATTCAGTTTAGCATAAGTACAGATTTTGTTTAAACACAACCATGATAACAGTTCTATATTAAACAATTCAGTTTAGCGTAAGTACAGTTTCAATGTCAAAAAAATTTCCATTTGAAATGATTCAGTCCAGCATAAGCTCGCAGTTTAAATGTAAGTACAGTTTAATTGTCAAAAACTTTTCTATTTCAAGCTATTCAGTTTAGTCAAACAGTTCTAATTCAGTTTAGCATACATATGCAGTTAGTTCTATTTTACCCATTGATAGAGCTCTATCAGGTGCTACCATTCCGGGACAGAGTGGACCTGGGAGCAATGGCAATGAAGGGGTATTCCGCATTCTCCAAAGACCCAGCATCACTGGAACCACAACATCAGATTGTTTAGTGTCATATCCAGGACACTGGTTGAGGGAGTCTTACCCCTCTGCCGAGGTGCAGTCGGTGTATTCTACAGCCCCAGACGACAAGCCAATACTCAGAGTTTATCTCCAAACAGTTTTATTTCAGATAATTCAGTCTAGCATAAGTACACGTTTTAGATGTCAAAACAGTTCTATTTCGAGCAGTTTAGTTTAGCATAAGTACGCAACCTAAATGTCAAAACAGTTCCATTTCAAACAATTTAGTTTATCATAAATACGCAGTTTAAATGCAAAAAAAAGTAAAGTCAAGAAACTACGGTTTAATTCTATTTAACCCATAAATAGGACCCTTATAATGTGCTACCACTCCGGGCCAGAGTGAACCTGGGAGCGATGGCAATAAAGGGGTATTCTGCATTCCCCAAAACTCCAGCATTACGGGTACCTCACCATCGAATTGTTTAATGTCATTACCAGGACACTCGTTGGTGAAGAAGCAGTTGGTGTATTCTACAGCCCCAGCCGACAGGACAAATCATTTGTTTGAACACAGCTGGTTTAAAGCATTACTATGTAGCACTAAAAATTTAATTTTTCATCACTCACTTGTTTTCACAAATGCATATATCTTTTCTGAGTGAATAGTTAGTAGGTACTTTCACTTCTTTTATGAGTTAGAACTAATTTCTTTGCACACAAATATTGCTATTGTTTCTTCATAGACACATTTAATTATTGCAATTTAAAACGAATGTTTCTATTTAATATTAATCATTTGTATGTACACATTGAAGTGGCTTAAAGTATTGCTATTTGACACTAATTATTCTATCCAACACTATTCATTAATTTGCACACAGCAATATTTCCAAGTATTTTCATGATATACCAATAATTTTATTTTGCACACAGGTAAATGATTTCAAGTATCCCACTAATATTTTTGCATACAATTCCATCGGTCATTTGTTTACACAGTTAAATGGTCAAACAGGTCTATTTCAAAAATTCGATTTAACATAAGTCATTTGTTTACAGATAGTTGAAATGGTTCTATTTAACCCATAGATGGGATCCAATCAAGCACTACCATTCATAATCAGAGTGGACCTGTGAGCATTAGCAATAAAATGGTACTCTATATTCTCCAAAGCTTAAGGAAGGAAGCCTCACCATCAAATTGTTTATTATCATATCCAGGGCGTTTGTTTACCCGTCTGCAGAGATGCAGTGTGTGTATTCTTCAGTCCCTGCTTATTGGACTTTGAAGGGTCGGGTTAACTCACATTCTCTCGATGACTATCTTCGATTTTATTTCTCTTGTTCAACAAATTTGCTTTGTTTTATTTATTCATTTTTAATTAGTAATTAAAGTAAAGATGGCAACTTTAGTCGATGGTGACTCGAAGGTTACCCGAAGGATCCCTTTTCGATAGCTAATACACCGAGATGTAGGGGAGAACGCTACTCCTTTCCCTGGATTGATCCACTTTACCCTTGATACTAACCTTATAATGCTGAGTGCTAAGCAAGGCGGGATCAAGAACCATTTTGGGGCGTGTCCTCATGATGTAATGGTTAAAGCGATGGACTGCGGAATCATAGTAAGCGAGTTCGTACTCCAGTCGCGCTATTACGTTCACTTTCGGGCAAATACCCTTGGGAAAGGTATGAACCCCCCTTATCCTCCCAGCTATGGGTTAAATAGTACCACTACTGTTCTTCTAGGAGAATGGCTTTGGCATTAAATAACCAACAAAGGTTGATATGCCATTAAACAAAGAAACCAAACCAAGAACCATTTTTTGAGTCTTTGGTATGACACGACCTGGGATTGAATCCCGGTCTCCCGGACCATTGGCGAACACACTACTCATTTTGCCAATCTTCAATTATTTTTCTTTGAATTCAAAGTAAAAGATAAACTTGTTTAGTTTGGTTTCTTTATTTAATGGAACATCAAACTTCGTGATTTATTTAATGCCCAGATAAATAGTTGAAAAAAAAACTCGAGGTAATATATCACCTGTAGCTGGGGGAAATAAAACAGTTCATTCTATTCCCAGGGGTATTTGTCTGAAAGTGAATATAATTGTTCAAGTCGTTTTCGAACTCACTAACAACAATAATGTTCTCCAACCCGTTAACCACTACGCCACAGGCACTTCCCCAAAGAGGCATTCGCTTATTAAGACCTTCGATTGTCTTTTTATATTTTCTATAGTGGAATGAACACATTCTTTTTACCAAAGAGTATTATTCCGAACCGAACAGACATTGAGTTCCAAATCAGTTCGTTGAATTCTTTCTTTTTGCCATTAACCACTAGGCCATGCGCTTCTCCATCGATGCAAACACGATAAAATATAATTCTTGTGATTTTCTGGAGTCAAATGCTTTAGCGATACAAACATTCTCATGAGGATATGGCGAGAAAATCGAAAACCGAATTCATAACATAAACACGGGCGAACCTCAAATTTCCTAAGATGTCGCCATGTTTATTTTCGCGGCTTTTTTTTTACTGGTGCGCGCGGTTATGTGAATTGCACCTGCACAGGTGAGAATATATAATCAAAACGAACAAGTTCATGTCACTGAAATTCTGTTCCCTGGAGATTATTACAGTGCAATAAAGGAGCAAAGAACAAATGCATGTGTGATTTCTATTTTTGTAAGATTTTAGCAGTTTACACTCAATTTGCATATAATTCATTGATTATTAGACCTTTAGGGGATTCTTTCTCTCCTTCTCTCTCTCTCTCTCGCTTACACACACACACACACTCAAACACACACACTTATCATATTTACCAACCCCTCCGCTCGGGCAAGATATGACACAAGGTCAATTTTTTAAGCGGAGTTTAACAGGTTTGAATTCAGAGTTTTCCTTCTCCTAGACTAGTTTGCTCACCAAGGCTGAAGAACCTAGTCTGCCCTACTATTTACCCATAGCTGGAGGGAGAATAATTGGATTCATACCTTTCCCAAGGGTATTAGTGCTATGTGAAATGCAATCAGTCTCGTCCAGGATTTGAACTTATGTCGCCGTGTCCATTTTCTGCGACAATAACCATTTCACCACGGGAACTTCCTCACACACTGATACACATGAACACATATATATTTGGCCAGGAAGCTGGAGCCGTAGAATACACCGATTGCTTCTCTGCTGACAGGTAAAACACCCGTCCCCGACAAGTGTCCTGGATATGACATTAAACAATGTGATGGTGAAGTTCCAGAAATGTTGGAGCTTTGAGGGATGCGAGTACCCCTTTATTGCCATCTCTCCCACGTTTGTGCTGGCACGAAGTGGTTGCACCTGATAGCGTCCTATCTATTGGTCAAATAGAAATCAACTGCGTACTTATGCCAAACGGAATTGCTTCAAATTAGACTGTTTTGAGATTAAAACTGCGTACATATGCGAAACTGAATCGTTTGAAATAGAACTGTTTTTTGGCATTCAAGCTGTATTTATGCTAAAGTGAATAGTTTGAAATAGAACTGTTTTGAATTTCAACTGAGTGTAAACAAAAGCTATAACCTACAATCTTATCTGGCATAAACCCAACCCAAACCATGTATATATATATATATATATATATATATATATATATATAAAGTTGGCGACATTAGTCGAGCGTCAATCAAAGACTCTCTTTTCAATAGTTACCACACAGGTGTAGGGGAGGGAGTTACTCTATTCCCTGGATTGCTCAAATTTGCCCTTGTTCCTTTCCTTAT
The DNA here is from genome assembly GCA_963585895.1 of Sepioteuthis lessoniana. Lineage (NCBI taxonomy): Eukaryota > Metazoa > Mollusca > Cephalopoda > Myopsida > Loliginidae > Sepioteuthis > Sepioteuthis lessoniana. The sequence continues at coordinate 44,336,306 of OY757929.1, read as the reverse complement.
AATGCTGAATGTTAAGTAAGACAGCAGTAAATAACATTTTGGGGGTCTTTGGATTGAACCACGGTCTCCCAGACCATTGGCGAACAATCTACTCATTTGGCCAATGGCTGAATTCCAACCTGTTCAACTGCGCTTAAAACTGACCTTGTGTCATACCATGCTCTTTCTCTCTCTCTCTCTCTATATATATATATATATACCAACCCAGGAGCACGATATGATGCAAGGTCAATTTTAAGCGGTGTTTATCCGGTTTGAGTTCAGAGTTTTCCTTCTCGTAGATAGATTGCCTTACGAAGGTTTAAGAGTCCAGTCTGTCTTACAATTGACACTTAGCTGGAAGGGGAATAATTGGATGAACAGTTTCCTCAATGTTATTAGCCGTCTCTCTTTCTCTCTCTCTCTCTCTCTCTCTCTCTCTCTCTATATATATATATATATTATCAAATCGTTCTGGTAGCAAGGAGTTCATTGAGTTGCTCTCTCGTCATCAGTCCCTATTGTCTATCACTCTTGGCAGGTTTTCTAGACAGCATTCAGTGTTTGCACAGATCTGATGCATGTAAATCCTTGGTGACTGGCCATATGAGAAAGTCGCTTATAAGTTCGTTCATACTTCATCACCAGTGCTCAGCAAGTCTTATTCGACTCATTTGCATGCTTTGGGAGACGGGAAATAAGTGGTCGTACAAGTTCAAGTTCAAAAGAAAATGCGCCGTAATTAAACATATATAAATAGTTTGTAAAATCTGGTCGACAATTTTCTTTACGTTTAGTGCCATCAGTATAAAATGGTTTACTTTCAAAAACGAATCTAGCTTAATTCAAGGAAAGTGCCTGAAACCTTAAATTTAAAATGTGATTGTATTGCTCAGTTTTTTTCTATTTTCTTATTTGTTTGTACTAATTAAGGTCCAATCCAGTCAGCTAGGGCTGTAGAATACACTGACTGCAGAAGGATAAGACGCCATCAACAAGTATCCTAGATATGACACTAAACAATCTGATTGCACAGTCGGCTGGTGCTGTAGAATACACTGACTGTATCTCTTAAACGAGTGTCCTACATATGACACTAAACAATCTGATGGTGAGGTTCCAGTAATGCTGGAGCTTTGGGGAACGCGGAGTACCCCTTTATTACCATCGCTCCCACCTCCAAGCTGGCCCGTAGTGGTTGCACCTGCTAGGGTCCTATCTGTGGGTCATATAGAACTAAAATATATATTCATGCTAAATTGAATTACGTAAAATAGAACTGTTTTGATATTTAAATTGTGTACATATGGTAAACTAAATTGTTTGAAATAGAACTGTTTTTGACATTGAAACTGTACTTACATTAAACTGAATTGTTCGAAATAGAAGTGTTTTGACATTTAACTGTGTGTAAACAAAAACTATACTTATACTAAACTGAATTTTTTGAATTAAAACTGTTTAACTAAACTGAATAGCTTCACATAGAAATGGTTTTGTCATTGGCCTAGCGGTTAGAGTGTTCGCCAATGGCCCGGGAGATCTGGGTTCAATCCCAGGTCGAGTCATACCAAAGACTCAATAAATGGTACTTGATGCCTCCTTGCTTAACACTCAGCATTATAAGGTACGGATCAAGGGTAAAGTGGAGCAATCCAGGGAAAGGAGTAGCACCCTCTCCTACACCTAGGTGTAGTAAGCTATCGAACAGGGAGCCTTCGGGTCACCCTCGACTATGGTCGCCAACTTTACTTACCTACTTATGCTAAACTGAATTGTTTGAAATATAACTGTTCATTTGTATAAAAATGGATTTGGCATTAAATAACCTATAAAAGTTGATATGGCATAAAACCCAAACAAAAAAATTAACAAGCACGATGATGTGGCTCCAGGCCTAGACCTCTTGAGAAGGTAGATAACTCCTTCATTGCAATTATTCCAACGTCCACTATCACTCAGAGATGCTGTAACCCTCAGGGTCCTTTCTGTGGATCAAATAGAAATCTTTAACCATTTAGCAGTGTGTAAACAAATGACTTAGGGTAGATTTAATTGTCTGTTCCACAGTGATACTTGAAACCATTTTACTGTGTGCAAATAAAGCTATTGATATTAGATAGCAATACTTGAAGCTATTTAAGTATGTGTAAACAACTGAGCTCTGGTTCTGTAATATAATTGTAGAGGGATTTCGTTTTATATATCTTGCCTTTCGGTTTAGTTAGGCTGACAACGTTTCGCTTAGCGCATGGGTTAGTTAGGTGCAACATGAGCGCTGGTGTTCACGCGCATGCGGGTAGGATGTACCATTCAGAGATGTCAAAATAAAAATCCCAGAGAGAAAATATGACCGGTGGTTGTGAATGACATCATGCACGAGAAGCGTGCGTGGAGGATTTTGAGGATTTGAAAAAAGTCAGTTAGTTAAGTTCTTGCCTGGGAGGTTGACTTTCGGGGCCCGCCGAGACCAGACGAATTTGTGTGCCACGGGCGCCGCGCGTTGGTTTGGTTGAGAGCTGACGATGTAAAAGCACTCAGCATAGAAAGATTGTGTCTTTCTCTCTTCATGTTGAAAAACCTTTAAACTCAAAGGTAATAAAAAGCTTCGTACCTGAATTAAGAGGTCGTCAGTGTTTTTGTGTTTCGGGATTCCTATGTGCTTTATGAACATTCTGTCTATTTCACATGTTCATGTATAGCTATGTAACTGCTCGTTTAAAAATGTTACTGACAAACTATGTATTTGCAAATTATATATTAATGTATATACATTTAACAACCTATCTTTAAGGACAGGATGTGACAAAAGGTCAATTTTTAAACAGAGTTTTCTGTCTCCTAAATTGGTGGTCTAGACAAGGCTAAAGAACCCCCTATCCCCTACTTTTTATCCATAATTGGAGTGAGAAGATTTGAATTCCTACCGTCCCTATGAACGTTAGTGCTATGTGAAATGCAATCAGCCTCATTCAAGATTTGAACTCGTGTCGCCGTGTCTATTTCCTACGACACAAATTTCCTATACACAAATTAATATATTCATATAAATACGATTTGACTTTAGATAGGCTATGAAGTTTGATATGCCAAAAAAGTCAACCAACCATTTGTTTAGGTGTTTTAGTATACCTCATCTTTCAAGGCTGAATTTGCCCAGTCGGCTGGGGCTGTAGAACACACTGACCGCACCTCTGCAGAGGGGTATCATCCACTCCCAACAAGTGTCCTGGAAATGACACTATACAATCTGATGTTGAAGTTCCAGTTATGCTAAATCCTTGAGGAATGCGGAGTAACCCTTCCTTGCTATTGTTCCATGGTCCACTCTGTTCATTTGTATAAAAATGGATTTGACATTGAATAACCTACAAAGTTTGATATGCCATAAAACCCAAACAAACAATCCAGGCTTACTTTAGTGTAAAAATATATCGGCTAAACCACAACAAATTCAAATCAAAGACCAGAATAACAAGAAAAAAAAAGCAACAATAACAACAAGAAAAGAAAAACAACAATAACAACAAGAAAAAAAACAACAATAACAGCAACAAAAAAAAAAGGAAATGCAAAAAATAAAGAAAACGCTTAACGTAATGACACACGATATCCGAAATTTTGGATCATAATTTCTATCTAAAAAATCGATATTCACATTAAATAAACAGCAAAACAAATATGCAAAGAAGAATAGAATATGTTATTCATTGTTAATTCTTTTTCTGCAAACTGAAAATAAGAATAATAATTGATCAATTTTATAAACGTGCTAACTCAAAAATCTGTGCTCGGTGTTGTAGATATGAACGCAAAAAGTAAAAGTCATTTTCTGTGGTTGTTCATAGCAAGATGACCAAACCAGGCAAATATAAACTTACAAAATGCACACTATGCACACGTACATACACAGATGTGTACGCATATACATGCACACAAATGCATTAATACACTGATAGGCATAAATAGATTGATAGATACTATTTACCAACCCTTCCGCTCGAGCAGGATATGACACAAGGTCAATTTTTAAGCGGAGTTTAATAGGTTTGAATTCAGAGTTTTCCTTCTCCTAGACTAGTTGCCTAACCAAAGCTGAAGAACCAGTCTGTCCCACTATTTACCCATAGCTGGAGGGAGAATAATTGGATTCATACCTTTCCCAAGGGTATTAGTGCTATGTGAAATGTAATCAGTATCGTCCAGGATTTGAACTAGTATCGCCGTGTTCATTTCGATACGAGTTCAAATAGATAGATTGGTAGATAGATAGAAAAACAAATTATTGTTTTTGTTATATTCTATTTATCTTATTGTTATATACTCATCTACTGCATCACAACGATACAATAATTAAGACGCAGTGACAAAGACAGACGCAGGAAGACTTCTTTAACAAATATATTTACCTCTCACTTTATTGCAAGGGTTGGAAAAGGTTGTATGGGGTTTTACTGTGAGAGGGAGCTGGACACCGAACATAACTGCAATATTTTGATCCCACTGTTATGACCGTCACGTTGTGTTCTTCTTGTTCTCTAGGGCTGCTCAACCGGAGGCGTAGGGCCCACTCTGCTGGATGCTTGTTTTCTTTACTGCATATTATCAGCATCTTCTCTGGGCCCCAAACTCCATCGGGGTTTCCGATGGCCCCCTCGGTCGGGTGTGGTTTTCCTTACCACATCTTGTTCCCAACTGTCTGGAACTCTACTGGCAACTCCACTGGCTCGTCGAACTCAACTGAATTATAGAATCGTTCGACGCCCACTCGATCTTTGAAATCGAATGTTTAATCGTCATCAAGCGGAAATAACTGTCACGCAGTTCAGAGGTCACTCTCTTCCGGTGCATCAGTCTATGAGTGTACCATGAGAATTTTTTTAGCTCGTCCCATTTCATCGGCCAATTTCCGCCCACGCGATTTCCTCACATAACTGCCATTGGAATGTGTCACTTCCTTCCGGTGCATCACCTTGAATGGCATTTTGTGCCGGGTCAAAAGGTCTAAATACAACATTATTTGTTTAACGGTATGTCACCCGCTTATGGGTTCCTATATACCCAACCCCTCCTCTCGGGCAGGATATGACACAAGGTCAATTTTTAAGCGGAGTTTAACAGGTTCGAATTTAGAGCGTTCGTTCTCCAAGACTAGTTGCCTCAGCAAGGCTGAAGAACCTAGTCTGTCCTTCTATTTACCCATAGCTGGGGGGAGAATAATTTCCCAAGGGTATTAGTGCTATGTGAAATGCAATCAGTCTCGTCCAGGATTCGAACTCGTGTCGGAGTGTCCATTTCCTACGACGATAACCATTACACCACGGGCACCTCCAGGTTATGGGTTATTTACAGCCATATTGAGTTCATTTGTAAATTCTTCCCTATAACAATTTTATATTTATAATTTCAACTTTTCTTTTGGAATCTCTTTTTTTTTTCGTATTTTTGTTATATTTTTATTTACAAGTAAGTAAATTTGGCAACCATAGTCGGGGGCGACCAAAAGGCTCCCTTTTTAATAGCTACTACACCAATAGAGCAAGTGGATATTAGAGATAAATTAATGTTTAAAATTTGGTAAATATTCTTTTTCAAAATCCTCTTCATATTAACGTAAAATCTTCCCTGTGTATCCAGTGAGAGGGTATGTAAATCCCGTTCCGAGCATTCACCTTCGATAATCATCACAATCGTTTTATTTCTGAATAATTAAAGTCATTTTACCAGACGGTCCGATCGTCATCTCCCCAGTGAACCATCGTTATCAAGGACTGTGCGTTCTGCAAATTACAAATATTCGCTTAAGGCAGCTTGAAAATATAGTTTATCGCTTCTTTTAGACCTCTTGTAATGACCACTTGTTGTTCATTCAAATGATATTTCGCACTCTCTTTCTCTGACCGAGGCTAAATTCTATTAGTGGAATTTCTAACCAAGCAATCATAGAACGTTAATTCTTCAGGTCTCCCTAAAGACCTTTCTGTTTCTTTTAAACACCATATGATCGCCATAAAAGACGTAGTAAAGCGTGCTCAGCGTAGGAGTTAGAGAGAGGGAACAATGACTGCCAAGGTCATTTATTGATGAAAAGTTGGCTGCCATGAACAATAATGGCTGAAGTGTAGCTGTTGGGAAGATATATGGGAATTCGTTTGTTTGTTGACAGATAAGTGTAGGTTGATGCTCTAATTGTCTTCCGCAATACTTATTGTTCGTTAAAATGATAAGCAAATTATCAGTTCATGGCGGACAGATTTTGCACATGGATGAACTGGATAAACCTATAATAAAGATTTTATTTTCTGGCTGATGGGGACATTGATTCGCAATAAGTCCACTTGGGGAGAGAGAGAACACTCCATCTTGCTTTCAATTTAGGCAAAAAAACAAAAAAAAAACAACAAAAAACAAAAACAATGAGAAGAAAAGAAAAGAAACAAGCAAGGAATCAACATCGTTTTGAATAATGCCACATAATAATGTTTGTTTCTTCAAGTTTGTTTTAGGGCATATCAACCGTCATGGGTTATTTGATTCCAAATACATCACCATAGAATGTCACTAGTGGTATTATTTTAACCATAGTTGGAGAGATAATTGAGTTCTTAGCTTTTCCAAGGGTATTACTCCGAAATTAAACGTAACTGTGTGGCTGGAGTTCTAACTTTATATGTCATATTTATGATGTCATATTCCAGTACTTTAGCCAATGAGTTAAGGGGGCATCCCCTGCAAAACAATGCTTTGCATTGTTTTAGCAATATCTAATAAGATTTCCCTATGCATCTAAGAAAGACATATGTTATGTTCTCAGTTCTGGACTACTGGGGAGTATGGGGTAACTCTTCATTGCCATTACTCCCAGATCAACTCTGATCCGAAATTTTAGGACTTTTTCTCTATCATAAATAATTTACTCACTGTTATATGGTTTCAGGTATTCCTATCTAATATAAATAATTTACACATTTATATTATCAGGTTTTCCTGTCTTACACACATTTTGCACACATTGGCCTAATGAGTAGTGTTCGCCAATGGTCTGGGAGACCGGGGTTCATTCCCAGGTCAATTCATACCAAAGACTAAAAAAATGTTACTTAATGCCGCCTTGCTTAACGCTCGGCATTATAAGGTAAGGATCAAGGGTAAAGTGGAGCAATCCAGGGAATAGAGTAGCGCCCTCCCCTACACCGCGGTGTGGTAGCTATTGAAAAGGGAGCCTTCGGGTCACCCTCGACTAAGGTCCCCAACTTTACTTACTTATATGGTATCAAGTAATCCTATTTAATTCTTTTAATTTGAAACCAGATCTGTTTTAACCATACATGGAACCCTCAAATGTACTATGACCCCGAGTCAGATTCAATGGTTGTTTGCTTTGTTATGTTGTTTAACAGCATATCAACCCTTCAGGGATATTTAATACCAAATGTGGTTGGTTTGCATTTATAAATTCAGGTGTATTAACAAAATGGTCAGGAAGAATATTCATTAACTTGGTTTCTGTTATAAACCCAACTATGAACATTCCTCATAAATACGCTAGACACTATTATGAGGGGATGAAAATATACTATACACATGCAGCAGTTTACCTTCTTCACTTGCCCAGTCGGTTGGGGAATGCAGAGCACCCTTTCATTGCCATTGCTCCCAAGTCCAATCTGGCCCAGAATGGTAGCACCTGATAGGGCCCTATATATGGTTTAAATAGAACTAAACTGAATTGTTTCAAATGGAAGAGTTTTTAACATTGAAAGTGTACTAACACTAAACTGAATTCTTTGAAAATGAACTGTTTTGACATGTTAATGCGTGTAAACAAAATCTTTATATTAAACTGAATTGTTTGAATTAGAACTGTTTGAGTAAACTGAATATTTTGGATAGAAATATTAAACTGTGTACTCATCCTAAACTGAATTGTTTGAAATAGAACTGATTATGTTTCTAAAAAGAGAAAATGGCATTAAATATCCAACAAAGGTTGATATTCCATAAAACCCAAACCCCTAATCAAGCAAGTATTGTATTTTGTATTTCGTTTCCAATATCCGTTTTGGTTATTTCTCAGTCAGTAACCCTTTGTTAGTTTACAACAGTTTACCAATGTATTGACGTGAATAATTTTCATTGACTGTTTCTTCCGATGCAATTGACTCTCGTTGGGTATTTGTTAGCTATTAGATCAATTTGTGGTGCACGGTTGGAATTTAATTTTATAGGAACTCGAGCTTGTCATGCCTAGCCAATTAATCGGATCAGGTCAATATATGATCCTGTCGAGCCAGAAACAGCCGAAATGGAGTATTGCAGGTCACATGACAACTTCGAACCTGAGTCAAAGAACGCGCAGCCACCAGGATCTCGTCACCAGTCATAACGAGTTAGAAACCATGACTGATAGTCGGCCTCATTAAGAGGGAGGTCTTACTCCTCAAGAGAGTTTCAGTGAGCGTATTCTTCATTCCCAGCTGACGGGGTAGCTCAAATTAGACCTGGGAGCGACGGTAATATTGTTCCCTTTTGCTGGACAATATATATATGTGTGTGTGTTTGTGTGTGTGTGTGTGTGTGTGTGTGTGTGTGTGTGTGTGTTTGAGTGTGTAAATGTGTGTGTGAGTGAATATATATATATATATATATATATATATATATATATATATATATTACATGGTAGTGTTTGTGACCTTGGGTTTCATGCTTTACGCATTCATCAGACAGAATGAAAGGTTTTCAAAAAAGATCGATTAATCCGGTTACTTTTTTGTTTGAAGGGTGATTTTGTTTGTGTGTATGTGAACCTAAGTTTGTATCCTTTTGAAAGTTTGTATGTTTGTGTATGTACCGTCACTAAAGCACACATATATACGTACGAGGATCATTAAATAAGTTTCCAGCCTTTTTTTCGTATGGGCACTTTAATTGGTAGTACACACATTAAACTCTAGTCACCTTCGAAGATATCTCCTCCGGCTGCAATGCACTTGTATCGTTCCAACAACTTCTGGAAGGCCCCATGAAAATCTTCTTGTGTGAGCGTGTCAATGACCTTCGTCACAGCCTCTTTCATCTCTTCGATTGTCTCATGACGACAACCACTGAGCTTAGGGAATAAGCAAAAGTCACAGGAAACAAGGTCTGGACTATAGGGAGGCTGAGGAGCTGTCTTGATGCCCATCTTGGTCAAATAGTCTGTGACAAGGATGGAGTTGTCGACTGGTGCATTGTCCTGGTGGAAATGCCACAGACCCGATTTGAAGAGAGCTGGTCTCTTCCAACCTAATCTCTTCCTGAACTCCCTTAAAACCTCAACATAGTAACTCTAACCCTTTGGCCAATCAACTCTGGTGTATTGATTTCCTTACTCCTCCCACACGTCTCAACATCCCTCACAGATTCCCTGCCTTCCTTGAATCTCTTATGCCACTCAAAAACTGATGTTCGATTCATGCAAGATGGTCGAAAAGCAGTCTGAAGCATTCCATACGTTTCTATGGCATTTTTTCCAAGTTTAAAACAGAATTTTATTGCATATCTTTCTTCCTCACGTCCAGATTGCATTTTTGAAATTCACCAGCTGTGACAATCTGGTTTTAGTAGGGCCTATTCCAATTGCTACTGTAGCTGTTCCTTTGAACCTGAAATAATAAAAATTAGTCAGTCATCTCGTAACATGTATAGCTATAAGATTCTGAATTTTCAAGAGTCTACAACAATTTTAAAAAGGGCTGGAAACTTATTGAAGGCACAACGTATTTTTGCACATATAGTGGCATGCATCTTTCAATAAATACACATATATTTGCTGTCCGTTGTTGGGAATGGCTGAGGCTAAGAAAGAGAATGTGAGAAGGGAAGTGTTGATAAAGAGAGGGTAGGAAAAGAATTGTTACAATCAGAATGATTTCTTTTTCTCTTGATAATACCTATCTTTCTGAGAGCAGAAATTTTATTTAATATAAATAAGAAATGTCTGTTTTGTGGTGTATTCGATTGAGTGATGATGATGATGATGATGATTAAAATTGAAATCATCATCACGTTACTTTATATTAGAAGAACATGATTTTTATTTAGTTTTATAGTGATAATGATTGTGTTGTCCAGGTATATGTGGTTTAGTATTCATTTTAAGTTTCGGGTAGCTTTGGCAATAATTATTACATAAAAATGTAACAATTATGATCATAATAGTTTCTGATAATACTGGTGGATGCTCATAATGCAATAATGTGGAAAAAATAGTGCTTGTAATTATTGACAATACTACATATATATATATATATATATATATGTGTGTGTGTGTGTGTGTGTGTGTGTGTGTGTGTGTGTGTGTGTGTGTGTGTGTGTGTGTGTTTCAAAGGAATTATCTCACGGCTTCATATTAACTTCATCACTAATAATACCATATATCTGATGGCCCAGTCGGTTGAAGCTGCCGAATACATCGACTGCATCTCTGCAGATGGGTAAGACGCCCACAAGTAGTGTCCTGGATATGACACTAAAGCATCTGATGTTGAGGTTCGAGATTTGTGATATGCAATCTTTTTGTCGCTCTCGCTGCCAGGTTCACTCTGGTCCAGAGTCGTAGCACCTGATCTATGGGCCAAATAGACCCTAAACTGTATGCTTATAACTGACTGGTGTTTTAATTGAATCGTTAGAGATTCATAGCAATACTTGGAACCATTTAGCTTTGTTGACTCAACTGAATAGCTTGAAATAGAAATGTTTTTGATATTTAAACTGTGTACTTATGGTATACTGAATTGTTTGAAACAAGAATATTTATTTATATAAAAATGGATGTGCGTAAAATAACCCAGAATGGTTGATATGCCATAAAACCAAACCAAACCAATCAATATATTTGATAACAATACAATCATCAGATGAAACCCATTTGTCTAATCTAAAGATTTTTTTATTTTTTACTATTTTTTTTCTATAAATGAAATTTTTGGTTATGAATCTGACATGAAGAAGTCAAATAATTTATTGTACCTTTATTTATCTCAACAGAAAATTATTTGAGTACTTTCTTGGTTTAAGAAAAACGTTTTTATAACAATTTGTTCATTTACCCCCCCCCCACACACACTCACACACTCTCTCACACACACACACACACGCGCGTGCACCCACACACACATGCAAACACACTCACCCACACGCTGACTCGCACACACTCTCTCTCTTACTCACACACACACACACACACACACACACACACGCACACACACACACACACACACACACACTCTCTCTCTCTCTTACTCACTCACACACACACACACACAAACACACTCTCTCTCTCTCTCTCTCTTTCTCTTACTCACTCACACACACACTCATGCACACACACACACACTCTCTCTCTCTCTCTCTCTTACTCACTCACACACACACACACACACACACACACACACACACACACACACACACACACACACACACACTCACATACACTCACGCACACACACACATACTCTCTCTCTCTCTCTCTCTTTCTCTTACTCACTCACACACACACTCATGCACACACACACACTCTCTCTCTCTCTCTCTTACTCACTCTCACACAAACTCATGCACACACACACACACACACACACTCACATACACTCACGCACACACACACACACATATATATAGGTATACATATATATGTATACATATATATATTAACACATAAATACATTTGTATAATAATATATATATATATATGTGTGTGTGTGTGTGTGTGTGTGTGTGTGTGTGTGTGTGTGTGTGTGTGTGTGTGTATTAGTACTCTGTATGAGTAGCAGATTCTGTAAGAATATGCCCACGATTAATTTAGAAGAGGTAGGGTTCATTTCGCTTTAGGGAATATCAATAATCGATATGTATGTATACGTTCATTTATTTTCTTACATCCAGCTATCTTCTGATACGGTGAGTGAAAATGAGGAAACTTCTTCATAAATAAATAAGTAAATAAAAATGAATCAAAAAATAAAAATAACACTCAAAGGAGAAAAGAAAAAAGAAACGGTGAAAATATATAAGCAAGAAATTAACCGGATAAATAGGAGAAAAAATGCAAAAAAAAAAAAAAAAAGAGATCGATCATTCAGTAAATAAAAAAAGAAAAAAAGCCAACCATTAATGTAAAATCTGGGAGAAATTAGTTAAAAAAAAAACACACACACACCTTCGTTAAGCCATCGACAAACAAATAAACCAAGGAGGAAGTGAACAAATATATTTATAAAGAAAAAAAGGACTAAAAGCACAAGCTACAAAAAAAAAAAAAAAAAAAAATTAAAAAGAAATGAAAAAAAGAAAAACACTAGCAAAGCATTGACATTCTACCAGAGAAGAGAGGGTTGTGTTTTCCTGGTATTTATTTGATGTATGTTATCGCCTCTGGTCGGCAAACATCGGCAAATATCGGCAAACATGAAAAATTGACTGCTTACACGACTTTGCATGTGTTCGACTGCAGGCACAATCTCAATCGAACACATATTTTCTGTATTTATGTTCTTTATGTTCTTTACTTATTTGACCAGCAATTTTAAAATTATTTTTTATCTTACGCCATCTTTATCGTTACTTCTCGTGAATACACACACTCACGGATCTCTCTCTCTCTCTCTCTCTCTCTCTATATATATATATATATATATATGTTTGTATGTGTATGTGTGTGTGGGGGGTGTTTCGTATGTGTGCGTTTGTATTCTTTTTCCTTTCATAAAATTGTTTTACTTCCCCGTGTTACGTTAAAGTATGAGCGGCATTTATTTTAGACCTGATCAAGGTATTTAACCGACTTCCTACCGAGTCCAGATTTGACACAAGGTCATTTTAATGTGGGTTGCGGGACACACACTACGCGACAATTATCCGTGGTTGTCACTAAAAAATGCTTGAACCCATTGGTATATTTAGTATTAGAGCGCGCCTCAGGCGCCAAACGATGATCTCAGCCCTGCCAAGCCGGTATTGCCTGAGGGCGAGGAAAGCCCACAGAATTAAGACGATCAAATTGATATCAATCACCCGACACGGACGCCAGACGTCCCGTGTAAAACTGATCACTTTCCTCTTTACTCGTCGTGAACACCTTTCGTCGTTTTAATTTAAACGCGTCAGAGACATGCTTATTTATTTTTTCCCTCAAACAATTCTTTTCTCTCTGGTTGGTTGGTTGGTTGGTTTGTTGGGTTTTATGGCATATCAACCTTAGTTAGTTATTTAACGCCAGATCCATTTTTATGTAAATACTGTGTTCTATTTAAAACAATTCAGTTTAGCATAAGTACACAGTTTAATTGTCAAAAATATTTCCATTTCAAACTATTCAAGCAGGTATATATAACAATTCAGTTAAATGTAAATACAGTTTTAATGTCGAAAAGCAGTTCTATTTCAAATAATTCAATTAAGTATAAGCACGTAGTTTAAATGTAAGTACGGTTTAATTGTCAAAAACATTTCTATTTCAAGCTATTCAGTTTATTCAAACAATTCAGTTTAGCATAAGTATGCCGTTCGTTCTATTTGACCCATAGATAGGACCCTTATCAGGTGCTACCACTCCGGGCCAGAGTGGACCTGGGAGCGATGGCAATGAAGGGTTACTCCGTATTCCCCAAAGCTCCAGCACTGCTGGAACCTCACCATCAGATTGTTTAGTGTCATATCCAAGACACTCATTGTGGGGTCTTACCCCTCTGCAGAGAAGCAGTCGGTGTATTCTACAGCCCCAGCCGACTGGGCAATTTTCTCTCTGTTTGACAAGAGAACTATTAGTCCTATTGATGTCCAAAGTAAAGCACTATATAACCTTTGTATGATTTCAATGTGTAACCGTAGCTAAATCTATTCATAAGTTGACTCTCCCAGGAATAGAATTTTTTTTATGTGTGAAAAAAAAGAATAGTTTATTGATATAATTAACTGATGCAAATGTTCCCAGCGCCTTATTTTTCACCTTGTTATCGAAATCTTAGATGCGTTTTTATTGACATGTTGACTCCTTATTACTTGTGTAAGCAGTTAACTTGTTTACAAAACTTTTGAAAGAGTGTAAAAAACAGCAGACCCCATATAGACTTACAGAAATAAATATTGGTTACGGCTTAAACACTTGTGTTCCTCTATTTATACTATGTAGAAGAAGAAAAAATCGAGAAAAGATTGTCTGAGAAAATTTCAATTTTTCAAACTAAACATGTTTCCTTCAAATCAAGGCCTACCGACAGTACAGATTCCTTCGACTCTCTTTTTCTTTGTCTCAACATCCATTCCTATTGGCCATTGTACTTGCTAAGCACTCTAGACGGTATCCTGCGTTCACACAGTGTTGATAAATATAAGTTTTTGCTTGTCGGACAATACTGGTGTGTTCATGCGTAAAAATCCACTGGAGAACGTCGCTAATGAGTTCGTGTTTATGTCAACCGTAGTTGAGGCAACTAGTCTAGGAGAAGGAAAACTCTGAATTCAAACCTGTTAAACTCCGCTGAAAAATTGACCTTGAGTCATATCCTGCCCGGGCGGAGTGGTTGGGTAAATATATATTTCAACCGTAGTATCCAACTAAGTCTTGTTCGTCTTTCATGGATCCTATGCTAGATGGAATTAAGTGACTTTACAACTTCATTTTAGTAAGATTATACTACAGGTAATTGTTTGAAACAACACGCATCGTCCCAGTTAATTTCCCATCAACGTTTTTTTTTTTATTCAAGCATTTTGTAAGCATTACCTAGAGAAATAGTATTCATTTTTGGAATTTAAAATGAATGTCTTACTTTTTGAACGTTTGAACAGATTCACAAATATTCACCATACAACTCTGCAATAAGAAGTGCTGGGTACCACAAAAGCCACTTCCGGTTAAGAAATATTATTTTATCAATGATCAATTTAATTTGAGAAATATGTAAATATAGTCACCAGCAACTGCTATGTCGGTAAGGCCAATTGTGGATGAAATGTTTTTATCCAATAGTCTTTCTCTTGGCAGCTTACTTTTTCTGATAACCTATTTATTCACACCCCAGTAACATTCGCTCACTATCAAAAACAGCCATAATGTCACAAAAAAAGAAATTAAATTAGATGATCTCAGAAAAAATATAAGAAAACGAATTTAAGACAATATTTTTGGGAACTATCCGGTGAAATATTCAGCAGAATTTTATCTTTTTATAGATATTGTATAAATAGTCTATATGTTGTTGTTTTTTAGAATTGTTGATGGGAGTAGATTGTGAATAGAGAAGATTCCACAGAAAGCATAACAAACAAACAAGTACCTCGACCTTGCTTGGGAATTGAAAAAACTGTGGAACATGCAGGTGACAATTATACCAATTGTAATTGGTGCGTTTGGAACAGTAAATAAAGGATTGCTAAAGGGACTAGAGGACTTGGAAGTTGGCGGACGAGTAGAGACCATCCAAACGACAGCATTACTGAGAACGGCCAGAATACTAAGAAGAGTCCTGGAGACTTGAGGAGACTTGCTGTCACTCAGACTCCAGTGAAAAACCATCGGCTAACGTTGATGTGAAAAGCTCGAATGAGTGAATAATAATAATAATAATAATAATAATAATAATAATAATAAAAGGGGTAAATAGTGATAATACAGATTTCATTCTGGAAAATGAGACGTAACATTTTTTTCTGAGATTTTTGTGTACAAACAGATAATCTAATCCCGTGTAACACTATGTATGTGGTCCGCCAAGCAGACGATCCCTTTGTCTGTTCTGGCGCGAAACCAAACAAAAGCCTGAGCCAGCGATCCCGACGTGACCGGAAGTGGGTAAGGGAACGCGAGAGGAGTTGGACAAAGGAACTCAGAGAAGGCAGTTGGCGAAGGGTGACGCGAGTGGCCAGTCGACACCGGACGGCAGAAGTGAACAGTCGGCATGAGTGAATCCAGTACCAGTGAAAGAAGACCGGTCAAGATGGGTTGGCATTCCTAGTAGCTTTGTAGAAATTTCGCTAGAAATCCACCCTAGCGTTAGTCTACATATGCACAAAGGGAATGCAATGTTACAAAACTCCTCTCTTGCACCTTAAGTTAACCCAAGCATATTGTTCGTTTGTTCATTTGTTCTTTTTCTCCCGCTCTCTTGATTGTATTTCTTGTAGCTATGAAGAAATGTGCGATGCCCCTATCGGAACTACTAGTTGATCACCGGCCAAGAAGTGAAATGGTTCGAAGAAGTTGACGTATTCAAGGGGGGGGCCGAGGGGGTATCGTCACACCCGGCCAGATGACCAAACAAGGTGATAATTGATAAAAAAAAGTGAACCTGTCGAATACTGGACTTTGCTGTCCCGGCGGACCACAGAGTGAAAATAAATGAAGGCGAAAAGAGAGATAAGTACTTAGAACTTGCAAGAGAACTAAAAAAAAAAACTTTACATCAAGAAGGTAACGGTGATACCAATCGTAATTGGTGCGGTTGGAAAAATCCCCAAGAAATTTGTAAGAGGGATTGAGGAGTCAAAAATCAGAGGATAAGTGATCATCCAAACTACAGAAATGTTGTGGTCTGCCAGAATACTGAGAAGAGTTCTGGAGGCCTGAGAAGTCTTGCTGTCACCCTGACTTCAAAGAAAGACCACGAGGTCACACTGTTGTAAAAAACTCACAAGCTGTAATATAATGACGTTACACTACACCTTTTTTTTTAAATCTAAAAATCGTACAACTTTTAAAAATATAAGTGTCGAAACAAATATAAAAAATAAACGTCTTCAACTTTTTCTTTAATTTAAAATGCGTTTAGCTTTCAAAATGATTAATAACTTTTGCACCAACATATTGAAACAAAGTGGCCTCTTACCACCATTAATGAACCTAGTTCCTGGATGTCTGACCAGTCACAATTCGTCCATCACGAGAGATTGTGGCAGATGTTAAAAAAGAATTTTTTTACCTTTTGATAAATATAAGTTGCATTACCCTTTCGCATGTGGATCTTGATTTATGGTCGATCATTTTGTTTTAAAAGATATGAAACACTCTGTAGATAGATAGACGTGGAAAAGGGGGTAGAAAGGATTATCAGAAAAAAATTTGGTAAATGATCAATCGTCGGCTTAACTTCAAAGCATTACTTGGTTGGTTGGTTGGTTGGTAGTTTTGTTTGCACATCATTACTTTTCGGGTCATTTAATGCCGAATCAAGTCATTTTGATGAAAACTTTGTTTTAGTTTGGTTTGATTTGTTGTTATGGCATGTCAACCATTGTTGGGTTTTATACATAAAAACATTTCTATTTTAAACAATCCAGTTTAGAATAAGTACAGTTTTTGTTGATTTTTTTTTGTCTATACATAGTTAAATTTCAAAACGGTTCTATTTAAAACAATTCAGTCTTGCCTCAGTACACAGTTTAAATGTTGAAATAGTTTTATTTCAAACAATTCAGTTTAGCATAAATACACAGTTTAAATGTCAAAAACAGTCCTATTTAAAACTGTTCTTTTTAATCAATAAAGTTAGATGGTTTGAAGTATTGTTATGTATCACTAACAATTTGATTAAACATTAGTTATTTTTTGCACACTATTAGATGTAAAAACAGTTCTATATCAAACAATTCAATTAAGCATGAGTATGCAATTTAAAGGTAAAAATAGTTCTATTTCAAAAAATTCAGTTTAGCATAAACACACAGTTTAATTCTATTCTCAAAGAGAGGACGCTATTTAGTGCTACCTCTCCGGGTCAGAGTGGACCTGGGAAACGATGTTAATAAAGAGGTACTCCGCATTCCCCAAAGCTTCAGCATTACAGGAACCTCACCATCAGATTTTTATTATCATATCCAAGACACTCGTTATGGAGGGGTCTTACTCCTCTGCAGAGATGCAGTCGGTGTATTCTACAGTCCCAGCTGACTGGACTAACTTTCAAAGGAATATTTGTCAGCAAATTAAACCAGCAACTAAATGAGGAATGAAACATCTGGGACAGAATGTTCTTTCACGTAGAATGTTATGTCCAGATCATATTCTTCAATCATCATTAGTGAGTACACTGTAACACAAGGGTTATGAAGGCTTGCATGAACAGTTCATGAGAATATGCAGAGTAAAGAAATTGAATCTTTGTACTTAATTTGAAGCCTGCACTTCAATTCAGGCTGGTCGGTGAGGTTTAGAATACACTGACTCTATTCCCTTACAGAGGGGTAAAATCCCTGAATAAAGTGTGTCATTTCTATAACAGTAAACTGTGCCAGAAGGTGAGGCTTCAATCTTGGAAAATTGAGGAGTCTGAAGTAATCTCTCATTGCCATTACTCATACATATACATATTTACTAACCCTTCCGCTCGGGCAGGATATGACACAAGGTCAATTTTTTAAGCGGAGTTTAACAGGTTTGAATTCAGAGTTTTCCTTCTCCTAAACTAGTTGCCTCACCAAGGCTGAAGAAATCAGTCTGCCCAACTATTTACCCATAGCTGGAGGGAGAATAATTAGATTCATGCCTTTCCCAAGGGTATTAGTGCTATGTGAAATGCAATCAGTCGCGTCTAGGAATTGAACTCGTGTAACCGTGTCCATTTCTTACGACGATAACCAATACACCACGGGCACCATTACTCAAGAGGTAGTAACTGTTTCCCTGGGCCAAAAAGGTATCTATGTGATAGGAATATCTATGCATTTTCCAACTCATTTCCGTTAATCACATTATTCTGATAAAATTTCTATTCATAACTTTTTCAAACTACGTATTTATTTGTTTAGGTCAGCTCTCAGCTATCGTCTTCTGCGAAGGCCACCGACCTATACGTACCTTTCCTGTGACGTTTGATGACCCATTATTCTTTCATTTAGAGCCACACTCTTCTTCCTTGTTAAGAAAAAATCACACACACACACACACACACACACACACACACACACACACACACACACACACACACACATAATAAATATTGCCCAGTCGGCTGCTGGTGTAAGACACCCCTAACGAGTGTCCTTGATATGATACTAAACAATCTGATGGTGCGGTTCTAGCCGTGCTGGAGCTTTGGGGAATACGGAGTACCCCTTCATTGCCATCGCTCCCAGGTCCTCTCTGGCCCTGAGTGGTAGCACCTGATAGGGCCCTATCTATGGGTTAAATAGAACAGCATACTTATACTAAAATGAATTGTTTGAGTAAACTGAATAGCTTGAAATAGAAATGTTTTTGACAATTAAACTCTTCTTACATTTAAATTGCGTGCTTATGCTTAACTGAATTATTTGAAATAGAACTGTTTTTTGACATTGAAACTGTATTTACACTCAACTGAATTGTTACATATAACTGCTTGAATAGTTCGAAATGGAAATGTTTTTGTCAATTAAACTGTGTACTTATGCTAAACTGAATTGTTTTAGATAGAACAGTTTATTTACATAAAAATAGATTTGGCAATAAATAACCTACAAAGGTTGATATGCCATAAAACCAAACAAATCAAACCAAACCAAACATAATAAATCTCTCTGTATGAGATGCGACACAAGATTGATTTTTTAGCGGAGTTTACTTGGTTTGAATGTAGAGTTGACCTTCTCCTTCTCATGTCAATGATAAAGAGCTCTGCCTGACTTATAATCTATACATAGCTGGAGAGAGAATCGTTGGATTCGTAGTTTCCCCAACGATATAAGCGCTATGTGGAATGCAAATAGTCACGTCCAAGATTTGAACTCGGGTCACCGTTTCAATTCCCCACGACGGTAACCATTACACTATGAGTATTCCCTTATATAAAACTTGATATCATTATCCATGGATGGAAAAATATGCATCCCCTATTTTTCACACAGGCACATCTCAGCACCAAAGAACCAACTGATTAAATTCTAAATTATTTTTCTCAAGTTTTGGTACATGTGACTATCTGGCATCCAATGAAAGACAAGCTTTCATTCGGTCTCCATCCTGCCAAACATCACTCAAATCCAAGGATATTTTTAGTATAATTTCTAATTCATTTTTTAAAATCCTACGCTTCCCCTCAAATAATAAACAGAGCTACTCTAAAATTGGTCAACGGTAGCAAAATCAAGTCATAAAACTTTGATGAGATCCCCGAGATGTTTGATTCAGTTTTTTTTATTTAATGGCATATCGATATTCAAAGGTCATTTAATGGCAACAGCTTCCATACAGAAGAAAAGGAGAGGTACTATTGAACCCATAAAGGTAAGAAAGTTATTCATCCGAATGTGAATGTAATAGGAGGACCAGTTTTCGCACCCACATACTAATATATCACTATCCAGCAGATTAGTCACTAGCTCCGAAGACACCTCCGATAGTTGTTTAAATAAAAACAAAAATTACAATGAGACGAATCAAATAGAGAACAAGCTGTTCTCTTTTCTTTCTTAGTTTAAAGACCAAGCAGGAATGAGTATAGTAAACTAGAGAATATAACATTTATAAGAGCAAATTGCTGTCTGATCTCTTTTTACCTAATATAAAAATATACAGGTGGGACATATTGAAAATGCAAGCTCCCCGACTACACCAAAATGTTCAAAAAGCAATGTGATGTCGTTAAAAAAAGGGTACAAGAAAAGAACAAACAGGTTTTACTATCAAGAAGATGAAGATGTAAATCTATTCGCAAAGCTGATGACGCGAGCAAGAAACGCGTTTGGCATTTTCCTTGAGACTATTTTATGAGGCCCTTATTCTCAGGTATTCGTGTTTGTTTACTTCAGACATGCAAACATAAAACAATGTCTAATATTTCTTTTGTTGCGCTTAACGTTACGGTTAATATCGTAGGAAATTGAATCGAGTTGAAATCCTACAAGTCTGCCAGTAGTTTATATATATATATATATATATATATATATATATATATAAAAGCAGGATTTGGGTAAATAAAAGGGAATCCTTGTTATTTTGAAGTATTTTTTTCTTTTTTTCTTTCCAGAGTCCTAATGTTTTCTTATGTTACAGTCTTGAAATTTGTTTATGATTTCTCCAAAGGAGCCATTTGCGTCAAAACAAGTAGTATATATATATATATATATTAGTAAAAAGTTTGCCACAGTAGTCGAGGGTGACCCGAAGGCTCCCTTTTCGATAGCTACTCCACTAAGGTGTACGGGAGGACACTACTACTTTCCCAGGATTGACCCACTTTACCCTTGATCCGTATCTTATAATGCTGAATGTTAAACAAGGAGGCGTCAAGTACCATTTTTTGAATCTTTGGTATGATTCGACCTGAGATGGAATCCGAGTCTCCCAGACTATTGACGAAGACTATTTATAAGGTGGTGGTCAAGGGTAAAGTGAAGCAATCCAGGGAAAGGAGTAGCTCCCTCCCACACACTTGGGTGTTGTGGCAATTTGAAAGGAAAGTTTTGGGTCACACTCGACTACAGTCGCCAACTTTACTATATATATATATATATATATATATATATATATATATACTTCCATTGTTGTTTAGTACCCGTTGATCAAATTAAATAGAATTTTTGATTAAAGTGTCTCTGATTGGTCCTCTCTCTCTCTCTCTCTCTCTCTCTCTCTCTCTCTCTCCTTCTGTGTATATATATATATGAAGATTATTCGAAAAGTTCTGACTCACAACGAGGAAAAAGAACCCTTGCTGAACATCCTTATAAATACAATACACAACCACTTCCTACAGAACTTGTAAAGCTTATACGAATTTCTGTCTAAATATCTGTGCAAATGAGTCCCATAGAAGGATGAGAGTTGTGCGACAAATCTAAATCAGGATAAGTTATAGTACTTTTTGAACGACCTTCGTATATATATATATATATATATATATATAATGGTTTTCTCTTTCATCTGCATGTCTACAGGATTTATAGGTTAAAGGACCTTTTAATTAGACCCAAAAGAAATAGGTTCTTTTTAGGACTTACAAGAAACAAAAATATGCTTTATATCACTGAAAAGAATATAAAGACTTTTCGTAAACTTTCATAATTACATTTACAAAGGGAAAGCTAGGATAAAGAATGATATCCACTTTTACTGTAGATGATCCTTGGCACTCGGTCAGCTGAAAAAATGCATGTAGAGTAGACACATACAACGGCAATTTACACTTTTAACTTAAAAACTATTCTATGTGACAAGTTTTATCGCAAATTCTCTTGTGGTATTCATACGAGAACTGTACTATATATGACTGTGTCTTGATCAAGTAAACGTCTGAGTTCCTTGCTGGGCAAATAGCTATTTGATATACAAAGGGGCACTATAAAAATTTCTTGATCCAATAAAGAAGAGATTGAAATTTTCCCGGAATAATCTTGATCAGTAGATATTTGCATTTCAACACGTGCTCACTAGAAACAAATCAGGTATTAGATTATATATCTCGTGCTCGGACGTAGGTGTAATGATCTGGTTGGTCCAGCAGCCGGGTTTTTCTGATTTTTTTTAAACAACTAAAGAAACTTGAGAAGCGATATTCCAAGAGTGTAGAAATTTGGGATGTATATGGAATAGAATGTTTCCTTGCCCAAGTTGATACTTGTGTTGGTCGAGTTGAGGACGTTTTACAATCTCCTTGTATATCTTTTAATATACACATTTTGATTTCTCCATAACATTCTAATGGCAGAATGTTTTTATAGCTTATACTAATTTGTGATTCTTGCGAGGTGTGTCTCAAGGGGACTGGTATCACAAGCAATCTATTTCAGTTCCAAGCAACAGACTATACGGGTTTACTTTCAAAATATTTCTCCTATCGTCAAATGCACATTCTCATCGTTCTCAGCCACGTTCCTAAGCACTGCTGGAAGAATTCTTCTAGGATGATTCTCAATTCCATCATTACGGTCCATCTAACGGCTTCCATGCCTTCAAAACTGGTCCCCTTGATGAATCCTATGAACTTAGGAAAAAAACGTCACCCGCTTCATGATCAGGTAAATTGCGAGAAATATTTAAGGATTTAAATCAATTATTTTAGAAATAAATTGAGTTCTGGATGAACTTTGAGTTCGTAGATGCAGGTTTTTGTTTTCTAAAGGTCAGGATTTGCGTAGACCTTGTTTTCTCAAACGTATCAACTTCTGTCATGATAAGCTGGACACGTTTGATTTTGAATCAGCTATAAACAAAATATAAGATAAGCAATTAGTTAAATATCAGATGATATTTAGCAATGACGTGTCACTAAAAATTTCTAGAGCTTGCGTGTGATTAAAAGATTAGCCGCGGAACAATTTCAAGAAAATGTACAAGAAGATTTCGAAGACACAGTCAGTTAGTTGAAGTCTGAGCCAGGACAAAAGTTTTTGTATTGTGCTGTTACAATTTTCGACATGGTGCCGTCGCGTTACGTAGGGAGATTGTTCCATGATTGCGATTTTTCTCTCGGTCAAGGATTGTAGAATGCTCATGGTGTTGCAAGCAGGTGAATTGTCGTGGTGAAACAGACACGATTTTTCGTGCCCCAACTCTCGTCTCTTCTCACGCAGCACTTAGCAAAGCATATGCCACAAGATGTCCTTGAAAATTTGCTGATTGATCGTCTGCTTCTATGGCTAGAATTCGATGTAGACGATGTCATTCGCATTAAAGAACGTGATCAAAACGACGTTTGACTTTGACTGGAGTAATCTTTCACTTCATCAAGCTCCTCTTTGAACCTCTTGTGCCACTCAAAAACATGTATGTATAATATAGCGTTATCTTCAGACATTTGCTGAAGCATTTCAAGTGCTTGTGAGAGTTTTCCTTAACCGAACCAAAGATTTCAGGTTCATTCATTGTTCAATGTCCATCGTTCGTTCCACAGTGCTCAAAGTTGAACGATCTTAAAAAGAGAAGCTGCATCCAACAACATTTGAAAAAAAAAATGCAACGGTTAAAGAAAGCTAAGATTACAGTTATATACTACCAAGACATCATGTTAGATGATAACACAATCCACTTATCCCTCATGTATCCATAGCTCACAAAAATACGCTACTTTTTTTCACAGACCTCGTATGTTTTATATCGAAAAGATGTGACTAAAAATTACTACTTCTAAATCACCGTTAGTGTATAATGAGTTTTTATAACATTTGTAGGCTGATTGGCTGGTTATTTGCTTTTTAGGACATGTCCGACCTTGTTCAAATAGTTTATCCCGAAGTAAGTTTAACAGTTCTGATCTTCAATTATATACCGTACAAAAATAATTTACATTGTTAGTGAAGAGTTAAACATTTATATCAGAAACTGATGTATGTGGTGCATAGATAAGACCCAGACTGATATTATTATTACAGTTAAAAGCAGACCTGGGAGTAATGGCAACAAAAAACACAGTGCATTCTTCCTTGATCTCCAGAATGAAAGAGTAACTACCAGGTGAACTTACAGTTGTACTCAGGATAAACTTAAACATCTTTTTGAAGGGGGAAGTTGCTCCATTGATATTGTTGCATTGCATACCCGACCGAAAGGGTTTTTTTTTAGATGTGAGTTTAAAGTAGTTAGTGATGTATTAAACAGGCAAAAGTAACGTGTGTGTGTCGAGGAAATTTTTACAGGAAAACAAGCAGATTCTTTTTAGTCCCTAATCTCGATTGAGAGGTGCCTTATTTAGTTTATGCTAAATTTCCCTGGGGAAAAAGGCTTGGATATTTTCGAAAACGCTCTCGGGCAAACACCTTTGTTTCCAAAAAATCCCACCCAAGTTGGTGCCATGAGGAAAAACATCTAACTTATCTACAACACTGGAGAAGCTTGTGGTGTATGGTTACCGTCATAAGAAATGGACAAGGCGAACCGAGTTCAAATCCTAGGTAAGGCTGTTTGCATTCCACATGGCATTTATACTTCTGGGAAATGTATGAGTACAACTGCCTTCCTTTTAGCTATGAGCAGATTGTAAGACAAACTGAGCTCTTTAACCTTGGTATGGCAACCAGTCTAGGAGAAGAAAAACCCAAATTTCAAACCTGTTACGATCCGCTTAAAATTGACTTAGGCTCACATCTTGTTCGTACGTGTGATGGCCAAATTTTGGTGATAGATAGATCGACAGATAGATAGAAATTACGTTCAGCGCGAATGTATAACTTTCAAAATTATCACTCAGATACAAATTGAGCAGAAAATGTCTTTATTCTCTAAGAGCATTTTGAGTGCATTGCTATCATGTGGTGTTTTTATGAGTCGCGGTGATATAAAATATATAAATTTTAGTAATTTTAGAAATTTTAGTGACATATATATATATATATATATAACTATAACTAACTTACCCAACTCTCTGGCACAAACAGGATGTGACACAAGGCCAATTTTTAAGTGGAGTACTGCTGGTCTAATTCAGATTTTCCCATCTTCTATACTGGTTGCCTTACCAAGGCTAAAGAACCCAGTCTACCCCACTATTTACTCATAGCTGGGGAGAGAACAGACAGTTCCATGACTTTCCTGATGGTATTAGAGCAAAGTGAGAGCTAACAGCTGAGTCCAAGGGTTGAATTCGGGTAGCCAATTTCATTTTTTATGAGAATAAACCTTACGCAAAGAGTATTTTAGTAACATACTGATATACTGAATGGTTTTCTTGTTTTGTGGAAGTTGTCCTTTATATATATATATATATATATATATATATATAGAGAGAGAGAGAGAGAGACAGACAGAGGAGGTGGTTTTTTTTTGTTTTTATCTTTCTCGTTTTTACGATGGTCATTATCATTATAACTTATTTCTTCTTTTCATTTCTCCCTTCCACCTTTTGTAATGTTAAATCTTTCAATTAACCTTTATCATATATTTTTTCTTTTTTAATTTCTTATTCATTCTGTTTACTTTTCCTCTGACCGGGAATGGCAGTATCTGTTCAAGTCTCATCTCTGAGTCAAGTAGATGTGTTTAAAAATTATTCGTACCTACGTGCAAAAAAAAAAAAAAAAAAAAAAAGAAAAGAAAAATAAATAAATAAAAAGAATCAATTACGCAAAAAATGTAAATATTAACGAACGTGATTCCCTAAACTCCAAGCATAAAATAACTCTTGACATGCCGTTAAAACCAATCAATTATAAATCAAAAAATAAGAATGCTAAAAAATAAATAAATGAATGAATGAATACTTGAAACCACATAATTATTAGTATTCAAAATATTTGTATTAGGACTTGATATAATATGAATTTGTATTCGATTGGACCGTATGCAAAAAGAAAAAACTCTCAAGAAACAGCTTCACGAAAAATGTAAACATGAATGAACAATACGCGGTTTTCTAACCTCTAAGCATAAAATAACCTCAGACGAGTTGATATGCCATTAAAATCAATCATTTGTTTAAAACAAGAAAACCAAAAATAAATAAATAAATAGAAATTCAATGAAACCTTCTACGTTTTGGCCAAATATAGAAAAGAACCTCGGGGAAATCGCACTTGGTTAACCTTGGAGAGTAATTCAATATATATTATTATATTTGTATTTTGGCAACGTTGATTTTTTTGTTATTTAATGGCATATCAACCTTTTTGGGTCAGTAAATGCTAAATTCATCCTTTTAGAAGGACAGTAAGTAAGTAAGTTGGCGACCGTAGTCGAGGGCGACCAGAAGGCTCCCTTTTCAGTAGCTATAACATCGAAGTGTAGGGGAAAGCGCTATTCATTTCCCTGGATTGCGCCACTTTACCCTTGATACGTACCTTGTATTGCTGAGTGTTAAGCAAGGAGGTATCAAGTACCATTTTTAAAGTCTTTGGTATGACGTGACCTGGGATTGAACCCAGGTCTCCCGGACCACTGGCGAACACTCTACCCTCACAGACAAACCCATAGATGGGAGGATAAGGGGGATCATATCTTCCACAAGGGTATTTGTCCGAAAGTGAACGTATTACGATTCTGCAGTCCAGTGCTTTAACCATTACACCACGGGGACACCTCGGGAACGTTTAGTAGCAATAGACGACTAACAAAACCGTGGACACATAAGAAATATATATATAAATTATTTCCATTAATAATAGTTATACATTTTCTTTTTAAGTAGAGGAATTATATTGTAAATTGAATCACCATGACCGGAAAATTCGGCAAACACTTGCGCTCAATATACGGAACCACTGGACAGCTGTTTCGACCCTATTAGGTCTCATCAGCAGTATACACCGCGCTCTCCCCCATTGGAGATCGAACTTAAAGGACACATTCAGGTTAATTGGCCACGCAATTGCCATGACTAGTTAATTTGGCATCGCTTGTGCATGATGTGGACCGATGGCTCAGTGTTAGAGTTTCGACTCTGCATTCTGTGGTCGCTGGTGTATACTGTTGATGAGACCTAATGGGTTCGAAACAGTTGTCCAGTGGTTCGATATGTTGCGCGCATTTTCTGGTCATGGTGATTCAATTTACAATAGTAATAGTTACATAAACATACGATTGCTTACTAAAGATTATTATCACTAATTACTTGAAACCATATAAATGTTTGCATTCAAATCGTTTATTATCAAATAGAAATGATTACTTGAAACCATATAATTGTATGTAAATTATTCGTATTAGGTATGAATATTTGATATCATATAACCGTGAGTAAAAAATGATCTTAGAAAACAAGTACATAAAAGATATAAACATATGGACGCAATTCCCTAACTTCTGAGGATAAAAGAACTCTTGATTGATTGAAATTAACAGTATATCAACATATACAGTTAACTTCAATCAATCAATCATTGCTTTTTTAAAAACTATTTTGCTGTCGAATTGTTTTCC
>OY757929.1:44202851-44308322 GCA_963585895.1 Sepioteuthis lessoniana | reverse complement strand
GATGAATTTCCCAGAATTTTATCCAACTCTAATTAAAAAACTCTTATAAAAAGCTTTCAAAAATTTTCAAAATTCATTTTTAACAAAACAACACAACTTACGCAAAAAAAAAGCAACCCCTGATGATGGCCTATGAAGGGTCCCAAAGCACTCGGGGCAATTTTGGGAAATTCATCTCCCAATTTCAACCTGAAAGTAGGACACTTATCAGGAAAATTGAAAGGATCTTAAATAAATTATACAGACAAAATATATCTTTATTATTTAATGAAACATGTTTAAATGCGCGACTACTGCCTAAGTACACACACACACACACACACACACACACACACACACACACACACACACATATATATATATATATATATATAAAAGATGAAAAAGATAATTTATGAACTTAAAGTCCTAAAGAATTTGATACAACCGTAACATTCGACTTTGACTTTCATAATAAATTCATCAAGTTTTCAATCATTCTATTTTTTAGCTTTTTTTTATACTGTCGTATTTATTTCATTATTTACTTCCACACACACACACACACACACACACACACACACACACATATATATATATATATATATAATATATATATATATATATATATATATATACAATGTTGTTTGCTATATTCATTAATGAAGATTGCTTAATAAAATTGATAGAACGTATATATCTAAATAGACATAACAAGGACAGTCGGCGGTGCTTTGTAGCAGTCGGTTTCTCGCTTATGCTTTCATCTGGTTAAATCATGATCTAATGAACGCATGGACGAAAAACTGCTTATTTCCAAACAATGTTTAATCTATGTCAATGCTGTAGTATATATAGATTTTGCTAAATCTGACAAGTTGAGAAAAATATATAGGAAAGGGGATAAACCTAACACTTACAACTGACGAAAAATCATTGTGATATCCGTTGTCATTGTTTGGCTTATCCACTTTTACACTTATTTCTCTCTCTCTCTCTCTCTCTCTCTCTCTCTCTCTTTCTCTCTCTCACACACACACACACACACACTCTCTCTCTCTCTCTCTCTCTCTCTCTCTCTCTCTCTCTCTCTCTCTCACACACACACATATATATACAGTGACATGCATAAGTACTGGATACATGTTATTTTCTGTTATAACTCTAATTTATGTTCGCCAATTTGCCTGATATCTGGTAAGAAATATCTTGTAAAATTATTTTAGTTGTATGAGGAAGGAAAATTAAAAACTCATGGTTGAATTTCTTTTTTATCAAAGTTCAAAATTTCTCTATGCAAAAGTATTGGATACATGACACGTTTTTTCAAATTTCCAATCGAAAATTTGTATTTAAAAAAACTTTCAATATTCAAATGTTCGATAATATTGGAATGTTATCTCGGATCAATCAGAGAAGCCCATAATTTTTTTCAAGATAGTGCTACTAATCAAAGAAATTAATCTACCACTAAGTACAGTAGGAAATATCATCAGAAAGTATAAGAAGTATGGCAACGGTACAGCAAACCTTCTAAGAAATGGAAGACCGAGAAAAATAAATGAGCGTACTTTAAGGTGGATCAGCAGAGATGTGCAAATAAACGCCTTCATTACTCTTTCTGAAATTAAAACTGATCTTGAGGGTGGTGGAATTAATGTAAGTAAGGATAGCATTAGCAGAGCTCTGTATCGTACAGACTTTAATGACCAAGAAAAGTGCCTTTACTGAAAACCAAACATGTCAAAGACCGATAAAAGTTTGTCAAAACTTATGAAAAGATAAATACGCAGTTTTGGGAAAAGGGAATCTGGTCGAATGAAACGAAAGTTGAACTATTCAGAAGAAACACAGCGACAAGTGTTAGGCGAAAAAATGGCACTGCCTTCAAAAGGCACAATACCATCCCCACAGTTAAGTTTAGGGGTGGTTTCATTTTGATATCGGTATGCTTTTCATCCAAGGGCACTGGTGAGTTTCACGTTATCCATGGTAGAATGAATGGTAGCATGTACAGGGAGATTCTAGAGAAATCTGCGACTTCTTTATGAAATGGTCGGAATTTCGTGCTTCAACACGACAATGATCCCAAACAGATCGCAAAACTTACAAAAGAATGGTTACAAAATAATGGTATTAGTACTCTCAATTGGATTCAAGTCAGTCTCCTGACTTGAATCCAATTGAGAATTTGTGGAATATTTTGAAGGTTAAAGTTCATAAAAGGAAAAATATCAAGCAATTAAAAGAATTATGCAAGGGAAAATGGGGTAAAGTAACGCTGGATCAGTGAAGGAGGATGGTTGCCAACTACAGAAGGCGACTGGAAGCAGTGAAAAAAAACAGACGCTACGCAACAAAATATTAAATTGATGTATCCAATACTTTTGCATAGGGTAATTTTGAATTTTGTTAAAAAAATAAAAAAAAAAGAATTCAACCCTGAGTTTTTAATTTTCCTTCCACATACAATTAAAACAACTTAACGAGATATTACTGACCAAATATCAGGCAAAATGGCGAACATAAACTAGAGTTATAACAGAAAATAACATGTATCCAATACTTATCTTTAGAGATAGAAGGAATCCTAAGCTTTATTGATCATCATATTTTGTTATACCTATTATATATTTATACTGAAATTTCTAAAGATATTGTTTACATAACTTATTCTATATATCTATTTTATTGATATCTAACGTAAATCGAATTATTCTTTATTGTCCATGGTTTCCTTGTTCCAACAAATCATTCAACTGGTAGTTTTTTTCTAAGTATGCTATTTCCTGATGGAAAAGTGAAATTATTAGTTACAATATCTGCTTATAATGTCTTTGTTATAATTATTATATGTACGATATACAAACTATGGAATATCTCTATATAGATCCTACAATTATTTATCACCATAGTGTTCATATATATATATATATATATATATATATATAACAAAACCGGTGTTTGTGTTAGGAGGAAATTCGTGCATCAATCACATGGCGGCAAACAGCTATGTCAGTGATTGGCAGATTCCGGGCAAATTATATAATTACTTCGACCTGCTTTCAGGAACTCTGTGTAAAATGTACAAATCGGAAATGCGATTGTTTCAGAGACATTTGGAATGCCAGATGAATAATTACAATTATAAGATAAGCACCAGAAAGTAGTCTATATCAAACCGGAGTTAACCAACTTCCTCCATTATATATATATATATATATATATATATATATATATTCAATAATGATTCTTATTATAATTCTTCCTGAATTACAGAAAGCAACAAAAGAATAAGAATTTCTTATAAACTTTCTAAAAATGCTCAAAATCTATCGAAAATAAATTACTTTTAAAAGTAAATTTCGAACATTAATTACGTTGCATACATTTGAAACAGAACGCTACTAAAAATAATCGAATCCTATGACTTTTTGTTTAGTTCTTCATTTCATTTTTAGAATTGAATTCAGAAGATACGACCCCACATAATAAGTCTACCCTGCTAATGACTTAATATGAAAAGAAAGAACGTTTAACGTTAGTAAAAACTCAAACTATAAAAATACCATCCTCTCAATATCATCATCATATCGCGCTGGTAGCACGGATATACCTGACCCTCTCTCGCCACTCCTCCCTATCGTTCATCGCCCTAGGTAGGTCTTCAGGACAACATCCCGTATCCTCACATAGCTGCTGAATGTACGTTCGA
The DNA here is from genome assembly GCA_963585895.1 of Sepioteuthis lessoniana. Lineage (NCBI taxonomy): Eukaryota > Metazoa > Mollusca > Cephalopoda > Myopsida > Loliginidae > Sepioteuthis > Sepioteuthis lessoniana. The sequence continues at coordinate 44,304,628 of OY757929.1, read as the reverse complement.
GCTGGTCGTCCTGCTTTTGCGCGGCCATGTGTGGGGATCCATAAGAGTACATCTCTTATGAGTTCATCTCTGCTTCTCCAGCAGTGTCCTGCACGTCTGGTTCGTCTAAGTTGAATAGTTTTCGTTATAGGAGGCAGGTGGCCGTACAGTTGGTGTTTTGTGGGGTGTTGCTGCCAGGACTTGTTCAGGATTGCACGCAGCATTCTTGTGTAATTGCCATCTAGCTTCTTCTCCAGCCGCTTTGTTAGCGTCCATGTAGTGCATCCATATAGCAGTAGCGATGTGACCTCTGCCTGGAAGAAACTGCGTTTCATTTTATCGGTTAGGTCTGATTTCCATATAATCGATAGCCTATTGATAGCTGTCCATGCTTTCGTTAACCTCGTTTCGATGTCCTTTTCGGTTGATTCGACGCTGCTTCCTAGGTACGTGAATTTGTCTACTAGTTTAAGAGGGGTTCCTTCTAGAGTGGAGATGTCCCCCGTTTGGTTATAGCACATATATTCCGTTTTGTGTGCATTAACATAGAGGCCTATACTTGCTGCTGCTCGTTCCAAACTATGCAGAAGTGTTTCGGCTTGGTCAGGTGTATTTGCCAGTATCGCTATGTCATCGGCGTTGTCGGCGTCGGTAATTGTTGTTGCGGGGTACCTTCTGCTTCTTTTCTTCGTCATCTCGAAGCCATTCTCTTTGATTTTGTCAATCGATGTTCTAAGTACGTAGTCTAGACAAATGATAAAGAGGTACGGGGCCAGCGTGTCCCCTTGTAGTACTCCTCCTACAATGTCAAAGTATTCTGTGTCTCCATCTGGTGATCGTACTTTTACTTTAATGTTTCTATAGAGAATCGTTATTGCCGCTACGGTTTCTTTACGTATGCCGTACGCTAGTAGGATTTGTTCCATCTTTCCTCTGTGAATGGAGTCGAAAGCCTTGGTAAAGTCGACAAATATTAATGTCGCTTGTAGGTTTTTTGCCCGTACACCTTCAAGGATTCTGCGGATGGTTAATATTTGTGAGGTCGTGGATCTATTTCTTCGGAAGCCATTTTGATTTTTTCGGTTTCGTAGTAGGGCATTGTAGATTTTGGCAGCTATGGATGTAAGTGTTATGCCTCGGTAGTTTTTGGCTAATCCGAGGTACCCCTTTTTAGAGAAGGGGAGTATGCATCCCTTCATCCATCTATCTATCGGATTTTGATTGTATAATGCGTTGCAGTGGCGGAGCAGTATGTCGTCGAATTGTCTGGTCTTCCATACTTCCGGGGGAATTTCGTCCAGCCCTGCAGCTTTCCTATTTTTAATTTTTCAGAGAACCGAGTCGAGTTCTTCTTGTGTGAACGGTCCTAGTTTAATGTCTAATTGTTTGCTAATTATTCTGGTGATTGGTTCATGCGTTATTTTTGGTGGGTTTCCAAGTAAGTTTTCGAAGTGCTGTTTCCACAGTTTTATTATTTCTTGTTGGTTTGCTGCTTTCAGTTTTGCTTTGGCTGTGTTCTTTCTTCTGCTCACTTCGTTTATTGTTTGCCAGGCTATCCTGTACGTTTATATATATGCCTGTTAATTGATATTGTGCCGTTTTTAGTTTTAAGGCAATTGTGTTTGTTGGGTTTTTTCGATAGTTTTTGGAGGCTGTTTTCACTAGTGCACGTTTTTCTCTCACCGCTAAAGTTTCCCATGGGACCAGTCAATGAATATTATTAACAAAGATAAGTACAAGTCAAGATTTGTATTTGGTCATCGTATTGATAAGCGTAGAAAATGTTATTTTGCATAAATTTGTGTTTGCAAATGGTAGCAATATTTTGGCCGTCCTTTGAAACAGCAATGGATACTCAAAAGCCACACTAAGCTTAATTTGGGGAATATTTGCTAATTTAATTGAATTTTCATACCTGCGTACGAATGACAAGAAATACGAATTGGCGGCTCTATGGTGAAACAGATTATATAAATGTTTAAGACACTATTGATGTGGCCTACTGATCCCTAATATTGACTCTCTGCACACCTTTGGTGCCCGAAACACAGTTTTTAAACCATTTGCCAGATCCTTGTATTTTATTATCTAACCGAGAAGTTATCACCACGTTCTCGTATATATATATATATGTATGTATATATATATACATATATATATATGTATGTATATATATGTGTATATATATGTATGTGTATATATATATATATATGTATGTATGTATGTTTAATGTGTGTGCAATGTAAAAGGTAAATATAACTTACACGCTTCCATTTACAGTAGTCAATTGACTGGGATAGTGCTACTATAACGTCGAATACTGACCGATGATCAAAATGGTTTTATCGACAAATCGTTCAAACCGGTCGATACCTGGTTTTTAGCAAAATTGTCAGTTCCATGATATGATACAAAACGTTTTTAAATTTTAGTTTTTTAAAAGAGATTTTGATTATAGATCTCTATTCGCTTTCTTTGTTTATTTCCCATAACAACCTTCTTGATTTATTCAATGCCAAAGACATCCTGTGGGAAGAACAGCCGTGATACTATTTAAGCTATGGCGGGTTGTGGCGGGAAAGAGGGGTCATCCTTTTTTCAAGAGTATTGATCCAATGGTTAACGTAATAGCGCAACGAAAGTTTAAAATCGCTAACTTCAAGGCTGCAGTCCAGCACTTTACACATTACGCCTCAACATTCAAGTATATATCTGAGTCATTATTTGATGACGGCTTTGTTGGAAGAAATGCTGCAGTATAAACATCAGTCATTGTATGATAGCCTCCCTCTCTCTTTCTGTCTCTCTCTCTCTCTCTATATATATATATGGTGCATTCAATAAGGGTCCAGACTTTTTTTGTACAGACATTTAAAATTGGTATAGACTCTTGAAAATTCAGTATGTTATCGCAACACATATTATGATATGACTGACCAGTTTTTATGACTTCAGGTTCAAATGAACAGCTACAGCAGCAATTAGAATAATCCCTACTAAAGCCTGATTGTCACAGCTGGTGAATTTCAAAAATACAATCTGGACGTCAGAACACTTTAGAAGAACGATATCCAAGAAAATTTTGTTTTAGACTTGGAAAAAATGCTACAGAAACGTATGGAATGCTCCAGGTTACTTTTGGACCATCTTGCATGAATCGATCATCAGTTTTTGTGTGGTATAAGAGATTCAAGGAAGGCAGGGAGTCTGTGAGTGATTATTAGAGGTGTGGGAGGTGGCCAGAACACCAGAGTTGATTGGCCAAAGGGTTACGGTTAGGCTTAGGGCTACTATGTTTAGGTTTTAAGGGAGTTCAGGAAGAGATTCGGTCGGAAGAGGGCAGCACTTTTCAAATCAGGTCTGTGGCATTTCCATCAGGATAATGCACCAGTCCACAACTCCATCCTTGTCACAGACTATTTGACCAAGATAGGCATCAAGACAGTTCCTCACCTTCCCTATAGTCCAGACCTTGCTCTTTGTGACTTTTGCTTATTCCCTTAACTCAGAAGCTGTCGTTATGAGACAATTGAGGAGATGAAAGAGGCTGTGACAAGGTCATTGATCCTCTCACACAAATGGAGTTCCATAGGACCTTCCAGAAGTTGTTGGAACAGTGAACAAGTACATTGCAGCCGGAGGAGATTACTTCGAAGGGGACTAGAGTTTCATGTGTGTTCTATCAATAAACGAGGCCACACGAAAAAAGTCTGGAAACTTATTTAATGATCCTCTGATATATTTTTTTTGTTTAAAAGACAAGAAATTTAGAAATAATATTCAATTTCCATAATAGATCTTTTTCGCTTATTCAAGCTCGTCAGATGGAGTTTGGTTACTTTTTTTCTTTTCTACCGTTAAATTCCGTCGATATATTTCACGTTATATCGCGTTGTAATATATTTTACTTAAAAAAATTTTGGGCGTGTCCTCATGGTGTAATGGTTAAAGCGGTGGACTGCGGAATCGATGTACGCGAGTTCGTACTCCAGTCGCGCTATTACGTTCGCTTTCGGGCAAATACCCTAGCGAAAAGTATGAATCCCCTTATCCTCCCAGCTATGGGTTAAATAGGACCTCTACTGTTCTTCTAGGAGAATGGCTTTGGCATTAAATAACCTAAAAAGAGTTTATATGCCATTAAACAAAGAAACCAAACCTAAAAAAAAACGGCTACGGAATTGTTCTTTCTATCTATAGTTTTGTAAATATTAATTTTATTTATGTCATATTAATAAGGCGATTTCAGGTTTATGAGAATTATTTCAAAGTTATATAGTATTTTTATGATTTTAGTTTAATTTGAAATTTTTTTTTTTACAATTTCGAATAAATATTAAAAAAAATATATTAGTAATTTTTCAAATGTATTTAATTGTTTACTTCTTAAAAGAACAATTCATCTTCCTTTATATCTATATTTTAGAGGATTTGAGTCTCTACTCAACATTTTTTATCATTTGTTCAGTTCATAAATTTTTCTTTGCTAAATTATTAATTTCAATTATTTCAAATTTATTATTTAAGGAAAGAAGTATCTAATCATATTATTATAAGTACTTAGTGCATTGCTGAAGTGTAAGAGAATTAAACAGATGATTATCTTAGATACGATATATAAAAAGTAAAGTTAGCTCCCTTTAGTTGAAGGTGACCCAAAAGCTCCCTTTTCAATTGCTACTTCCCCGAGCAGTAGGGGAGGGCGCTACTCTATTTCCTCGATTGATCAACTTTACCTTTACCTTATAATGCTGAGTGTTAAGCAAGGCGGCATCAAATACCATTTTTGAGTCTTTGGTATTACTCGATCTGGTATTGAAACTTCGCCGCCCGGACCATTGTCGAACACTCTACTCATTAGGCCAATGGTCCCGTTCAGATAAATAAACTATACTTATTTTTTAGTTATCTATATCTATATTCTAAAAATTATAATTATAAATTCCTTAAACATGATTTGAATATAAAAATTATTTGATATAATATTAGTTAGTTATTGTTATGTCTACATTTAACTATTAATTCTTTTCCTTGATACAATAAATTTTATAGTTTAGAATAATGATTTTTAACCTTGGCGTAAAATAGACTTACCGTGTAAACTGCTTGTTATTGGTGATTTTTTTCAAAATTTTCCAATTTATTATTGTTCCATTTTGTTAGGGCAGTTTGATTTTTGAGTAAGGAGTTACCTAATGATACCTAAGCTTCCAGTTTAATGATGAGATTCCAATTTAAGGTTTGCTACTTAGTTTACCTTCTTTAGGGGGGGTGTCCTCGTGTTGTAATGGTTAAAGCGATGGACTGCGGAACCGTAGTAAGCGAGTTCGTACTCCATTCACGCTATTACGTTCACTTTCGGTCAAATACCCTTGGGAAACGTATGAACCCCCTTATCCTTCCAGCTATAGGTTAAATAGTACCACTACTGTTCTTCTAGGAGAATGGCTTTGGCATTAAATAACCTAAAAAGGTTGATATGCCATTAAACAAACAAAAAGAAATAATTCTTTAATATATTTTTATCGTATTTTTTAATCCAGAAAAAAAATTTACGATGGGAATATTATATCTATGATTATCTTTTATTTATATGATATTTATACAACCCTATAAAAAACCATTACTCCTAATTTAAATTCTACTGAAAAGTAAAAACCTAAATCCGGAAAAATTAAATTGTGGTATTTGACTTACTTAAAATTGTAGATAAAATATGTCTTCATACTTCCGTTGACACTATTATGTTTTATAAATATTATACATATTATCAGGAAATAATAATTTAATGCTGATATTAATTTACTAATCCTATTCTCGTGGGAAGCAATACAAGAACACCCAAATAATCTTTTTCAACTACATCTGATGATGGTCATCACGATCAGAAATACATTTATAATAACAGCTAAGAAGTGAATCTTTGTTATATAATTAAGAAATGATTTCTTTATATTAATCATTTTTCGTTAATTATATTTTATCATTCAGTTTGGTAAGGCTTTGAACTATTCGAGTCTCTTAAGCCCAGGTGCATAGTCATTACATGCAGTTACACTCGCGTGCAAAGGATATGACAATCACCATTTGTCATAATAAACCCCAGACAGAAATGGGCTGGAGCTTGGATGACGTCATGCCCGGAGGAGAGGGTCCTGAGGATTTGAGGATTTTGAAAAAGAGTCAGTTGAGTTTGGACCGTTGAGGCAGAGAGTTGAGATTGGGCCATGGAAGCGAGAACTGAGTTTTTGAACTCAAGAAATTCATAAACTGTTCGTATCTGGAACTACAAAGTCCACCTGAGTTTTGTATTTGTGTATGTATTGTATTACTGTTGTGATTTATATCATTATGGTTCTGACTATACAACATTTGTCTTTATATATATAAAAAAAAAGTTGGCAACCATAGTCGAGGGTAACCCGAAGGCTCCCTTTTCGATAGCTACTACACCAAGGTGTAGGGGAGGGCGCTACTCTGGGGATAAAAGCAAAGACAAAATAATAGTTTAGTTTAAATAATAATAAGATTTAATTAAGAAAAACACGAGCACATTACCTTGAAAAGTACTCTGCTTACCATAAATGGCTTTTTTTGGAGAAAGCATTAACGATTTTTAGGATCGTAACATCCAAAAAATCGTTAGGACTCATAAAAGGAAAAATGAAAACAAAATCAAAATAACAAAGATTCCCTTTTATTCAAACAAACCTGTTTATATATATATATATATATATATATATAAAGAAAGTTGGCCGACCAAAGTCAAAGGTGACCCTGTGGTTCTTTTCAATTGCTACTACACCAGGATGTGGTGGATGACAGTACTCATTTCTCTGGATTCTCTGGACGTACATTATAATGCTAATTGTTTAGTCTGGTTCATAAAGTACCATTTTTTGAGTCTTTGGCATGATTCGGCCTGGTATTGAACCCAGGTATCCAAGACCATTGTGTGTGTGTGTGTGTGTGTGTGTGTTTTATATTAAGAATTAAACTGGTTATTGACAACGTCCGTCTAAGTGTTTTTTTCTAAATACAGCAAAGTACATTAAAAAAATTCAAAGTCTTTCTTGATCATTTCCTGGGAGAAAGAGACAATAACCAAGCCGCATCATAAAAATACTTGCAGTTGAATGATAATCAGCTTGAAATCATTTGATACGGCACGATGCCTGGAAAATGGCGTCTCAGATGAGTATAGCGTATGATGCAGTAATTTTCAAGGCTACACAGTTGACCCCGAGTACATTTACATCCGGAACATTTGCAAAAAAATAAACCGAAAAATTCAATGGAAAATAATCACCAGCAAATAACAAAATCTAACGGCGATGTAATTTTTGAAAGGAAATTGGCTATCTCTCCATTTTTAAATCATACTATCAATTCAAACAAAAGAACAGAAATAGCATCTAAATGCCGCCATGAAAACGACTTCTTTACAACGCTGTTTACCAAATGTTTATGACTTGATTCATTAGAATCGATTTACACAAATATCAATTTAAGATTTTCCCGAAAATATAATTGATTATTCAAAAGGTAATAAGTTAAGAATTCAAAATTTTTAATTTGGATTATTAATGAAAGGAAGACTGTTCTAGATCCCTCTTCCCATCTTTTTCTACATAAAATTTAATGATTATATAGGGGAGAAACTGACTCTCACCAAGCGTCGTTGACTATGTGCTACACTGGTCTTATATATAAGTATATGTCTACATAATATCCCTGTATGTATATAGCTAGACTGTATTTTCACTACATAATATACATACATGCATTTTCTACATGAAATACATATATACGTGTCTTTTCTACATAACATACGCATATGTATATATATTTTTACATAATATGTATGTGTATTTTTTAATATAATGTACATATATATATAAACATTTTCTACATTATATACATATATGAATATGTATTCTGTACATAATATGTACATAAGTGCATGTGTGTGTGTTTTCTACATGATATAGACATAGATGAATATATCTATATTATATTATCACGACTTTAACTTATATATATATATATATATATATATAATTAAGATGGGGTTCTTTTTTTAAAAAATCTGTAATTTTGTATTACCCTCTTGGATTAAGTTTGGAGTTTTTTTTTTACCTAAACGAACTTCGCAACGATATATCAAGTTATATAAAATCATCTTAGAAATTATAGTTATGGTTTCAAATGATGGGTGAATCAAGCACATCCTTTTACGGCCAATAAACTACACTTTCTCCTGCCCATTTAAAAGAAAATGTGTTGCAGAATCGTTTTGTTTCAAGAAAACTAGTCCAATTATCGTTTACCTTTCAGGTTTCTTGGGTTTCATGTCCCTCACCCCGGTTACGTAATAAGACCTCCGGCTGCTCCGCTAAGATGTCCCCTGCCGATTTAGGTAAATAAAAAACGAAGTCATACTGAGCCAGCGAAATAGAGTTTAACCATTCTAGGAAATGTCACAAAAACTGTCCCTCATTAATGATAAACAAGAACAACTTAATAACACATGACAATACTCGATCGATAAGAAAATTGCATTTTCTTAACTGCTCTTAATTTTGTATTAAGTTTCCAGGCGTAAAATTGCCAGTCGACTTGGGCTATAGAATCCACTGACTGCACCTCTACAGAGGGGTAAGAACCCCCAACCAACGAGTGTCCTGAAAAAGACACAAAACAATATGACGGTGAGGTTCCAGTGATGCTGGAGGTTTGTGGAATTGGGAGCACCCCTTCATTGCCATCGCTCCCAGGTTCACTTTGGTCCGGAATGATAGCACCTGATAGGGCTCTATCAGGTCAAATAGAAATAAACTATTAACTTACGGTAAATTGAATTGTTTAAATTATAATTTTTTGACTAAACTGAATAGCTTGAAATAGAAATATTTTGACAATTAAACTACGTACTTTTATTTAAAATGCGTACTTATGCTAAACTGAATTGTTTGAAATGAAACAGTTATTGACATTAAAACTGTAATTCCGCTACACTGAATTGTTTGATATAGATTTTTTTGACATTTGACTGTGAGTAAATAAAATCTATACTTATACTAAACTGAATTGGTTGAATTAGAACTGTTTGACGAAACTGAATAGTTTGAAATAGAAATGTTTTTGACAATCAAACTGTGTAATCATGCATAACTGAATTGTTTTAAGTTGAACTGATTATTTGTATAAATAATCCAGTCAAGCGCATTAACCATTACATCTCGAGGACACCACCAAGTTTTATATATTTTGTAATAACTAAAGTGCAGATTACTTTGCCTTTTTTTATAAAGCTTCAACTGAGAAGAAAATTTGCAAGGTTTGGTTAGTTGGTTGTTTGGGTTTTATGGCATATCAACCTTTGTAGGTTATTTAACGCCAAATCCATTTTTATGTAAATAATCAGTTCTATTGAAAACAATTCAGTTTAGCATAAGTACACAGTTTAGTTGTCAAAAACATTTTCATTTCAAACTATTCAAGCAGTTATATGTAACAATTCAGTTAAGTGTAAATACAGTTTTAATGTCGAAAAACAGTTTTATTTGAAATAATTCAGTTAAGCATCAGCACGCAGTTTTAATGTAAGTTTGGTTTAATTGTCAAAAACATTTCTATTTCAACCAATACAGTTTACTCAAACAATTCAGTTTAACATAAGTATGCTGTTAGTTCTATTTAACCCATAGATAGGGCTCTGTCAGGTGCTACCACTCCGGGCCAGAGTGGACCTGGGAGCGATGGCAATGAAGGAGTGCTACATATTCCCCAAAGTTCCAGCACTGCTGGAACTTCACGATCAGATTGTTTTGTGTCATATCCAGGACACTTGTTGGTGGGGGTCTTACCCCTCTGCAGAGAAGCAGTCGGTGCATTTTACAGCCTAAGTCGACTAGGCAAAATGACTTATGCCAAATTGAATTGTTAGAAATAGAATTCAAAACTGTATGATTGTTTTGTAGGATCTCCATTCGCACGGAACGTCGTCATTCAAATACTCAAAATACCGGAGATAGCTACGAAATGCTTATCAGAACCCTTCACACTTTTCTAAGTAGGACAATCAATATCATGAAAAGTTTTTTTACATGGATGGTCTGGGGTAATGAGAAGATCTGTGTTTAAACTATAGTTTAAAATGAAAGTAATGTGAATTCCAAATTAGGAATATTACAGCTAATTGAACCTGATAGACAAATCGGTAAAACAGCTGTCAAAGATGAAGCAGGATTTTAAAGAATAAGGGATGCTGTTTAGAGTGTCTATTAAGTGTAAAGTTTTATTCTTATCAGTGATAAATTCGAACATTTGTAGCATGTCGATTAGTGTGTTGTTTATTTTTATTTTTAAATAGTATATCAACCTCTGTGTGTTATATCATACCGAAATAATTTTTGTACAAGAATAGAAGTGCTATTTAACCCAGAATTAGGGGATTAGGAGGATTAAATCTTTTCCAAATGTATCAATCCGTAAGTGAACGCAAATATAGCTACAGAGGTTCGAACTCGTTTCTTACGATACGACAACTCAGCACGTTAGCCACTTTGCCGCAAGGAGTACCCCGTCCACTGTTAATGAAGAATTTGAGAGAGGAAGCAACAGAATTTAGTTGACAATCGATTATGAAAGCACATTTTTGAATTTGATTGTTTGCTTGATTTTACTATATATCAATCCCTACTGATTTATTTCATGCTGAGAGGTTAGTGAATTACGTTCACTGTGCGTATTAAATTTTTTGGTGTAATTCTTTCTTAAGAGAGAATTTATTTGCAATATGGTTCTATGAAATACGAATAATTTTTAAACATGTCTAATTAACTCATTGATCGGTTCCTAAGATGTATTACCACTTGTCACTGAAAACCTGGGGAAAATGGCCATGAAGGATTACTCAATATTTCCCAGACCTTTAGATGCAGTTTAAAGCAATTTTTGAATCCAAGAAATTCGTGCACACTCATAGAGGGAGGAAGAGAGATAGTAAGACAGAGAGAGAGAGAGAGAGAGACAGACAGACAGACAGAGACAGAAACACAGAGAGAGAGAGAGAGAGAGTGTGTGTGTGTGTGTGTGTGTGTGTGTGTGTGTGTGTGTGTGTATCAATCAGTTGTATTACCTCTTTTAAACTTACAAATAGGATCTAGGTTGATTGCTTTGGTTTTATGGCATGTCAACCCCAGTAGGTCTTCTGATGACAAATCCTATATATATATATATATATATATATATTCTCATCCACAGAGAGACTGTTTCGTTGTATCACAAGCATTCAGGGTGGCTAGACCCGCGAGATGTTTCTAATTGAGATAGAAACCTAGCTGACTTTTCATAAATCGGATATCTTGCCCCAGAACTATCATCGTTCTCAGCATAAGCAACGGAATTTTTTATGCATATTTTTAAATATATATATCAGCTACGGGAGTGCCCAATTCATTAGAAGGGCAATTGCATTTCATCGCATGTCGCAGCCGGCAAATTCCCCACTCAGTTGCTCAACCCACAGAGGGGTAGTATATATATATATATATGTATATAAGTTGTAAACCAATAGTTTGTGTGCAACATTTCAAAGCAGCCAGAGCTTATTTATTTGCACACTATTAAATAGTTTCAAATATTGATATATAACTTATACAACACTCACAATTCACTTTAATATCAATTATTTGCTTGCACACAATTGAATGGTTCAAAAGTTTTATTTCACCCAGAGTTGTTACCGTAGTAGGTATTACCACTCCAGATTTGAATGGATCAGGGAGTAATGGCTATGAAGAGGTACTTCACATTCCCCAAAGATCCAGGACTGAAACCTCAACATTTGATGGTTTTATGTCATAACAGTACACTCGTTGGTGCAGGGTAACCACTCTGCAAAGATTGCGTCAGCGTATTCTACAGTTCCAACCAACTGGGCTAAAAATAGGATTTAATTTTAATGATAGAGAATAAAAATACAGGAAACAAGTACGACTCTTCCTGAAGAAAAATAAAAGCAAAAACAGCAAAATAAAATAATATAAAAAAAACCCAAGAACTCTGATTTCTTAATTTTTGAGTTAAAAACTTAAATAAAAACTGATTTACAGAGATTTTTCGAGAGAAAACATTACGGATTTACATGTAATCACCAATATTCAAAAAGAGAATTATAAAGAACAAACAACCGACGTTTTCCAGGCGCTTAGTGTAACGTTACAGCAAACAATTAAATGTAAATGTTACGTTACTGGTTATATCGAAAGTCGTAACGCACACAATTACAAAACGATTGCTTTTTTTTTCTTTTTTTTTTTAAATACGAAGGTTTATTTTGGTCTGCAAAATTTCACACAGTAGTCATCACCGAAAGAAATAGATTACTGGTGTTTATTAGAAATGTTGATAGTTTCATTCGTGAGAGACGAACGATCAAAAACCGACTTTGCTTTTTCAACACGACCAGGCTCGTCACTCTACAACGGAACCCCTGGTCTTTTGAACCGAATATCACCGTTTGTCTCCGACTGTTCCCCTGACTAACTGACCGCTACATAACTCTTTATTATATATTATTAATTATCTTATTAGCTAATGATGATAGGAACATGTGTCATTAAAATTTTCCATAAAACCGTTATCGCTAAGTCAGCTGCCATCGCATTCAAAATACTTATTTCAAACATCATGTCTATTTCATATCCGGCTTGTTGGTTCGACTCATGCACCATTTGCCCTTTTCTCAAATGCAACTTACTCTTCAATTTAAATTTTTTGCTTAGCTCACAATTTATTACTACAAATAAAATATTTAACTAATATAATTACCGACCATCCTTCAATGCTAGCGAGTCCTCTTCTTCTTAATTTTCCTAAGTCATATAGTCTGTCTGTATCATCTGTGGTATGTAGGGCCTTTTTCATCGTCATGAGTTTTCTCTTTCCCTGGTCTACTTCTTGAAGTTCTTTCCTGATCCCCTTTAAGAATGGTCCCGGGTATTTTAGCAGCTCAGTTTTTGCTTACCTCACATTTGCACTTGTCTTTAATTGGAATCATTTTGAGATGACGCTTCTTTATCTGAGAATTTATTTTTATTTATTGCGGACTTTTTGTCCTCATCTTGGTAGTTTTTGTTTTTTTCTTCTTTCACTACGTTTCGGCCAAATTTCACCTCTGGCCTTCTTCAGGTGATTTTTACCTCACATTTATTACTACAAATAAAATAATTAACTAATATAATTACCTTAATAATATTACATTTGAACACGTTCTTAAAATTGAACTATTTAAACTAATTTCATTTATATCTAGGAGAAGTCCCCGAGGCGTAATCACTAATGCCCTGTACGCTCACATCGTAATTTACGAGTTCAAACTCAGCTTGCATTATTACAATCTATTTCAGATTAATTTAATTTGGAAATCATTGGTTTGTAGGCAATTTTATTTTTATACAAGTGATTAAAGTTCATTTGTTTGAACACCTTAAATTGGTTACAAGTATTAGTATCTAAGACTAATAATTCTGTTTAATATTAATTATTTGTTTGCTCATCGTGACGTAATGGTGTTTAATAGTAACCATTCTATTTATCAAGTATTCCTATGTAATATAAATTACTTGAACATAGCAGTATCGTTTCAAATAACCAATTATAATAATCCTTTGCAAATGATTAAACAGTTCTATTTAACCCATACATAGCAGCCTAACAGGTAATACCTGTCCAGGACAAAGCTGACCTGGGAATAATGGCAATGAAGAGGTTCTACCCTTTCCCCAAATCTCCACGTTCGGAACCTCGCCATCGAATACCGTATCGTGTCGTACCCAGGACATTCGTTTCTACAGTGCTGTGGTCGGCATATTCTACAATTTAGCAGACTATACATAGATAGATAGATAGATAGATAGATAGATAGAATTAGAGATAGCTTGGTATGAAAAGCAGATAGATAAGCACAAGCTTGGATAGATGGATATGGTCGGGTTGAGACTGATACATAGATACATATGGACAGTTTGAGATAGATTAATATATATTTTTTTACTGTATAATGAGGGAAAAAGGCAAGGTAATATTTTCGTTGGCCGGCCATTTTATCACATTTATCTTATCTCCAGAGAAACAGGAAGTTTATTGGATTATATTTTCGTTGTCACACAAAATTATAGTAATTCAATCGAATAATGGTGCAAAGTTTCCGTGCGTTTTGTTGCAATGTTTATGCTTATGTCAGCTTTGCCAAATGAAATGAATACACAGTCTTTTCATGGCTATGCATATATGTGCTGTTTTACATTGCTTATTCACATATAGAGAAACGTACACTGAGCGCCAAATATATACATACATACATATATATATATATATATATATATATATCATCATCAAGTTTTGCTGATAGCTTAAAGTATTTTTCTGTCTCTCACTCGCCATCCGTCCAAATCATCTATTGCTCCCCACAGATACAGTAGATTGCATCCGTTGTTTGCGCAGACCTGGTATATATAAGTCTTTGCTGATTGGTCAAGACTTGAGTGTCGATGGGAAGGAATTCAAAGGAGAACGTTACCCATGAGAACGTTACTCATGAGAACGTCCTTACTTTCCAAGCAGAACCCAGTATATCTTATTCGTCTTACGGGGGGTGGGGGTGAGAAGCAAGCGTCCATTAAGGTGCTGTTTTGTGAGATGCAGCTTCCAGAATTCTCCCAAAACAGTACGAAGCATCCTTTAGTAGCTCCCATCTATTTATTTTTTCGTGTTTTTCGTTAGAGTGGAGGTGGTGCAACCAATCATCATCATCATCATCATCATAATCATGTCGTGCCACAGCTATGGATATCCCTGACCCTCTCTCGCCACGTCTCCCTATCGTTCATCGCCTCTGGTAGGTCTTCAAGGCCACATCCTGTATCCTCACATAGCTACTGTATGTATGTTCAAGCTGGTCGTCCTGCTTTTGCCTGGCCATATGTGGGGGTCCATAGGAGTACATCACTTATGAGCTCGTCCCTGCTTCTCCAGCAGTGTACTGCATATCTGGTTCGTCTGACTTAGATAGTTTTCGTGATGGGAGGCGAGTAGCCGTATAGTTGGTGCCTTATGGGGTGTTGCCGCCAGGACTTGTTCAATATTACTCGCAGCATTCTTGTGCAATTGCTGTCTAGCTTCTTCTCCAGCCGTTTAGTTAGCGTCCATGTAGTGCATCCATACTGCAGTATCAAAACTACCGCTGTCTGGATGGTCCCAACTTCGACGAAATCCCGTTTTATTTTTTCAGAGATCAGATTTCTGGGATTGGAACAACGCCTTGCCTAATAGTATCACAAAATCTTTTGCCAAAATGCAATTTTCTCCCTCCAGCTATGGGTAAAATAGTAGGACAGACTGATTTCTTCAGTTTTGGTGAGGCAACTAGTCTAGGAGAAGGAAAACTCTGAATTCAAACCTGTTAAACTCCGCTTAAAAAGTTTGACCCTGTGTCATATCCTGCCCGAGCGGAGGGGTTGGTAAATATGAAATATTGCTTCTTACTTTATAGTTGGTTGGTTGGTTTGAGCTTTATAGCATACCAACCTTTGTAGGTTATTTAATGCCAAATCCATTTTTATACAAATAATTAGTTCTATTTAAAACAATTCTGTTTAGCAGGAGTGTACAGTTTAATTGTCAGAAAAAACTTCTACTTCAAGCTATTCATTTTAGTAAAACAGTTATAATCAAACAATTCCGTTTAGTATAAGTTTAGACTTTTTTACACACAATTTCAATGTCAAAAACAGTTCCATTTCAAACCATTCAATTTAGCATAAGTACGCAGTTTAAATGTATGTACAGAGTTTAATTGTCAAAAAAAATTCTATTTCAAGCTATTCAGTTTAATCAAACCGTTCTAATTCAAACAATTCAGTTTAGAGTAAGTATTGGTTTTTTCCACATACAGTTCTATTAGACCCATAGAAAAAGTTTATATGGTTCTCTCACTCCGGGCCAAAGCGATGGCATTGAAGGGGTACCCAGCATTCCTCAAAGCTCCAGCATTATTGGAACCTCACAATCAGATTGTTTAATTTCATATCCAGGACACTCGTTGGTGGTGAGTTCTTACCCCTCTGCAGAGAAACAGTCGGTGTATTTTACTTCCCCAGCCGATTGGGCAAGCTTTTAACCTTAGAGTTCTTAAGTTTTACATCCCCAAATTTTTAAATGATGAATATGACTATATAAAAATTTTCTTTGCTGTAATATCAATATCCAAAATCTTTTACAACATCTTTGAAAATAAACGCCATAAAAACTCACCAACGTAAATGTTTCTCGCATTCTGTGTGTATACATACACACACACACACACACATACATATATATATATATATATATATATATATAGGGAGGAGCCAGGACGAACTCATAAATAACGTTCCTCAACGGATCCTTACACATAGACGTGCCAGCGTGGGCTGACAAACGATAACTTATATACATCAGTTCTGTGTGGACACAGGATATAGTTTGGAAGACCTACCAGGAGCGATGGATGATAGGTTAGGATGAAGAGAGAGAGAGAGAGAGAGAGAGAGAAAGAGAGAGAGAAAGAGAGAGCGTCAAGGAAATCCGTGCTACCAACACGACTTGATGATCATCATATATCTAGGATATGGTTACATTGCAAGACCATCCACAAAATATTTGCATGCGAATCAAAATTGTCTATTAACTTTTGTCACACGCTGTAACTTATTTTACTTACAAATCATATATATATATATATATATATATATATATATATAAGTTTTGGTATTAAATGACCTAGAGCCTTAATATGCCATTAAACATAATAAGCTACATGCCATTAAACATAATAAGCTACATACATTCAAAAGATAAGTTGAAGGTTGTATCTTTCCCTTTTAAAAATCGATGTCTACGATCAATTGATTTGATAAACTATATATGTTCCCATGATCAGTTACATAACACCCTTATCACCAGTATATATATATATTTATATATACGAGATGCCTTCAATAGGTTTCCAAACATTTTGGTAAAGACATTTAAAATTGTCATACACTCTTGAATATTCAATATGTTATTATAGAGACAATAAGTGCACGGTTTGATGTCAGTGTGGGAACAGAACACACAATTATTCGAGAGGAACTGAAAATGCGGAAGTTTTGCCCAAAGTTTGTCCCAAGGGTGCTCAGGGAAGATCAGAAAGAGAGACGTTGACATGACATCAGGGAGATGGTCGAGCTGATCAATTCAGATCTCGCAATTCTTGATGCTCTAGTGACCTGTGATGAAAGCTGGATCTACTGCTATGACCCAGAGTCCAAGAGACAGAGTTCCCAATAGAAGTGTACAGACCCAAGAAACCCAGACAGAGGAAATACACCGACAATCTTTTGATGATACTTTTTTTGACAGCACTGGCATGATCTTCATGCACTGGGTTCCCACTGGACAGACAGTTGAGGTTTTAAGGGAGTTCAGAGAGATTCTGTCAGAAAAGGCCAGTACTCTTCAAATCGGGTCAGTGGCATTTCCACCAGGACAATGCACCAGTCCACAACTCTATCCGCGTCACAGACTATTTGACCAAAATGGGAATCACAACGGTTCCTCAGCCTCCCTATAGTCCAGACCTTGTTCCCTGTGACTTTTGGTTATTCTCTAAGCTCAGAGGCTGTCGTTATGAGACAATTGAGGATAAGAAAGAGGCTGTGACGAAGTTCATTACACAAGAGGACTTCTATGGGGCCCTCGAGAAGCTGTTGGAATGGTAGAACAAGTGCATTGCAGCCGGAGGAGATTACTTCGAAAGGGACTAGAGTTTCATGTATGTACTATCAATAAAAGTGCCCATACGAAAAAAATCTGGAAACTTATTTAATGATCCTCGTCGCAACCTTTTTCTCAATAACACCTAGTAATCTATTATCCATTTTTTTTTTCAACAAGTTCAATTCCCAGCATGGTAGTTTTGATTATTTCTCATAAGTTTGCTTTGCAGCAATATCGTTTGTATAATCATATAATTCAATTCTCACAATCAACCATAGATTTTCGATTGGATTCAAATCAGGAATTGAAGCTTGCTATTCCATTATCCTCCCCAGGTAAAATTTTTATGCCTAAAGAATTCACGGGTAAGCTTTGATACAAGAAATAACATTGTCCTACATAAATGAACTCTCACTTTGAAAGTGCGAAACTGGTATTGTACCCTAAAAAAAGTCTTCTCAATAAAATCGCAATAGTTAGCACTTTTCATTTTAGATCAGTCATCGACGTTGAATGGTTAAAGATGATTTGGCCGACAATTCCAGAACATATTATCACACTTCCGTCTCCTGGTTGCATTCGTTTACTAACAGAATTTGCTAAAATCTATCCTTTCACACATCCAACGGGTTCGTCAAATGTCTCTCGAAATTTCTTAGAGAAAATCACTAAAGTCAATTTTCATGCATTTTACACTGAATTTTGACTCCTTAAAATATTTTCTTTTGTGAAAAAACGTTGCCTAAGAGATTTCTAATTAGATCCTTATTCACAAAGTACACTTTTTGTCTAACATTCCTTCAGTTCCAGCCTTTTCAAAGATCTGGACATAGGTAAAATGTAATTTAATACTAAAGTCCTCATTGCTAAAGAACAGCAGGAAGCCGTCATTAGATTCTTTGTTTTATCCACAATACCGAACATTGGCATAATGTTTAGAGTGTTCGCCAATGGCCCTGGAGATCTGTGTTCAATCCCAGGTCGAGTCATGCCAAAGATTAAAAAAATGGTACTTGATGCTATCTTGCTTAGCACTCAGCATTATAAGGTACGTATCAAGGGTAAAGTGGAGCAATCCAGGGAAAGGAGTAGCGC
Organism: Sepioteuthis lessoniana; assembly: GCA_963585895.1. Lineage (NCBI taxonomy): Eukaryota > Metazoa > Mollusca > Cephalopoda > Myopsida > Loliginidae > Sepioteuthis > Sepioteuthis lessoniana. The sequence goes on along the minus strand of OY757929.1, from coordinate 44,285,746 downwards.
CCTCCCCTACACCTCGGTGTAGTAGCTATCGAAAAGGGAGCCTTCGGGTTACCCTCGACTACGGTCGCCAACTTATTTATCCATGTTTCAATACATATTTTGGAAAAAAAATTATTAGCTGTCAGAGTGTACCATAGCCCGATATGGATATGCGAAATCGATATAGAATGTTCATATATATATATATATAGAACATAGGAATCTCGAAACACGAAAAACACTTACGACTTCTTAGTTCAGGTACGAAACTTTTTATTACCTTTGAGTTTAAAGGTTCTTCGACATAAGGAAAGAGATACACATTCTTTCTATTCTGGCTTTTCCATCTGCCCCCACCCATCTCGTGCAACACCTGCCCAAGGCCTCCGTGAGCAAGCGAAAATCAACCGTCTTCTCCCGAGGTAGGTCTCAACTCAACTAACTGACTTTTTTTTCAAAATCCCCAAATCCTCCGCGCGCTTCCTGTGCGTGACATCATTCGCACTCGCTAGCCCCGTTTTCCATCTGGGCTATTGGGACATCTCTGAGTGACATGTCCGCGCGCGCGTGAACACCTGCGTTAATGTTGTAAAGTAACCCATGCACAGAGCCGAAAGGTTCTCAGCCTAACTAAACCCAAGAGCATAAAACGAAATCCCTCGGCCATTATATTACAAGAGGTCTTAATCTAATCTGTATTCAACTTGAGTCAATCCAAAATCCTAAATTCCAAATATCACAAAAACTAACCATTAGATTTATAAAAAATTTAGTTAAATATTTTATTAAAAATGGAAATGAACGAGTTTACATTCGAAAATTATTGTTTTGAAACTTTGTTGTGGTCCATTGGCCTTGTGGGTAGAGTGTTCGCTAATGGCCTCGGAGACCGGGGTTCGATCGAAGGTCGAGTCATGATAAAGGCTTAAAAGGTGGTACTTGACGCCTTCTTGCTTAGCACTCAGCATTATAAGGCACCGATCAAAAACAAGTTAAGCAATCCAGGGAATTGTCTAGCTCACTCTCCAACACCTCGGTGTTGTTGCTATGGAAAAGGAAGCCTTTGAGTTGCTTTCGACTAATGTCGCCAACTTTACTTTTACTTATAACTTGCATAAAAATTTCAGACAGACAATATATATATATATATATATGTGTGTGTGTGTGTGTGTGTGTGCTGTACTACCAATGAAACACATCCCTCTAAAAAAGAAATTCATAAAATTGATTTTGATTTAAAGCGTAGATATGGTTATTTTACTATTTCTCATACAACACAATACCATCAAAACGGTTGTTAGTAGGTATTATTCATTACCGAATTCTTCTTTTGTTTTTCGTTGAAAACAACGTTCACTGTTAGTCCCATCTACGAGCGCGAGGAAAAGCCCCCATCGACAGCAATTATAATAAATTTCATCCGGAACGTTTTCTTTCACTTTGTTTCCGGCTTGTGCTGTTCCACACTCTATGAACATCCTGTTTTCTCATGATAATCATCTTTGTTGTGAGGTCACATTAGCATTTGTTCAATATTTTCCTTATTCTGGCTGTTACAGTATACCTTACTTTTTCCTTAATCATTCGTGCATATATATATATATATATATAGGTTGTGGAAGCAGAATTAGTTATCACCATTATCATCATTATCGTGCCGCTAGCACGGATATCCCTGACCCTCTCTCGCCACTTCTCCCAATCATTCATCGCTTCTGGCATGTTGATTCAGGGCTATCCTCACATAACTGCTGTATGTATGTTCGAGCTGGTCGTCCTGCTTTTGCTTGGCTATATGCGGAGGTCCATAGGAGTACATCACTGATGAGTTCGTCCTTGCTTCTCCAGCATTGTCCTGCGTGTCTGGTTCGTCTAACTTGTATAGTTTTGTGTTGGGAGGCAGGTGGCCGTATAGTTGGTGCCTTGTGGGGTGTTGCCGCCAGGACTTGTTCAATATTGCTCGCAGCATTCTTATGTAATTGCCGTCTAGCTTCTTTTTCAGCCGTTTAGTTAGCGTTCAATGTAATAATAAAGAACTCTTTTATAAAAATAAAATTAATTAAAAGAAAAAAGAAAAACAAAATAAGAAGATTGATACAAAACACTAAATTTATTCTATTTGGCCACCATTGTTTTTAATTATGTATCCCTTCATAATAAATTCTTCAGACATTTTTTTCCATTCGTCTTCAATAGCAGTCTTAAAAAAAGCAATATTTATAAGGGAAGTTGCATTTTTTTGTTTTTGTTTTTTCTAAGACAACTGATTTATGTTAATCAATTTGGTCGAGGTCTTAGGTTGATAGAGGCCATAAAGAAACTGTTATCATTTCAGAAATCTTTTTGTCTTGGTTTCGGCTTTAAGCAAACCATAGATTCTTCGTTGTTTCTTTTCTTGCTCTATCATATTGGGCAGATCATGAAAATTTAGATTTATCACTTTTTTTTAAATTTAGATTTATCGCATTTTTTAAAATTTGGACAAATCAGAGGAAAAGAAAGATTTAAAAATTATTCCATATTTTGCTTCCGCACCCGGTATATTCATATATATGATACTATGGCACGTTATTTCCGGAGAACACTCCGGAGCCTGTTCTGGACTTCGGTCCGGAGCGTGGCTCTGCAAAAGGAACAATGGCAGACTTGGGGCCTTTAGGCTCCTAGTTTCGACTCGGCTACCTCAAGGTGGGCGAGCTGCAGTTTTGTCTCCATTGTAACCTATGTATGGCACTAGACCTCACGTCTAGTTTAAGCCGTAAACTGGCATACGTGCCCGGACCCACATTGGATTCGTGAAACTGCTTGCCTCATCAGGCTCACATTGCACCAAGTGAGCCGATGAACAGCATAGACCAGTTCGCGTCTCGGCTCGTTCTCGACGTCCCCCTCCCCTTCATCCCCACTTTAATCGGCCTTTGGGCTTTTGACCTTGTGTCAAGTCGTGTCTGGTGGGAGGCAGCGACTAATAAATGGCAGTGTGAAGTAACAGATTGACAGTCGATCACGACCTTTCGTTTAGGTGTTTGCCGTTACTTGTCACTTTACCAGTAACCAGTAAAATGACACTTGAAAAAATGTATTTATGTGAGACTAACTCTTTAACTTACTGCGATTGATATTGGCTTGTTTGCTGACAGTCACAGTCTTGACCACTGTGATCTCTTGGAGTGGTGAATGTCCACCACGTTACACACTTAAGATGTTGTCGGAGATTATTATCACTCATTCATAAATATATCTTTATATACATAGGAGAAAAACCATTCGATATGTAAGGTGATTCTTTAAAAAACTGCAGGATATTTTTTTCAGAGATTTTTACATATATGTAAACTCTGAATTCTTTCGAATTGCTTTATAACGAAAATCATTTTGATTACGTAAAGTATTTCTTTTGAGAATTTTGATTTGATAGAAAATTAGACAGGAGGCCAAAAGCTTAAAAGTAGTCTCTCGGTAAAAATTCCGTGGCAAAGACGTACAAACTATATGAAATTCAAAAAGAATGTCTGATATGTACGGAGAAATATGTTTTAGTCAAGACTTTCTTTACTGAGAGGCTAAACATGGACTTGCCCTTTCCAGCCTGAGTTGAAAAAGCAGCAAATAGAGTGGAAATATACTCACTCTCCGGTAAATGAAAAGTTCTGGGCTAAACGGGTTTAAAGAATACTATGCTGACAATCTTTTAAGATTTAAATAGATCCATCATGATTGATATCCTTGAAAAAAGAGCAACTGCAAACAGTGTTTCCTTTGACAACTGCTTACCCAAAATTCACCCTATTCATAGATTACCCTCGTATATATATATATATATATATATATTCTATGAGTTTACACACACAGATAGATAAACAAATTTTTGCCATCGTAGAATCACATCTGAAAAATATTTTCAACGCTGATAATTAAATTTGGTTTAATAAAGAAAACCAAAATAGAAAACAATGTGACGGCTAAATTGAAATCCATATAATTTTCAGAGAATTTACTTAGATATCTTGAGGGTGTGCCGGGCAAAGTTTAACAAATTTTCCCTTAAATCAATTTAGTGCTGTCATAAATCAAACCGAAAGGCCAAGAACGGAAGAGATACGATCGGCATTTTACATGTTGGGTCAAAAAGCTACGAAACATCGTCCACGTTTTTTTATCTGATGAGAGAGAACAACGATAATTGTTCGATAAAAATTAAAAATCTGTTTCTTTGTGTATCAACAAAGCCGTCCTTGTAGAAGAAGAGAAGTAATATTATTTATCTGATTCCTACGGTGGGGGATAAGCGAGTTCCTACTTTTCGTGAGGGTATTAAGACGCTAGACGACAATTAAACAAGAATGTTGAGGGCAATATTGAACAAGTACTGGCGCCCCCAACAAGGCACCAACTATACAGCCACCTGCCTCCCATTGCGAAAACTATCCAAGTTAGACGAACCAGGCATGCAGGACACTGCTGGAGAAGTAGAGACGAGCTCATAAGTGATGTACTCTTATGGACCCCTACATATGGCCGGGCAAAAGCAGGATGACCAGCTCGAACATACATCCAGCAGCTATGTGAGGATACGGGATGTGGCCCTGAAGACCAGCCAGAGGCGATGAACAATAGGGAGAAGTGGCGAGAGAGGGTCAGGGATATTCGTGCTTGCGGCACGACATGATGATGATGATTAGTCAGAAAGTGAACATCGTAGCTCCATAGGAGTTCCAACTCGATCTTGTCGGATCAGCAATCATTACGCCCCGGGGATTCTCCATAAAGAAAAATGAATATTCATTAGAGGCCATAAGTTGAGAGGTCATCCCGTGGGTATGACTTAGAATACGTTGACTATATTCCCTTTAGGTACTATTTACCAACCCCTCCGCTTGGGCAGGATATGACACAAGGTCAATTTTTAAGTGGAGTTTAACAGGTTTGAATTCAGAGTTTTCCTTCTCCTAGACTAGTTGCCTAACCAAGGCTGAAGAACCTAGTCTGTCCTACTATTTACCCATAGCTGGAGGGAGAATAATTGGATTCATACCTTCCCAAAGGTATTAGAGCTATGTGAAATGCAATCAGTGTCGTCCAGGATTTGAACTCGTGTCTCCGTGTCCATTTCCTACGACGATAACGACTACACCACGGGCACCTCCATATATATATTCCCTTTAGGTGAATGTTCTAAACTGCATTCGATGGTAAGGCTATTTTTCTTGCCATTCTCTCGGATTCACCCTGACTCAGAGTCAATGTACGAGTAAAAGTCATACCGATGGGTCAGATAGATATATTTAAAAAATTCTTATTCAATAGGATAGTGTACAAAGATAATTAAGGTACATTAAAACAAAAATGTACATTTGAACGTACAATAAACGCAATTCCGTAACCTCTTGGCATAGATCAGTAGATATATCATTAGTATTGATTAATGAATTTTAAAAGGTTACAGTAGTGTAATATTCATTTGTATGGATCCCACAATCCTGTCTTCGCAACCTAATAACCGATCTATCAATCTACCTATCTCGGAATGTCAACTACGTTCCGCTCTCTAAAGTATTTTATGCTATATGTAGGCGGAAGGCTAATGAGCCTGATTCAACAACAATTACTCAAAACATTTTAACTTTTATTCATCCAGGAAGTATAATTTGTCTAGAAAGCAAATAGAATTGGCATCTGCAAGAACTTTTTGAGGAAACCGGAACTTACTCAGTAAGAACTCATTTTGTCTCATGGCCTTTTCTTCTAGAGGGTAAAACAGGAGGAAAATAGATATGAGAAATGCCTTGACCTAACGCAGTAATTTCAAGAAAGCAAAAAATGGAAGAATATGGAGAGAGGAACACACAAGGAGGTGTCCGAAGCTTGCATCAATCCTGATCCCAAAAGTGTCTTGGATATTTTGGCTCAAAATTGATTTCAATGGTTTAATAGCCAGTGGTGAAGTCTTTCACTTAGGGCAGAAATAGTCAGATGGGATCATTTTTTTAACAAAATCTACGGTACATTTTGTCTCGGTCAACACCGACTTCTTCTGCTCTGTGTGTATGTGTGTATATATGTATTTATACATCTATCTATCTGTCTATCTATCTGATAAATAGATAATCTCTCACTTTTTTTTTCATGCAAATCTCATGTTGACTGAATATATATATATATATATATATTCAGTCAACTTGATATATATATATATATATATATATATATATATATATATATATATATATATATATATTAATTTAGTAAATTTAATTATATATATATATATATGTGTGTGTGTGTGTGTGTGCATTTATGTATATATCTATCTATCTGATAGATAATCTATTACTCTTTTCTTTTCATGCAGATCTCAAGTTGACTGAATATATATATATATATATATATACATAATGAAAATAATTCCTATATGCACCTAAACGGCTCTTCCATATCGCATGGACCAATTGGGTGTAACATGGGAAAACTCGCTCTTGGCCAGGTAGGAATTATTTTCATAATAAGAGCTCTATCTCGATTATTGAGCACTTTATTACATTTTTGCTACGGTAATTCCGTCGGAGTTTCTTTTTTCTTTTGATGAGATTTGCGTGCCACTTGATTATTTTCAAGTAGTACGTGTGCTTTTCGTCTTTTCTTTTTTTTACGAATTTTTTTCCCCAGATATCAGTTTGTTGAATTTGTAAAATGTAAAATCTGGGTTTTTTTTCACCCAAACAGCATTATATATATATATATATATATAGTCAAGATTGGATTGTTATCATATATATATATATATATATATATATATATATATATATATATTCTATATATGTATATATATGTATATATATATGTGTGTGTGTGTGTGCGCGTGTGTGTGTGTGTGTGTGATCGAGAGAAAACTAGAGATGACGAAAAATTTAGACGATATAAATTTGTGAAAAGTGATGATCTAGCTAAAGGGATGTAATAACTACCCAATCTCCTATCTATGATGCTGAAAGGTTTCTGGTTGCAGATCTTGGGATCGGGTAAATGTGAAGCATTCCTTTATTGCTATTACTAATGATTTCACTCTGATCAAGGTTTTCTGAATGTATCACCCGGACAAAGAAGTGAAAAACAGACGGAAATAAATACTGTATTATATTTCAAATATTCTTCCAGCAATTTACCCCACCATCGTTGCTTCATCAAAATCATCATAATTGTTTGTAAGAGTGAAGTTAGGTGGGCGTATAGCTGTTCTCTTTTGGTATATATATATATATATATATATATATATATTGGTTTTCACAATCTCACTTTGTGGGTTTGTGGCTAATCAAATGCGATACAATTTGGAGAGTGCTCATTATCTGTGATAGAGCTATTACATAATAATAAGTAAATATACAATAGTTTATATATATATATATATATATATATATATATATATATATGTAACGTCTATGGTATTAAATATATATAATAAATATTATATATTTACTTACGATATATATATATATATATATATTACGAAACACATTACGCTTTAAAATTGATTACGTGCACTAATTAAATAACGTAGTTTTGAAACGCACGCTTCAAACAGAAATAGAATGCTAAAAGCTTTCTTATTTTTTTCGTTTTACTTTTACTTTAAGATTAAATATACACAGATGGAGGATCTCATATTTATTGTCCTGGTGATGGTTTAATATAAAAACCTGAACGTTGATAAAAAATTAATTAATGAATAAAATCATCCTCTAAATACTTTTTCATACTTTTTTACGCACGCACGCATGCCATTATTATTATTATTATTATTATTATTATTATTATTATTATTATTATTATTGTTGTTGTGGTTGTTGTTATCATTATCATTATCACAATTTTTATTATTTTTTATTATCATAAAAATTATAGCAAATATAATATTTGATCCATATATTTACGGTGTTCTATGCAAAAAAATCTAATGGTGTCAAAATATTTTCGAGTGTAAGATAGTATAATAATAATTATAATAATAATAATAACAGAAACGTACGAAGTCCTCAAGGATTTTAAGATACAAACGGATCACCTAATCTTGGCTAGACGACCAGACCAAGTAATAATCAACAACAACAACAAAAAAAGAATTTGCAGAATTGTAGCTTTTTCTATCCCGGAAGACTACAGAGAAAAATTGAACCGAAAAGAAAGATAAGTACCTGGATCTTGTCAAGGAATTGAAAAAACTGTGGAACATGAAAGTGACGGTGATACCAATTGTAATTGGTGCTCTTTGTAGTATTGGTATAAGGACTGGTGGTATTGGAAATAAGAGAACGAGTAGAGGTCATCATAACTACAGCATTATTGATATCGGCCAGAATACTGAGAAGATTCCTGGAGAGTTGAGATGACTTGCTGTCTCTCAAACTTCAGAGAAAGACCATCTGCGTTAGCTGATGTAAAAAAATCTCTCAAGGATTAAAGTAATAATAAAAATGATAATAAAAACTGTACAACATGAAAGTGATTGGGAGACCAATAGTAATGAGTGCTCTTGGTACAGTCACCAAAGGCTTAGTACATATTGGTTGGTCGGTTTGTTGGGTTTTATGGCATATCAACCGTTGTAGGTTATCTAAAGCCAAATCCATTTTTATGTAAATAATCAGTTCTATTTAAAACAATTAAGTTTAGCAAGAGTACACAGTTTAATTGTTAAAACCATTTCTATTTCAAACTATTCAGTTTATTCAAGCAGTTATATATAACAATTCAGTTTAGTGTAAGTACTGTTTCAGTGTCAAAAATAGTTAAATTTAGAACAATTCAGTTTAGCAAAAGCACGCAGTTTAAATGCAAGTACGGTTTAATTGTAAAAAAACATTTCTATTTCGAGCTATTCGGTTTAGTCAAGCAGTTCTACTTCAGCTAATTCAGTTTAGTAAAAGTACAGATTTTGTTTACACAGTTACTTGTCAGAACAGTTCTATATTAAACAATTTAGTTTTGTGTAAATACAGTTTCAATGTAAAAAAACAGTTCTATTTGAAATAATTCAGTTTAGCACAAGCACACGGTTCAAATGTAAGCACGGTTCAATTGAAAAAAAAACCATTTCCATTTCAAAATATTTAGTTTTGCATAAGTATGCCGTTAGTTCTATTGAACCCAGGGATAGGGCCCTATCAGGTGCTACCACTCCGGGCCAGAGTAGACCTTGGAGCGATGGCAATAAAGGGGTACTCTGCATTCCCCAAAGCTCCAGCATTGCTGGAACCTCACCATCAGATTTTTTAGTGTCAAATCAGGACACTCGTTGGGGGAGTGTATTCTACAGCCTCAGCCGACTGCGAAAAGGCTTAGTACAGGGACTGGAGGAGTTGGAAATAAGAGGATGAGTAGAGAGAATCACAATTATAGCATTACTGAGATCGGACAGAATACTGAGAAGAGTCCTGGAGACTTGAGGAGACTTGCTGTCACTCAAACTCCAGGGAGAAAACATCGTCTAACGCTAGTGTGAAAAACTTGAAAAAGAGTAAAAAGTTATAAAACAAAATAAAAGCTTACGAGTAAGAGGTAAACGTTGTTGATCCTCAAGTGAAACAGTATCCAACACACTTTATTATGTGTCCACCATTTTTTACTTGAAAAATTTTGTTTATATTGTGTATCTTACCACAAGTTTTGACGAGGAAATCACCTTCTTTTTTATAGCTGCAATAATTATGTTTTTCATTGTAAATCTTCGTTGATAGAATCAGAATGTTTACAAGCGTCTGGCTAAGATTACATCTGATGGATAATAAAAGAAACTGAAAAAAAAACAACTAATTTCTTAGTAATTTAGTGTGCAATCTTTCTAAATAGACCAGAATCATTTATCCCGTAAGTTATAAACACACACACACACACACACACACACACGCGCGCGCACACACACACACATATATATATATATATATATATATATATATATTTGTTTGTCTGACTGTCTGTCTGTCTGTCTGTGTCCGAGTTTGCGATGAAAATAGAGATGAAGAATAAATCTCAGTTCAGCCATTTTTTTTTTCAAGTATAAGATAGTATAATAATAATTATAATAATATTAATTGAGACGCACGAAGTCTTTTGGGATTTTGCGATACAAACTGATCACCTAATCTCGGCTAGACGACCAGACCAAGTTATAATTAAAAAAAAAAACAAAAAAAAAAACTTATCAAATTGTAGAGTTTTCTCTCTCGGCTAACCATTGAGTAAAATTGAAAAAGCTATGGAACATGAAAGTGACGGTGATACCAAGTGTAATAGTGCTTGTAATAGCAGTGATTCTATTCAAAGTTATATAAAAGATCTATTGGATTAAATAAAATAGAATCTCTAAGAAGTTGTCGTTGTGTCTGTAGTACTCTAAGGATGAATCACATTGACGCTAACGAAAGGCATTGTAAAAGCTCTACATTGGAACTACACAAGAATGCTACGGGATTTGTTGAGCAAATAGCTGGAAGAACACCTCACAAAACAACAATTGTACTGCCACTTATCTCTCATTTCATAAACCCTCCAAGTAAGATGAAGAAAGGATGCTGGACACTGTTGGAGAGGTAAAGCCGAACTCAAAAGCGATTTTCCCTTATGAATATCTGTACATGGACGTGCAAGTGTTATTCAATCGGCAAAAACTTATGTTTATCAGCTCTGTACGGACACTCACTGCGGTCTACAAGACCTGCCAGGAGCAACTGATGATAGGAACGGATAGTGAGAAAGAGTCATGACGTTGCTTCCTGCTCTCAGCTTTTTTGGAGATGACAATGATATATATATATATATATATATATTCAAATTTATGATGCGTTTTCTTTCGGTTCCTATTCCATATTTATTTAATGTTTTCCTTCATTATGTAGCTGTTTGTAAACCAATAAGAATTATATATATATATATATATATATATATATATATATATATATATAATTCTTACAGAATTAAGAACAGCTACATTACAAAAAAGAAAATAATTATATATATATATATATATATATATATATATATATATAATCTGACATAATTACAAACAGATGCATAATGAAGAAGAAAACGATATGAAACAAAAAAAAAGAAAGAAATAGAGTGAAATAGGAGTGGAAGTGATGATATATATATATATATATATATATATATACTTTGAATGATGAGAGCTTGATGAGAGATAGGATTGCCAATAAATATATTTAACATTTCAAGTTGTTCATTTCTCGCTTTATTTAAACTGTGCTTATAAAATAAGCGGAAGAAGTTACGTGACGTAGTGACTAACCTACTGGACTTCCACATCGTAATAAGGAAGTCATGTAATTGCATTCTCTTTGGGACTAATATCCTTGGAAAAGGTATTTTCTACTTTATCACCACTAGTTATGTCTTAAATCGTACCCCTATTGTTCTTTTACAACGATGGGTTTCGCATTTAATTACCCACGAATGTTGATAAACCATTTGAAGCAAAGATAGAATAATTTCAGATTAAAAGAATAAAGTGAGATTTTGTTTTCATGACGATTATCTGACCAACTTCGATGGCACAGGCATCATACGTCTGCTGGGACTAATCTGACGCTTTTTTTTCTAGTTGACTGACCACTGCTTTTCTTCATCTTCGACACACCGTGCTGGATTGTGAAAACCGTCCGACTTGTTTCCTCAAACTCCCGCTGCCTGATAATTAGGCCACTTTTTTTTATTTAGAGACTGCAGTCCAGTTCTTTAGCCATTAAGCTACCGGGACTCACCCCATTTTTTTAAACGTGCTCGTGATCAAAGACACGTTTTTCACACCTATTTGTGTACTTGTGTTCGCGTGAAGGCATTAGCCAAATGTGGGCTATCCCGTTCTTCACCTATATTCATGTGGATTATATCTGGGGTTGGTGTCCGAAGGTAGTATCCGCCCACACTTCAGAGGTTTCCTTCTTCGTGATTGGTCTCCATATCAAAGTAAAACACCTCAGTTTGTCCTACTATTTATACATAGGGGTTGAGGGTTTGATTTTGTCATTTTGTTTAATGGCTTCTCAACATTGGTAAAAAAGTAAATTTGGCGACCGTAGCCGAGGGCGATCTACGGGCTCCCTTTTCAATAGCTACTACACCAAGGTGTACGGGAGGGCCCTACTCCTTTCCCTGGATTGCTCCACTTGATCCTTCATATGTACGTTATCATATTAACCAACCCCTCCACTCGGGCAGGATATGACACACGGTCAATTTTTAAGCGGAGTTTAACAGGTTTGAATTCAGAGTTTTCCTTCTCCTAGACTAGTTGCCTCACCAAGGCTGAAGAAATCAGTCTGTCCTACTATTTACCCATAGATGGAGGGGGAATAATTGGATTCATACCTTTCCCAAGGATATTAGTGCGATATGAAATGCAATCGGTCTCGTCCAGGATTTGAACTCGTATCACCGTGTCCATTTCCTATGATGATAATCATTACACCACGGGCACCTCCCAATATGTAGGTTATAGTGCTGAGTCTAAAGCAAGGAGGTGTCAAGTGCCATTTTTTGAGTCTTTGGTATGACTCGACCTGGGATTGAACCCAGGTCTCATGGGCCATTGTTGAACACTCTACCCACAATGCCAATGGGTAATATGAAAGATATCCTTATAGAAGAACAGCAGTGATCCTATTCAAACCATAACTGGTGAGGGGATATGCGGGTTCATGCCTTCCCCAAGGGCATTTAGTTCGAAAGTTAACGTAACAAACAACCGGAGTTCGAACTCATTTACTTCAGGTCTGCGGTCCAGTGCATTAGCTTTTGCACAGTGAGAACTTCCTCATTGCAAGAGGGAGAACAGTTGGATGCAGAGCTTTCGCGAGGGTATTAGCCTTATGCCAAAGGCAAACAGCCTTGTCCAGGTTTTGAACTCTGATCGCCGTGTTCATTTTCTACAACAATAACCATTACTTTACAAGATCCTTCACACCTACTTATACAAGAATTCAATCTCGAGTTTTTACTTTTATTGCTTGGTTGGTTTGATTTTATGCCATTTTATGTTATTTAATGCTAAATCCTATAAATATATATATATATATATATATATATATATATATATATATATATAGGATTTAGCATTATATATATATATAAGCATGTTTGATTAAAAATAAAGTCGCATTTTGTCTATAAAATTTATTAAGATCATTTCAAGTTTACTGATAAGTGTCTTTGTTTCGGGTTGGAATTGCCGGATGAATTTACCAAAATTGTCCCGAGAACTTTTGGACCTTTCATAGGCCAAAGAATACAAAGAGTGTTTTTAAAGGGTTTTTGAAAGAGTTTAAACTCTTTAAAAAACACACTTTATAAATGCAAGCAACCCCTGATGATGGCTTATGAAAGCGTTCGGGACGTTTTTGGTAAATTCATCCACTAATCCCATCCTGAATCAAACACTCTTATCAGGAAACTTGAAATAATCTTTAAAAGATGATATTAGCAAAATGTCTTTATTATTTAATCAAACATGCTTAAGTGAAAGACTGCTGCCCAACCACACACACACACGCACACACATATATGTATATATATAGATGGATAGATTGATGATTTTTAAACACACATGGAAGATGATATTCTTACAAGCCCGGGGATTTTTATTTGCCCATAGTTAAATGGTTTCAAGTGTTGCTATATAACCGTTACAATTCATGTTCAGTCATTTGTTTGTACACAGTTTGTCCTATTTGACCTATAGATATGGCCCTATCAGGTGCTACCACTGTAGGTCAAAGAAGATTATGGAGCGATGGCAATAAAGGGGTACTCCGCATCCCCCAAATCTTCAAGGCTGGAGCCTCACCATTAGATTGTTTAATGTCATATCAAAGACATTGGGCGAGTCTTAACCCTCTGCAGAGATGCAGTCAGGGTATTCTACATACCCAGCTGACTGACATACCTTCATTGGAGCAAATTTAAGATTGATTTAATCTCACCCGGATCAAGGTATACTGTCAAATATATTACAAAATATTAGGAGATCTGCTGTGAATTATAATTAATGACACAAAGATTAATTTTCAGAGCATCTTATTTTAAGCCACAAGGTTAGAGAATTAAGTTCATTGTACGTTCATATTTTCATTTTTATATTGTTGTTTCCCAAGAGTTTTATTCGATTCTAATTCAAATAATTTGCATGCAATTTTATGGATTCAAGTATTCCTATATAATACTGTTTAATAATAGTAAAAGTAAAGTTAGCGACCATAGTCGAGGGTGACCCGAAGGCTCCCTTTTCGATAGCTACTACACCAAGGTGTAGGGGAGGGCGCTACTCCATTCCCAGGATTGCTCCACTTTACCCTTGAACCGTACCTTATAATGCTGAGTGTTAAGCAAGGTGGTATCAAGTTCCATTTTTAAAGTCTTTGGTATGACTCGACCTGGGATTGAACCCAGGTCTCCCGGGCCATTGGCGAACACTCTAACCGCTGGGCCAATGTCCCGTTTAATAATAGAATAGCGAAATCTGCAAGTAGTGTAAAATGGTGTGAAATACTGTCGAAAAACAATTGTCATTTTGTTTGTTTGATTTGTGATGAACCCGAGCTCAAATGAAAACTTGGTTCTGATTGGATGATTTTAATCAGGTGACAAAAACGACTCTAGAAGTTAGAAAAAATGTGTCTGCTGGTTTGAAATCGTCAATGAGAGCAGATCGAATTCCGTCTGTGCTCTGATTATTATTCCCCGTTTGCTCAGACGGGTGATATGAAATAGAAGTTCCTCAGAAATATAAGTAATACATGAACATACAGTTGTGTCTGAGTTGATCTTTATCTTAACTCAAGAACAACTGATAGCAATAGGGGTCACTGCATTGGACAAGAGCAAAGATGGCGACACGAGAGGATAGACAGAACAACCGAAAATCGATGAGAATTGAATTGGGCACATGGCGTTCTTTCAAATTAGGGCTAAATTAAAATACAAAAATTTAAGCACAATTATACGGTTTCAAGTAATTATTTCTATTTAATGATAACTATTTGTTTGTAAACAGTTATATGGTTTCAAGTACCAAAAATAATCCTAAAATTTGAAGCCTTGCAAACAGTAAAACATATCTACTAGTTTCAGATATTCTTTACAACTATTAATAATTCATACCCAATAATATGGTTTAAACTAACTATTCCTACAAATCAATTATTTATTTGCACACATTTTTATGCCTAAACGTATTCTTATCCGATATTAATAATTTCAGAACGGATCTTTTTCACCGATTAATGGGATCCTAATTGGCGCTGCCACTTTGGGTAAGAATAGACGAGGAATTAACGGCAATAAAGGAGTACTATATACTCACTAGATCTCCAGATTGGTGCCTCCAAAATTAGATACAGTTTCGTGTCATTTTATTTGTTTGTTCATTTGTTTGATTTTTATAGCATATCAACCTTTGTTGGTTATTTAATGCCAAAACCATTTTATACAAATAAACAGTTCTATTTCAAACAACTCAGTTTATCATAAGAACACAATTTAATTGTCAAAAACATTTCGATTTCAAGATATTCAGTTTAGTCAAACTATCATCATTCAAACAATTCAGTTTTGTATAAGTACAGTTTCAATGTCGAAAATAGTTCTATTTCCAAGAATTCAGTTTAACATACAAAAACAGTTCCATTTCAAACAATTCAGTTTAGCATATGTAGTTTAAATTTGAAAACAGTTCTATTCCAATCAATTCAGAATAGTATAAGTACACAGTTTAGCTCTAATTGACCCATAGATAGGAACCTATCAGGTGCTACCTATCCGGGCCTGAGTGGGCCTGGGAGCGATGGTAATGAAGGGGTAATCTGCATTTCCCAAAGCTCCAGCTTTACTATCAGATTAGTTAGTGTTAAATCCAGGACAATCGTATAGGTGGGGTTTTACCCCTCTGCAGAGATGCAGTCGGCGTATTCTACAGCTCCAGCCGACTGGGCAACTCTTTTTGGAGAGAAGGGTCTAATCTCATTGCTGGGGAAACAGTGATCGTACGTTGGATAAACAAGCATTGTTCTATAGACGAAATCCTTCTCTACCAGAAACCAAAAACGATAAGTTAGATATGAAAATCAAAAGGAACTTGTCGTGGAGATAGGTCAAAAGAAAGATAAGAGTTTAATGTATTTTGATACAGATAATTTTGAAGAAAAGTCAATGTGGGTGGCCGTCTTATGAGTTCTCTCGGTAGAGTACCTTGTCAAAGAAAATCTGTCGTCGCCAAAGCAACACCTGCCGAACAAAGAGGAAACTGAGAAGGAAAACCAGATGCCAGGTAATCTGGTTACTTCTCCCCTTGCCGCATTGGAATATAGTCGAACCCTTTAATCTGCACCGTGCGCAACTCTTATTGATAGATTAGTTTTTACGGCATTTCAACTTGTTTTCTGTTATTCTATGTAGTGAAATTAGGGGACGTCAAACATTGTACGTTTATATCTTTAGTTTTTACATAGTTTTTTTTAAGAATCTGCTTGCGGTTATATGATATCAAATATTCGATCTAATACGAATGATTTTTAAACAAATTTATTTAAATAATAGATGACACCCTAAAACATATCACCACACCTGCTCAGAGTGGACCTGGGATTAATAGCAATATAGGTGTATTTTACACTCCCCATGATTTTAGTATCGGAGCCTCATCACCAGATGCAGTTTGGTGTCATACCCAGGAATCCTTTTAGTTGGGTAAGACTCACCCGCAGAGGATGCAGTCCACTTATCCTAAGGTCCATCAACAGTTCGTGCAATTCTTGTTGGATTAAAACAATACCATAAATTTCATACTAAAATCGTTTTTGGCTTGGTTGATACTGAATTCGACTATGTGTCGTCTGTACTTTCTTTCGAGATCCCAAAAAACGCAACTATTTATCACCATCAAGGTGAGGCGACAAAACTGCTATCTTTGACTCTTTCGTATAATCTGTCCCTACTGCTCAAGGTAAGTGTTCTAGACGGTATCCAGTATCCGTACAGAGCTGATAAATATGAGTTTTTATTGTTCGGCGAACATCAGTAAGCCTTGTAAAATATATTTGATCATTCGTATCTGAGAATATTATTTTTTATCATTCTTATATATAGATAATTTTGATATTTTATGTTTCTTTTTAAACATATTTCAATGATGCTCTTTTAAATTTGTCAAAAAATTTCTATTTGTCAAAAAATGTGCTTGGAGATTTGGAATATGCAAAACAATGCATTAGATTGGTTTGGTTTCTTTGTTTAATGGCATTTTAATCTTAGTGGGTTATTTAATGCCAAATCTATCCTTGTAGGAGACAAATTGTTGAAGCCATTGTTAGGGAAATGAGGGAGTTTATTTCTCCCAAAGTTTATAAGTCTGAAAGTGAACAATTTAGTGTGAATGGGGTTTGAACGAGTTTATCACCACGTCACAGTTTAGCACGTTATCCCCTACGCCACGGGTACTTATCCGTCGAAATGTTTGGAAAGAAAATTACTTTCAGAAATAAATCAAGAATGAAGAAAAATCGTTTTCTTTCTTATTTTTACGAACAAATACAAATTTATCTTCTCGTTCTGGCACATCTTTGAAACTGTCAACCCTATATTTTATTGTATTTATCCAATATTTCAGACTGAATACTATTTTTCCGTACAGAGTATGTCCAATATTTTGCGTTTATGCCTATTCTACAATTGAATATTAGTTTAATAATTCGGGTCAATTCAGAGAGGCTCAATATTTCGGACATAAAAAGCTGGAGTCAAATATTAATGGTTAAAAGCTTGTCCATTAAGCATTATATGCCAGTCGATATTATCACCGTTCAACATTATGATGTATTAAGTTTTTTATTCGACATCATGGTCTGTTGACATTTTGTGTATTTGATATGATCTGCAGGCATTTTGTCCGTTCAACATTATAGTTTGTTAATATAATCTCCGTTGGACAAAATAGTCTGTAGACATTTTCTCTGCTCGAAATCATGCTCTCTCAATAATTTGTCCGTACTATATCCTATCTGTCAACATATTTTCAGTTCGACATGACGGTCTACCGAAATTTTATCCGTCTGGCATTAAGGTCAATCGATATTTTGTTAGTCTAACATTATGGTCAGTCGACATTTTCCCTGTTCGACATCGTTATCTGTTATTATTTTGTACATTTGGCAAAAGAAGAAAACAGAAAACAGAACAACAATAAGAAAGAAAGAAAGAAAGAAAGAAAGAAAGAAAGAAAGAAAAAAAAAGAAAGAAAGAAAGGATAAAAATTATGGAAATTAAAGGATAGAAAAGAAGACTGTTTCATTAAATGCAAAAAAAAAAATATATGAACTTGAATAACGAAAGTATTGAAGGGAACACAGAAAAAGAATGTATTTAAGGGAACATAGAAAAGAAAATTATTTAAGGGAACATTGCAATGGAAAGAATTTAAGGGAACATAGAAAAGAAAATTATTTAAGGGAACATTGAAATGGAAAGAATTTAAGGGAACATAGAAAAGAAAATTATTTAAGGGAACATTGAAATGGAAAGAATTTAAGGGAACATAGAAAAGAAAATTATTTAAGGGAGGATAGAAAAGGAAAGAATTTAAGGGAACATAGAAAAGGAAAGTATTTAAGGGAACATAGAAAAGGAAATTATTTAAGGGAACATAGAAATGGAAAGAATTTAAGGGAACATAGAAATGGAAAGAATTTAAGGAAACATAGAAAAGGAAATTATAAAAGGGAACATAGAAAAGGAAATTATTTAAGGGGACATATAAAAGATAAGTTTGGCTAATCAACCATTGAAAGTTATCTAATGACAAATACTGTTTGATATTTATCCAATCTCTCACCAGGCCGGATTCGACACAAGGTCATTTTATTGAGGGGAGCTCTGCAACAATCGAGACATGCGTTGCTATTTCAATAATTGCTTGAACCCTTCGGTATTGGGACACCTGCCAAGTAGGTATTGCCCATAGAGAAGGTTCCCTAATGCAAAAACCCGCTTGTATGTATATATCGGCCCATAGCCATAACGGTTAAAGCGTTCGCTTGTGGTACGGGAGGTTGGGATTCAATCCCAGATCAAATCATACAAAAGACTTAAAAACGTACTTAACACTTAGCATTACATGGAACGAATCAAGGGTAAGTGGAGCAATCCAAGGAAAGAAGTAGCGCTCTTCCCCACACCATGGTGTAGTATTTGTGGAAAAGGGAGTTTTCGGGTCACGTCCGACTACGGTCGCCCAACTTACATACAATATATATATATATATATAGTGACGAGGAAATATGACACCCGAATACATTTGCCGAATTGTTGGGGAAGGAGGCCGGCAGCCGACTATGGTAGCAAGCAAGAATCAGCGGACGATAATAGTAAGCAGAATAATGGAAAGAGAGGCCGTCTCTCCTTCACCCCTCTCTATCAACACAAGGTGAGATAGGCATTGGAGGAACTCACTCTCTATTAGCTATGTGTGCGTAACCGGAGAAGCAAATCTGCGACTATGATTGGTAGCGGTAGAAACCGCTAAAAAAAGTCAGCAGGTGGTAATTTTTCAAACAACAGAAATAAGTTAGTTGCCGTTCATTCATCACTGGGTGAAGACGCATAACAAGTTGCCATGTAGTTGTCAAAGGGTGCAGACTAATAATGTGTTTCCGATTATTCTTCAAAGGATGAAGACGCATAAAGAGTTCCTTTTGTTCGTTGAAAAATCAAGAGATAATTTGAGATTTGGAAGAAAGCCAAATTCCAAAATAATGCCGCGCAGAGAACCATGAGAGAAAAGAAAAAGCTTATCCTTTGAATGAACTCAAACTCTGGGGTATGGTGTCCTCATTAAACGAATACCCAACTAAAAAACTTGTCCATGAGGAAAGAGATCATTATTAATCTTGGTCTTATCTGAAATAAGACGTGTATCCTTCTACCAACGTGTTATGGAAACCCAATAACTAAAGAAAAAAGAGAAGAGAATAAATTCCACAAAACTCCAAGTAAGTGAACACACAATTTCAGTATATTCAACTTTATCCTGCTGCATTCATACTGAAATGATAACCTTGAGATTTGGAGCTCGTGCTCTGCCATTAAATCCCATAGTCTGAAGGAAAGTGGACTGTATCTACCGTTGTCGAACTACATTCTCACCTTCTGCCATTTACAGATAATCTATGGCTGACTCGTCCGGGGACAAAGTTATTTTATGAGGGACCACCTCCGAATTACAGAAAGACTTTCTCGCTCCTGACTTTTACCTGAATTGTGTTTTTTCTTTGTTTCTTTCTTTTATTCAATAAAAGAATATTGTTATTAATCTTGTTAACCCAAACACGGCAGTTCAGAGTCCTTTTTTGTTGTGGAAGAATTGTATTTGTCGAAGACCTTGTATTTGAAGGGGAAAGTTAACCAGTTAGCTGTGTTGACTTTTAATAATTCACCTACAACTCACCTAGTAGCTTTAAAATGTGGTTCCGCTAGGGAGCTGGTGATATCTTTGACACGTCTGTGCCATGCGTTAACTGGTAAACTTGGCGGGAACGAACAGCACCCTGCAAGCCCGCTGGGCACATGGTGGCATCACAATATATATATATATGAATGATATGTAAGTGAATTGTTTATAAGTATCTTCAGTTTCAAACGAGTTAGAGCTCAGTTGTTTCCACACAGTTAAAAGGATTCAAGTATTGCAATTTAACACTAATAATATTATTGAATATTAATCTTTTGTTTTCACAGAGTTTAATGGTTTCAGTGATAGTAAGCAATTGAATTGTTCTATTTGACTCATTGATGGGACCCTAACATGTACTGCCGCTCCAGCTTGGAGTGGGCCTGGGAGTAATGCACTGAAGGTGTACTCCACCTTCCCTAAGGTTTAAAAACCAGAGCTTCTCCATCACGTGGTTTTGTGTCATACCCAGGAAACTCTTTAGCGGGGATTATCTTACTCCTCCAAAGAAGTGTATTCGGTACATTCTTCAGACCCAGCCAACATTGCTGTATAAAAAAGATAGAAGACGATATTGTTAAGTCTTAGAAAAGAATACAGTTAATAAAAAAAAGAATAACCAACAAAAATATATATATGAGAGATAGAACACAATTTTGTTTAGTCTAAAAAAATACTGTTAACAAAAAAGAATACCGTAAAGAATGTACGAGGAGAATTAAATAAGTTTCAAGACTTTTTTTCGTATGGGCACTTTTACTGATAATACACACGTGAAACTCTAGTCCCCTATGAAGTAATCTCCTCCGGCTGCAATGCACTTGTTCTACCGATCCAACAACTTCTGGAAGGCCTCATGGAAGTCCTCTTGTGTGAGCGTGTCAATGACCTTCGTCACAGCCTCTTTCATCTCCTCAATTGTCTCATAACGACAGCCTATGAGCTTATGGAATAACCAAAAGTCACAGGGACCAACGTCTGGACTATAGAGAGGCTGAGGAACTGTTTTGATACCCATCTTCGTCAAATAGCCTGTGACAAGGATTGAGTTGTGGATTGGTGTATTGTCCTGGTGGAAATGCCACTGACCCAATTTGAAGAGTGCTGGCCTCTTCCAACGGAATCTCTTCCAACGGAATCTCTTCCAGAAATCCCTTAAAACCTCAACATAGTAACCCTAACCCTAACCGTTTGGCCAATCAACTGTAGTGTATTGACTTACTTCCTCTTCCCACACATCTCATCATCCCTCACAGAATCCCTCTCTTCCTTGAATCTCTTATGCCACTTAAATGCTCGATTCATGTAAGATGCTCCAAAATCAGCCAGAAGCATTCCATACGTTTCTGTGGCATTTTATTGCATATCGTTCTTCTAACGTGTCCTCTCATACATATTGCATTTTTGAAATTCCCCAGCTGTGACAATCAGGCTATAGTAGGGTGTATTCCAACTGCTGCTGTATCTTTTCCTTTGAACGTGAAATCATAAAAATTGGTCAGTCATCTCATACGATGTATATCAATAACATGCTGAATTTTCAATTTTAAATGCCTGTACCAAAAAGTCTGGAAACTCTTTGAATGCACCATGTATAAGAAAGAGAGAAGACAATATTGTGAAGTCTTTGGAAAAATACCGTTAACACCGAAAAAAGAATATCATTAACAAACAATGTGTATGAAAGACAGTAAACGAATATTGTTAAGTTTTAGACAAGAATACTATTAACAAAAAGCAATATCGTTAACAGTGACTCTATATGAAAGATACATGACAATATTGTTAAGTATTAGAAAAGAATTTTGTTAACAAAGAAACAAAAAAAAATATCGTTCACAGAAAAAAAAACTGTGGGAAATATTTAAAAAAATTACGGAAGCTAAAAATGGAAATGAAGGGGTCGATAGGACACTGCTCTAGAAGTAGGGACGAGCTCATAATTGATGTACTCTTATGGACCCCCACACATGGCCGAGCAAAAGCAGGACGACCAGCACGAACATACATTCAGCAACTATGTGAGGATAAGGGATGTAGTCCAGAAGACCTGCCAGAGGCGATGAACCATAGGGAAAAGTGGCGAGATAGGGTCAGGGATATCCGTGCTACCAGCACGACATGATGATGATGATGATGATGATATATATATATATGTGTGTGTGTGTGCGCGTGTGTGTGTGAGAGTGTGTATTCATCATACATCCTTCGCTATTTTAATAACATTTTTCATTAATGAAAATTCCTGAAGGAGGTTATTACAACCGAAACTTTCAACGGCAATTTCATTATAAATTCTTCAAATTTTGGATTATTTTGTTTTTTTCATTTTAGAGAGAGAGAGAGAGAGAGAGAGAGAGAGAGAGAGAGAGTAGCTGTAAACGTAAAGTTTGTTGAAGATAAGCGCCTGGCAAAATTGGCTTGTAGCCTCAAAGTTGTATAAGACAATTTCCGAAAGATCGCTGACATTTAGAGAATTGATTTATGTGCTAAGCAAGCCGAAGAAAGGACCGAAAACTATGCCAGAGATCTTGCTAGGATTTTGTAGGCGAGCAAAATGTGGAATTTCTCATTGAAATTATCAGATATATTTTAACATGTTTTTCTTTCATGATTCATGACACGAAATGCGGTATCTATGATGCTGACTTAGCTAAGTATGGCACAAGTCTATGAATGCAGATTGATTGATTCCTTGTCTTAACATGTGTATTGACCTCCGGTTTATTATACCTTGTCTTTAGGGGTTAATATTCTTTGATAAGTCTTATTTACATTTTCATGCTATTGTTTCTAAAAAGATTTTTTTTGTTTTTTAATTTTGTTTTGTTTTTGTACGCGGTCCGATCGAATACGAATCATTTTTAAATAGATATATTTGACCCTCAAATAGGACCCTAATAGACACTTCTACTACAGGTCAGATCAGATGTGTGCGTAATAGCCAGAATATGATCTAAGGTCAATTTTTGAGTAAAGATGATTTGAATTCAAAATTTTCTTTCTTCGAGACGGGTTCCATGATTTGGTTTGATGTGGTCTGGTTTCTTTGTTTAATGGCATATAAATCTTCATGGGTTATTTAAAGGCAAATCCATCCTTGTAGAAGGACAACTACTGTATTATTTCATCCATAGCTGAGGGATAAAGCATTTCATATCTTTTCCAAAGATATTGGCCCGTAAAAGGAAACGTTATCGAACGACCGGAGTTCGAGATCACTTACAACGATGTCACAGCAAAGCAGGTTAACTACAAAGCCACGGCGATTCCTATTAAAATGGTTACCTAACCAAAGCTAAAGAAACCAGTCTTCGCTACTATTTACTTCTAGTTGGTGTAGAGAAGATAAGAGCAAGAAACATGACTTTACAAAATCATGTTAGTTCTAAGTGAAACATAAACAATATTTGAAACCTTGTCACCGAATCCATTTACTAAGACGATAAGCATTACACTAAGGTTACCAAGGTGCAAGATTTGTCCAGTTAAACTAGCCTCAGAGTTGACTCAGAACAATAATTTGGTATTAAAATGAGAAGATACAACTTGGGCAAGAGGTCCCTCCGATTTAAGCTTTTTATAAAATCTTCATTTTTCTTTTTTCATGACGATAAACCAAATTACCCGAGATGAGGCGAAAGAGAGGGAGGAGCAAGGGTTGAGGAGGTGGAAGACAAGAAGGGGTAGAAAAAGAGGTAGGATAAGGTAGACAATGATGAAACAGAAGAAGAAGAAGAAGAAGAAGAAGAAGAAGAAGAAGAAGAAGAAGAAGAAGAAGAAGAAGAAGATAGATAAGTATAGACAGAGATGACTAAAGAAGAAGTTAGACTGTAATGAAAGAAGAAGAAGAAGAAGAAGAAGAAGAAGAAGAAGAAGAAGAAGAAGAAGAAAGCTAGAGATGATAAAAGCAGTGAGTACAAGAAAAATGAAAAATACTCTAAAAAAGCACTTGATACAAGGCTAAAACCATACGGCACACAGTGTAAATATAAACCTTTATTAATTGTAAGCAAGTCAATAAGGTGAGTCATTACATCATATGCCTTATACGTATACACACACACATACACAAAAACACACGCATACAAATGCGCACACACATAAATAAAGATTGATCAATATGTTTGCAAAATGAGATAGCTTTTTAGTTTAATTTGGATTTGAAATTTACAGTTAATAATATATTGGGTGAATGAAGAAGTATTGGCTAAAGTGTTTTAACGAGGTTAGAGATTATAAAATAAAACTTGGCGATCTTAGACGTGGGTGACATAAAGGCTCCCTTTTCAATAACTGCCACCACGTAGTATAGAGGAGTTCACTACTCCATTTCCTGGATTGCTCCACTTTACCCTTGATCCTTATCTTTTAATACTGAGTATTAAACAAGGCGGCATCAAGTACCATTTTTTAAGTTTTTGGTATGACGCAACATGGGATTGAACCCCGGTCTTTTTGACATTAACCGAACACTATTCTCATTAGACTAACGACAGACAATTAAATGTTTGTTATATAATTTTCTTTGTATCATTTGCTATCATATTGTTGTTTAGTTGTTTGGGTGTTATGGCATATCAAACTTTGAAAGTTATTTAAGGACAAATCCATTTTTATATAAATAATCAGTTCTATTTCAAACGATTCAGTTCAGCATGAGTACACAATTTAATTGTCAAAACATTTCTACTTCAAGCTATTCAGTTTAGTCAAACAGTAATAATTCAAACAATTCCGTTTAGTATAAGCATAGATTTTGTTTACACACATTTTCAATGTCAAAAACAGTTCAATTTCAAACAATTCAGTTTAGCGTAAGTAAATGACAAAACAGTTTTTTTCAAGTAATTTCGTTTAGCATAATAACACTGTTTAGTTCTATTTGACCCATACATAGGTACATATCAGGTGCTACCACTCAAGGCCAAAGTGGACCTATGAGTGATGGCAATGAAGGGGTATTACGCATTCTCCAGAGCTCCAGCATTACTGGAACCTCAACAACAAATTTTTTTAGTGTCATATCTAGGACACTCGTTGTTGGAGTCTCAACCGTCTGCAGAGGAACAGTGAGAGTATTCTACAGCCCCAGCAACTGGTCAATTGTCATCATAGTCATTGATACAAATATACGTATGTACGTATGTACGATGCACATGCGATAAGTTTCCAGACGTTTTTCGTATGGGCATTTAAAATAGCTGTAGACACTTGAAAATTCAGTATGTTACTGCTATACATCTTATGAGATGACTGACCAATTGAACAGCTACAACAGCAATTAGAATACACCCTACTAAAGCCTGATTGTCACAGCTGGTTAATTTCAAAAATGCAATCTGACACATTAGAAGAATAATATGCAATAAATTTCTGTTTTAAACTTGGAACAATTACCACAGAAACGTATGGAATGCTTCAGACTGCTTTTCGAACATCTTGCATAAATCGAGCATCATTTTTTGATTAGCATAAGAGATTCAAGGAAGGCAGGGAGTCTGTGAGGGATGATGAGATGTGTGGGAAGAGGAAGTAAGTCAATACACTACAGTTGATTGGCCAAACGGTTAGGGTTAGGGTTACTATGATGAGGTTTTAAGGGAGTTCAGGAAGAGATTCCACCGTAAGAGGCCAGCACTCTTCAAATCGGGTCAGTGGCATTTCCACCAGGACACTGCACCAGTCCACAACACAATCCTTGTCAGTGACTATTTGACCAAGATGGTCATCAAGACAGTTCTTCAGCCTCCCTATAGTCCAGACGTTGATCCCTGCGACTTTTGGTTATTCCCTAAGGTCAGAGGCTGTCGTTATGAGACAATTGAGGAGATGAAAGAGGCCGTGACGAAGGTCATTGACACGGTCACACAAGAAGACTTCGATGGGGCCTTCGGGAAGTGCATTGCAACCAGATGAGATTACTTCGAAGGGGACTTGAGTTTCATGTGTATACTATCAATAAAAGTGGCCACACGAAAAAAGTCTGGAAACTCATCTTATGCACCTCGTAAGAAATAGGAATAAGTATATATATACATTATATATATATATATATATATATATATATATATATATATTAAGAATGTGCTAATGAATGATTTCGCTGGCTATCTTCATCTAGAAGAGTACGAGTAGATTGCATGATAAATATTTTTCTTCTGAATAATATAAATAGCTAAAATACTGCATTACAGTGAAAAGCCTTTGAAATGTCTTTACACAATTTGGGGCTCGTGTTGCGATGAAATATGTCATTTTTAAATGTCAAATGATCTTTTAGTCGGTTTAAATTATAAGCTCCTTGTTTCATCTGTGACTAGCACACTACTTCATACCCATCACAGGAATACATTTACTAAGAACGTTTTCAACGAAGCATATACAGCACTCAACATGGAACCCTCTATGCTCAGAAAATTACCACAGAAGAAATTTTATAATACCAAACAAATTAATTCTACCAGAAAATGTTCAAATTTCTATAGTTTGAACTCTGGGGAATTTGTTTATCTTCGATAGACAGCAAAACGATATAATCTTTGTATTTTTCCCACACGCCTGCTTGGAGCAGGATGCAGTACAAGATCATTTTTTTAAAACAGTGTAAAGATAGTTTGAATTCAGTTTTATTTCTACTTGATTTGTTACCTAAGCAAGACTACAAAAACTCATTCTACACTACTGTTTTTGTCCTGCTTATAACATTATCTTGCATCAACAAATTAGTTCTGACTCATTTAAAATGAAAACTACCAAGAACTTAATCTCTTACGTCATGCATATCTTTTTAAATATATGTAAACAAATGACTGTTGTTTAATTAAATCGTTTGTTTGGCTTTTACGGCATATCAATCTTTGTAGGTTATCAAATGCCAAATCCATTTTTATACAAATAAACAGTTCTATTTCAAACAATTAAGTTTGGCATGAGAACTTAGTTTAATTGTCAAAAACATTACCGTTTCAAGCTAAGTTTATTCAAACAGAATCATTTCAAACAATTTAGTTTAGCATACAAAAGATGCTTTTTCAAACAACTCATTTTAGCATAAGTACGTGATTAAATGTCAAAACAGTTCTATTTTAAGCAATTCAGTTAAGTATAAATGCAGTTTCAATGTCAAAAGCAGTTCTATTTTAAAGAATTCAGTTTAGCATAAAAACGCAGTTTTGTTCTATTTGACTCATAGATAGGACCCTATCAAGTGCAATGAAGGGCTACTCCGCATCCCCCAAAGTTCCAGCATAACTGGAATCCCACAATCAGATTGTTTAGTTTTATATTAGGACATGCGGCGAAGGGTATTACCCCTCTGCAGAGAAGAAGTCGGAGTATTCTACAGCCCCAGCAAACTTTGCAATTAATTAAATTGTTAATAATACATAGAAATATTGTTTGGTTGGTTGGTTGGTTGGGTTTTTATAGCATATCAACCTTTGTTAGTTATCTAATGCCAAATCTATTTTTATACAAATAATCAGTTCTATTTTGAACAATTCAGTTTAGCATGAGTACACAGTTTAATTGTCAAAAACATTTCTACTTCAAGCTATTCAGTTCATTCAGTTCTAATTCAGTAAATTTAGTTAAGTATAAGTATAGATTTCGTTTACACACAATCAAATGTCAAAACAGTTATATATATTAAACAATTCAGTTTAGCGTAAGTACACTTCCAATGTCAAAAACAGTTCTATTTCAAACAATTCAGTTTAGTATAAGTACGCAGTTTAAATGTAAGTACACAGTTTAATTGTCAAACGTATTCAGTTTAGTCAAACAATTTTAATTCAAACAATTCAGTTTAGCATAAATATGCAGTTTAGTTCTATTTAACCCATAGATAGTGCGCTATCAGGTGTAACCATTCCGGGCCTGAGAGGATCTTGCAGCAATGAAATGAAGTGTGCTCCGAATTCCCCAAAGCTTCAGCATTACCGTAACCTCACCGACACTTGTTGCGGGGAGACCCCTCTGCAGAGGTGCAGTTGGTGTATTTTACAGGAAGTGATAATTGGAATCATGCAAGTGTGTGCAAACGAATAAGTTATTGTTGTATAGCGATGAACAACTATACAT
The DNA here is from genome assembly GCA_963585895.1 of Sepioteuthis lessoniana. NCBI lineage: Eukaryota > Metazoa > Mollusca > Cephalopoda > Myopsida > Loliginidae > Sepioteuthis > Sepioteuthis lessoniana. Next base: position 44,257,176 of record OY757929.1, on the reverse strand, counting down.
ACACATATGCATATGCATGCAGAATCATATCGACGACACAATAAAGATGAGGGACACAGATCTTTAGAAAAATATACCTCAATTTATTTGGAAGAGTTCCAAAGGGTTACTCAAAGGTTTTACTGCGAGAGGGAGTTAGAGACCGAACAGAACTGCAACATATTGACCCCCCACTCTTATGGCCATAACTGCGTTTCTTTCCCGTTCTCCTTGGCTGCTCAACCGGGGGCCTGGGGGCCCACTCTGCTGGGTGCTGGTTTTCACTACCGCATCTTGACTCAAGCTGATTGAACTTCCTGTGCACCGAGTTATATAATAGTTCGACACCAATCTTCTTGTGGGTGTCACAAATCGCACTCATTCAACCCGTCCACGGTCAAGTTTATATTCTGATATTCCTCGACCGGATGCATTTGTTATTTACACAGGTGCATTTCCTATTTTGACAGCCCGACCGGGTCAGAGGTCAATTTACAGCATTATGTTGAATAGAATAATTAGATTGGAATAACAATATTTGAAACTACGTCACTTAGTGCAATAAATGATCAATATAGAAGGGAATTACTGTTATATAGCAACAGCTAAAACTATTTTACTCAGTAGAAACTATAGCAATAGTAATGTGCAAATTCATTCTAACTCATTTAAAAATAAAATCACTGATAAACTTTTGTTATATAATTAAGGAATAATTTTTCATATTAATCATTTTTCGTAAATTATATTTTATCATTCAGTTTGGTAAGGATTTGAACCACTCGGGTCTCTTATTCCAGGTGCATAGTCAGATGGTGCAGTGTTAGGCCCGCGCGCAAAGGATATGACAATCAACATTTGTCATAATAAACCACCCCCCAGACAGAAAATGGAGCTGGAGTGTGGATGACGTCATGCCCAGAATAGATGGTCCAGAGAATTTGAGGATTTTGAAAAGACAGTAGTTGGGTATTCGACCGTTGAGGCAGTTCGAGTTAGTTGGAATAAGTTGCAGTTGAAGTTCGAGTTGCAGTTCGATGCAGTTAGAACCAGCCCCCAGCAGAGGGCTTGGGCCCTCAGGGCCCCTGGTTGAGCATAATGAGAAAAGAAATGCTGCTATAGTCAGGGTAACTGGGGGTCAATATGTTGCAGTCTGTTCAGTCTCCAACTCACCTCTCACACACAACCCTATCGCAACCCTTTCGAGAATAAAGTGTGCGAGGTATATTTTTCTAAAGAAGTGCGGTCGTTCGTTCATTATTGTTGATTATGTTTCCGCATATATATGTATATACGTATAGTTGTATCACGGTTATACAACATGTGTACAAACTAATAAGTGATGAAAAATTTTGACATTTCTGTAGCAATACCTGAAGCCATTTAACCATGTGGAATAAGATATGAGTAGTAAATAGAATTATTCGTATTTGATACAAATACTTGAAACTATTTAACTATGTGTAAAAAAGAAGGTGCTTAGATTTGTTTAAAATGTTATCAAAGATATGTTTACAAATACACAATTAATTAATATGCATGAATAGGATTTGGCATTGGATAACATAAAATCGTTGATACGCCATAAAACCAAAAACAAAAAAACAACATTTTACGTACTTCTGTAAGGTTTCATGTATTGCTATCTAATTCCAATATAGTAATTTACAAACCTTTTTGCTCAGATGTGGCACATGGCTGTATGAAAGGGACACCCAATGAGACTCGAACTCATTCGTGAAGGTTTGCTAATCCATTTTGCCAACAATTGCACAACCCGAGACGCCCCTCAAATTCCAGTATATGTTTTCCAATAATTTTATCAATTTAATAATTGTCTTGTGGTTGCACATAATTATATTGTTTTAAGTAACTAATAATAATCCTTAGTAAACAATTATAGCTTCAAATAAGTACTCTTCATGCAAATAATTTACACTTATATGTCATCAAGTATTTTCATCTGAATGATTTTTAGCATATCTATTTGTCCCATAAATAATACTAGATATTAGAGTGGACCTGGAAGTAATTGCGATGAAGAGATATTCTCCATTCCGAGAACTCGGAAGCTGGAGCCTCATCATCTGATGCTGTTTAGTGTCATTTCTCAACACCTCTTTTTGGAAGGTCTTACACCCTCTGCAAGGGATACAATTGGTTCATTCTTAGCACTGTCAACGGGTGGGTTGTTACATGGTTAAGGTTTATGCTTTCCGATAGCCATGGCTTATCATATAAATGTAAATGCAACATGATTTAATACATCCACATTTTAGTTGAATTGGGAAGTTCCATATGCGTACAGTTAAACATAATTTAAAAAAATATCCTGGCTAACGAAATGCACACAAAGTTAGAGTCTACTTAAGCTTGATCTTATTATTGCAAATCAAATGCAATTAAAATTCATAGACAGTTAATGATAATAACGCTGGTTTTCTGCTACTATTTGAAATGAAATTTTATTTTTATTTTTCCCTGTCTTTATATTATGTAATGTTTTGAAGTTTTTCAAAAACTAAGCATATACTAATAATTACATCTTTCGGTCCCTCTAGTATGCATTTACCAACTCAACTGCATGAGCAGGATGCGACACAAGGCCGATTTGTATTCGTTCAACAGGTTTGAATTCATGGTTTTCTTCTCCTAGACTGGTAGCCATACCACGGTTAAAGAGCTCAGTTTACCCGACTGTTTTACCCATAAGTAGAGGGGGAATAGTTTGATTTATACCTTCCTCAAAGGTAAAAGCGCCATGTGAAATCATTTCCTACGACGATAACCATTACACCATGGGTTCTTCAAGTAGCAACAAATATAGCAGCTATCGCTCTCAGCTTCCTTTGGGTGGTACCGTCGGCGTATTCTAAGCCTCGCCGACTAGGTGAGCCACTTTATTTCATCTGTTCAAAAATAAAAGGAAATATAGAATTTGGCTCTAGTACACCGTCCGATACAATAATCCGTTCATATAATTTAGGTGTCCGTTACGTTCCGTACAACATGGCGTTACGTAATTCTTCTAAGCTAACTAATGCCACTCCTATAGATGAATCTACTGGTATTTGGCCAAGCAACGTAAACTCTGTTTGTTTTCCGAACTGATAAACAATGTCTCGGCCAACATAATGTTTGCTTACAACACGAAGACATTCAATTTACAAACACCACTTACTGCGTTATCGATCTTTTCTATATGATCGATAGTATTTGCATGTTTGGTTCAAGTGGACTGTTCTTGCTCTGAAGAATCTCTTTTTACAATTTTTTTTTGTTTGCTTCTCATGAAGTGTTTTCAGAAAGTATCGAGACTCAAACTAAATAAGCATAGAAATACAAAAATTAATAAAACGTTAATTTTCTTCAAAATACTTCCTTTGGTGTATAATGCACATATTCATGCCAGTTCTTTATGGGTTGAAGCACATCTGGAACTATTTTTGTATTGTGGGAATTTGTGCTACACTATTTTTTTTTCACAGTTGGCTGTATGACACTAAACCATCTGATGGTTAGGTTCCAGTAATGCTGAAGCTTTGGGGAATGCGGAGTACCCCTTCATTGCCATCGCTCCCAAGTCCACTCTGACTCGGAGTGGTAGCACCTGACAAGGTCATATCTGTGGGTCAAATAGAAATAAGTTGTGTACTTATGCTAAACTGTTTGACATCTAACTGTTTGTTAAACAAAACTATACTTATACTAAACTGAATTGTTTGAAATTTAATTCGGACTTAAATGACACGAAAAGGGTTAATCCTATTTACCCAACCCCTCAACTCGGGCAGGATATGACACAACGTCAATTTTTAAGCGGTGTTCAACAGGTTTGAATTCAGAGTTTTCCTTTTCCTAGACTAGTTGCCTCACCAAGGCTGAAGTACCCAGTCTGCCCTACTATTTCCCCATAGCTGGAGGGAGAATAATTGGATTCAAACTTTTCCTAAGAGTATTAGTGCAATGTGAAATGCAATCAGCCTCGTCCAGGTTTTGAACTCGTGTCGCCGTGTTCATTTCCTTCAACGATAACTATGACACCACGGGCACCTCCTTTTTTTTAAAAAAAAAACAACCTCTCTGATCTGACAGGATATGATACAAGGTCACTTTTTTTAAGCGGAGTTTAACAGGTTTGAATTCAGAGTTTTCCTTCTCTTAGACTAGTTGCCTCACCAGAGCTGAAGAAAAGGGTTAATACACCTCAAAAACCTAACCAACCAACCAACCAACCAACCAACCAACCAACCAGCCAACTATTTCTTTTATGTCCACATCTTTAATCGTATTCTTAGGAATACCATTTAGTTAAGGAAACAAAAACAGTTTTAATGAAATATATCTGATAATTATGAAAGATGCTGTACTTACACAATCCTGTATTTCACCAAAATGCTGCTGATCAAATACGATCAGCAGCAGTTCAATTTTTTTTAACTTAGCACTAAGTCATCTAGATTTCCCCGAGCCAGTAGTCCAGAAACAACATTATTTTTCAAGGTTCTCAGCTATCTTCATTAAAATATCAAATCTAGATGTTTAAATCAAAGAAATTACTTCTTTAAAATGTCACCCGTGAGGTAACGATGAATTTTTTTGGCCGTCAAAATGATTTTACAAACATTTGGGAGTGAGGGCACTACTTGGACACTAACTAAACGGCTGGAGAAGAAGCTAGACGGCAATTATACAAGAATGTTGCGAGCAGTATTGAACAGGTCCTGCTAGCAACACCCCACAAGACACCAACTATACGGCCACCTGCCTCCCATTACGAAAATTATCCAAGTTAGACGAACCAGACATGCAGGACACTGCTGGAGAAGTGGGGACGAGCTCATAAGTGATGTACTCCTATGGGCCCCCACATATGGCCGGGCAAAAGCATGACTCCAGCTTGAACATACATACAGCAGTTATCTGAGGATACGGGATGTAGCCCTGAAGACCTGCCAGAGGCGATGAACGATAGGGAGAAGTGGCGAGAAAAGATCAGGGATATCCGTTTCTTTGGCACGACATGATGATGATGATGATGATTGGGAGAAGCCTCCGTTATTAAATCCTTTTGTTCAGTCGGATTGGGCTTTAAAATGCACCGTTTGCTTCTCTGCACAGGGGTAAGACCCCACCACCAACGAATGCTCTGGATATGACATTAAGCAATCTGATGGTTAGGTTATGTATTGCGGAGCACCCCTTCATTGCAACCGCTCCCAGGTTCACTCTTGATCAGAGTGGTAGCATCTGATTGGGTCCTATTTACGAGTGAAACAGAACTAAACTGAATTGTTTGAAATAGAACTATTTTTTACATTGAAGCTGTACTTACAATAAACTGTTTTGTTTGAAATAGAACTGTTTGACTAAACTGAATTGCTAAAAATAGAAATTTTTTTGACAATTAAACTGTGTACTCATGCCAAACTAAATTGCTTGGAACAGAACTGTTTATTTGTATACAATGGATTTAACATTAAATAACCTACAAATGTTGCCATAAAACCCAAACAAACAAACATTAAATCCTTCATTTTATTATGGAAACAGCAGATATTGAGAGTACAATGAGACCTTTAGAAAGAGCAACTTTTCAGCAAGTAGATACTATTTTTCGATACAATACAATTTCTCCAGTGATGAATACGGGACTATTCTCTACTCTCAAAAGAGATTTCAACCCCACCCCGTCCCCCAAAAGCCTACTGTTGTATGTTATCCTTGAGGTCAAAGGTCAGTGACTGATATTGGTTATCCATGTTGTTTGTTTTGCTACAAATCGCTAATGAGCATCTGTTGGGGAAAATGTCATCTGACAGAAAGCAATCCGTCCACAGACATTCATCGACAATATGAATGTTTACGTAAACCAAACCGGGTTTCAGAAAGCAATGAGGCTGTTGGTAATGCGTTTTTGTATTGGATATAATAATGTCACATTCAGCACAGCTAACAAACTCTGAAATATCAAAAGATGTCTCCATTAGCTCATTCTTGGCTATTGGGTAGGTTGGTTATTTGGTAGTGTTGTTTTACTGCGTATTAACGCTTTTCAGGTCGAATTACATTGCAAACATTTCAGTTTAGTATAAAAATAGTTTTTGTTTACAAACAATTTAATGCCAAAACAGGTCAGTTAAATGTCGAAACCTTTCTATTTCAAACAATTTAGTTTACCATAAGTACATAGTTTAGTTCTATTTGACCCATTGATAAGACTTTATCAGGTGCTACCACTCCCGGCCAGAGTGGATTTAGGAGCAATGGCAATGAAGGGGTACTTCCCATTCCCCAAAGCTCTAGCATTACTGGAAACTCATCATCAGATTTATTTAGTATCATATTAAGGACACTCGTTGGTGGGAGTGGGCCTTCAGATAATCAGTCGGTGTATTCTACTGCCCCAGCCCGTTGGGCAATCGGCCATTGGGCCGTTAAAATATCTTACTCGCAACTGCTGATGTAAAAAAATGGGTCACATCCACTGGTGTCATATACTTCAGAGACTGGCCAATAGGTTATTGGTCAACGATGGAGAAGATATATTATTAACGGTTATGGGTCACAGGAAAAGTAATTATGCAGCGGCAAAATTACTCTATCCAATGATATTGCTCGTAAAGAAATACCTCTTTTTCTGGGGATTATCAGCAGCAGCGGAATCATCAAAGGACGCTGTTAGCACGGACTCCTTTGACTCTCTGCCTTTCTCTCTCTCTCTCTCTCTCTCTCTCTCTCTCTCGATATCCGTCACGATCAGCCATCACTTTTAGTAATTCTTCTAGATATCCCCGATCAGATTTTGCTGGTGTGTCTATGTGTCAGAGTTTTTTAAAGAAAGTCTCTGAGTTTGACTTTATATCAACAGCTTCAGCCAGCATGTCTTGCTCGTTTTCCTTGGATGGTTTGTAAGATGGCAGGACAGTGGTTTTACAGCTGTTGTTTTGTAGGGTGCTGCTTCCTGGCCCTAATTAAAATAACACTCATCATCCTTGTGTAGTGTTTCTGCAAACGTTTCGTTAAAGTCCAAATGGTGCAACCATACATTATTATTGACACGATTACATTTTTCCTCACGATCCAAAAACGCGTGTTTGCATAAGTTTTAAGTTTTTTCATAATTTGATATAAACACAACTAGCTAAAAGCAAAGGGCAAGAAGACTGGGTTTGGAATAGAAGATTATTGGGATTTGCTTAAATCTATTGGTCGAATCAACATTATCTTCCTTATTTACATTGAAAAAAGACGATATAAGCTATGGAAGTGTCACCCTTAAAAAGTCTTTAAAAGTCGTTGGAATATGATAGATTTGGTTAATTACATCTTTTGAAAATTGAAAATAATAGCCAATATTCTATTTTCATTTACAAGTAAACAATGAAATTCTATCATTGCGTATATATATATGTATATATATATATATATATATATATATATTATAATCATCATCATCATGTCGTGCTGGTAGCACGGATATCCTTGACCCTCTCTCGCCACTTTTCCCTATCGTTCATCACCTCAGGCAAGTCTTCTGGACAACATCCTGTATCCTCACATAGTTGCTAAATGTATGTTCGTGCTGGTCGTCCTGCTTTCGCACGGCCATGTGTGGGGGTCCATGAGAGTACATCACTTATGAATTCGTCCCTGCTTCTCCAGCAGTGTCCTGCATGTCTGGTTCGTCTAACTTGAATAGTTTTCGTGATAGGAAGCAGGTGGCTGTACAGTTGGTGTCTTGTGGGGTGTTGCCGCCAAGACTTGTTCAAGATTGCTCGCAGCATTCTTGTATAATTGCCGTCTAGCTTCTTCTCCATCCGTTTTGTTCGAGTCCATGTAGTACATCCATATAGCAATATATATATATATATATATATATATATATATATATATATATATATATATATCTTTGCAAGAATCGAGCTTTCCAGATAGCCTATAACCTATATGTAGAAAGATATACGTATAAAATTCATTCGCTTATGACGATAACTCTGAGATAAGATGTCCGATTGACGTAAAGTTAGCCGGGTTTCAATCCCAGCTTGTGGTATATCGTGAGTGTAGTTACACAGAAGTATTGTGATATAACGAAACAATCTGTCCCTAGATTAATATATACATGCGTGTGTGTGTGTGCCTACCCATCTTCACAAGAAGGATACGACAATTGTTTGAGCAGAGGTTTAACAGGGTTTAATTCTTATTTTTACTTCTCTTAGACTTGTTGCTACACCAAGGTTAAAGAGCCAGTCTACCCTGCTATTTGCTCATAGCTGGAGAGAGAGAATAGCTGGATTCATACCTTCGCCAAAAGTATTAGTGATATGTGATTTGCAAAAATCCTGGTTCAGGATTTGAACTCGAGTTGCCGTGTCCATTTCCTATTACGATAACCGTTGCACTACAATGACTCTATTTCTGTCAATCATCGTCATTTGAACAAAAAGAATATGACTTTTTTAAGACATCTGTCTGTTCTATCAGTGGGACCTTGAATACGATGACTGTATCCCCTGATCAATGGTAAGAGACCCTCCGAAAAAAAGGTATAATCTGGGAATAACATTAAACTATCTCGTGGCAAAGTTCCGGTTCAGGGAAAATGGGAAATGTGGACTTCCTCTTCATTGTCATTCCTTTCAGGAATGAGTAATACCAGTTAGAATCCCATCTAAGAATCAAATAGCGCCGTTTAAATATTATTCGTATTCAATAGGAAAAATCTCTCCTTATAAAATAAGTGTAAATATGAATATCAAATTTACGTGATTCTTTAACGCTTAAGCCTAAGATAGCCCTATATCGTTTGTCATGCCGTTAAGATAAATCAGTTTTTTAAATCAAATAGTTACCAGTACAATTTTTCATGGTAAAAATGAGTGCTCGGCTGAATGCAAAAAAAAGAAAAAAAAGAAAAAGAAACAAGAAAGAATTAGTATAGCTAATCCTTATGTGAAGGTCCGCAATTATTATTCGTCTATAAACAAGTCTAAAGAAGGTCACACTTGGAGTGTGAGTTATACATACGGATGTGAGGCCGCAAGTTCCTAACCCCAGTTTTATTCAAAAGGGTCGTGTGAAAAAGACAAGCAAAAAACAAAGCAAAACAAAACAAAACAAAACTAAGAAAACAAATAAACAACCCCTTTCATATGCACACAAACAATTAAGAAACAACAACAGGTAAATATGAATATAAATGTTGGACGAACTTGATTCCCTGACTGCGAGGAATAAAATGAAACAGGATGAGTTGAAATGCCATTAATATCAATCAGTCAATCAAGACATCTGTTTGGAGTAACGCTTACAAAGATAACTAAACCAATCTTCACTTTGGAAGAGACGGAATTAGTGATTCTACTTTTAGACTCAACCAGGCTTAAAATTTGCAAATTTATTTCCACAACGGGGCATATTATCTAACAATTTGTCTTTGTGGTAAATAGATTTTTCTTTCTCCCTCTCCACACACTACACTTTTATTTTTCTCACACAAAAGATTGCATTTTCAAGATTCCACGACATTATTTGTTATTTCCGTAGATATATATATTTTTTTGTGAGTGTGTCATATCGATAGGCAAAACACTTTTCGCATCGGCACATAAGACATGAAATATTTGTGTTTGGCTTGTGTATTGCTAATCAAGACTATGAGTTCGTATAGATGAACCAGTAAGAAGCGGGGGACAAGATAAGAGCTATATAAACAAAGATATCTATTGTTTATTCTATGGTACGACGAGGACAAATAATATTACATCCACATAAACAAAACAAAAGACGAAATAAATGCCGACAAGTAAAAATAACACTGTTTTTCCTCAACAACGGCAAAATAGGAAATTACTCTTTGGCTGGAAGATAAGTTCACCGTACATCTGCAATAAAACATATATTATGTCAACATGGATACAGGTAAAGAATGAATCCCAAAGAAAGACTTTATTCTTGTAGGTATGGAAAGTATATAGCCATAAGGTGTCTGGGGTAGTTGGTATATTGGAATGGGTTGGCTGGGCGGGGAAAGAGACAGCACATCATAGGGCAGTTTGTGATACCCAATTCATACAGAAGAACAAGTCGAGGTTTCGTGCTTTTTTTTTTTTGTTTAATGACATGTCATCCTTCTTGTGTTTTATAATGTCAAAGCTATCTTTGTTAAATGATATTAGTGATACTACTTCACCCATACCTGGGGAATAAGGGGTCCCATACCTTTCCCTAGAGATTTGTCTGAAAGTCAACGCAGTAGCATTAGTGGAGTGTAAGATCGTTTACTTCGGGGCCGCAGTCCAGTATTTTAACCACAACGCCCGGAGACTCCCCCAAAATTAGAAGAGAAAGATCTCTTATCAGTATTGAAACCTTGGTATACAGACATATCACCATCATCATCAGGATTTTAGATAGGTTCTGGCTGCGAAAATAAGCCCCGTGGCATGATTTATTGATTTTGGTTGTAGTTATTGTTTTGATGGTACTCAGTTGAAAGACAAGCAGATTGATGAAGAAGCAGAAAAGGGCATGTTTTCCAGTTTGGGAGACTTTGGGAAAAATATGATGATCAGTGTATTTTTATCTAATTACTACTTTGGTATCAAGTTAAATACATGCTATTTCCCCTCACTTCATTGTTTTCTGTATTAAAATCCTCACTTACGCGGAAATACCCCTTTAAAGAAAACATCCCGAGGAACTACATACCTATCATGTGTTTGCCTATGTTGGGAGAAATGCTAACCTTACTCTTAAGAGAAGAAATATATTGTTGCATATTGACCTTTGACAGATCCTTCAAAAGGGATTTCAGGGTCAGGATGTTCCAGCTGTGATAACAAGAAGACATCTTGCGTGGGTGGAAGCGCGGAAGTAGATCAGGTAATTCACGAACCGGAAGAATGTGAAAGCGTTATGAAATAATATACATATACGGGTTCCCACGTCATTCACGTTCAGTCACGATCAGTCAGTTGAAATCACAACCAAGTTGGGGCAGATGTCTCTTTTGGCACCACCCGAGCTGAGAAGCAGGGGAAGTGTCAAGTAGGGCCCTGAATATATAACCAACGTGGTTAAGAAGATTTGTGTCGATATAGCAGTCCTCCGAGTCCTCTGTCTCCCCTTTTCTCTCTTTCTCTCCCTCACGCACACAGTGGCACACACACACACACACACACACACATACCAATTTCGGACCTTTCGAGAAATAAAGATGAGAGAATGATATTTTTGTAAAGAATATGTTATAGTTTCACCATTCCTTCATGATGCCTCTTTATTTATCACAGCAATATAATAATTTTGCACTTTTGAATGCAGCGGACTATTTCCAGAGGAACAAAAAGGATTCCATAAGAGAATAAGAGGAACAAACGACATACATTATATATTGATCAGCACATATTAGGGCATGTAAAACAAGCCCAAAAATATAACCATTTTATCGATAGATTACAAAAAGGCTTATGATATGGTTTCACATACTTGAATAATAGAATGTCTGAAACTTTTCAAAATAACCGTTGAAGTCATGAACTTCACCAGGAAAGACATTGAAAACTAGAAAACAAAATTAATTGAATGAGAGCCAACCTTGGCAGAGTACACAAAGATTAAAATTCCCTCAAAATTAGAGAATTTTCGTCCATATAATCGACTAAATTACAGTTATTGCCCTTGGAACTGTTCCAAATGTCTGGATAACAAAATGGCGGGAATTGCAGATCAGAAGAAGAATTGAGACTATCAAAAAAAAAAAAAAAAAAGAAAAGAAATCCACAAAACAAAGGTCAGATAGAATACTTAGAAGTGTCCTGCAGAACCAAGGATACCTACTGTCACTTAGACTTCAGTGAAAAACAACTAATTAAAACTGCTGGCTAAACTCGCATACAGTAAAAAAAAAAAATTTAAAAACATCAGCTAATGCAGAAAACTCGCACCAAATGAATTTAAAGGAAGGCATGAGTAGACGAGAAAGTTGATCCACAGTTGGTTGGTTGGTTGGTTGGTTGGGTTTTATGACATTTCCACCTTTTCTAGGTTATCTAACGCCAAATTATGTCTATATGTATATACATTCAACCAAAGATTTCTAAAAGAATACTTTGTAGGTGATATTTTCTATAAGCCCGGTTTCATTTGTTTGCACGTGATTAGGTGCTCAACAATAAATCGTGCAAGCGACTAAAATTTGACAATGCTGATAAACGGTATGTGCACAAGCTAGAATGTGTCACAGAAGACATAGATTTTCAGGGACTTTAAGATACAGTCCCTGATCACTAAATTCAAACTAGAAGACCAGACATAATATAAATATAAGTTTTCGTTTATTTTCCTGCAAATTATAGATTAAACATGAAAGAAACCTTCGGGACAGACAAATAGATGGATCTTGTCAGAGAGTTGAAAAAGCTATTGAACATGAAGTAAGGGTGATACCAATAGTAGGAACAGTCTCTAAAGGTCCGGAAAATAGAAATGGTGAGCTGTAAATTAAAAGTAAAACCGAGACCATCACCATCACGGCACTGTTGAATTTAGCTTGAATACATAAATGAGTTCTGGAGGCCTAAGAAAACCTGCTCCCACCCAGGTCCCAGTAAAATAAATAAATAAATAAAAACAACTAAAACTAAGGCGAAAAACTTGCATGGAAGGAAGATTAGCTCATTTGTGTCAAAAGACATAGACAGACAATATGTTTCAAGAAAAGAAGCGGAAAGAGAACCTGCCGGCATAGAAGATTGCGTTAATGTATCCACCTAAGGAGATAAAAATGGGTAAAGAAACACTAATTAAAGCAACTTTGGCCACATTAGAAAAAAACAGAAGATCAACAAAAACTGGGAAATAGAAATGGGAAGAAATGGATATTTCAAGCGACAAACTGACCAAAATGAAACTGTTAATAACATAATAAGAAAATGCAGAAAGCTAGCAAAACAGAAGTACAAAACTAGGCACAGCTGGGTGGAGAAAAGTTTTCACTGGAACTACGGAAAAAAAATTAAAAATTGGTATGGTTTGGGTGGATTTTATGGTATTTCAAGCATTGCTGCTTATTTAATGCAAAATCGTGTTTTTACATATGTATTTATATATATATTATTGGTAAAGAGATTTTATCAATATATTTTAAACGAGTTCATTCTTTTGTACCCCATTAAATGGTTTCAAGTATTTCTATCAAACACAAATATTTCTATTTACTCTAAATCATTTGTTTTCACTGAGTTAAATGATTACAAGTATTGCTATGTAACTGCAACAAAGTAATATCAGTCACTTGTTTGCACACACTTAAATGGATATACATATATGATTTGTAAGGGAATTGTTTGTAGGCAATTTCATTTTTAAATGAGATAGAACTAATCTATTTGCACACAAGTATTGCTGTTGATTCTATACAGTTAAATGATTTCAAGTATTGCAAAGTAAAAGTAACAATTTAACATGAGTCATTTGTTGGCACACATTTTAATGGATATACATGTATGATTTGTTAGGAATTCGTTTGCAAGCAAATTGTTCTAAGCATTGTTAAGTATCACTAACACTTCAATTTAACATCAGTCGTTTGTTTACGTTAAAGGATCAAACAGTTCAATTCCACATTGTATAAGACTTGACAAAACTGGGTGAGCAAAGTGATCCACTGGGATCGTGCAAGAAATTTAAATTTGACCATACGTATAAATAGTATTTGCACAACCCAGCATTTGTCCTGGAGAATGACTCCACCCACACTTCTTTGGGATTTTGACATCCAAACGGATCACTCAATCTCGGCTTGACGACCCGGCCTTATAATAATCAACAACAAGAAAAAAGAGAACTTGCAAAATGGTGGAGTTCACTGTTTTGGCTGACCACCGAGTAAAATTGCAAGAAATTGAAAAGAAGGATAAATACCTCGACCTTGCTCGGGAATTGAAAAAAACTGTAGAATATGAAATAGGAATATGTTTATACCAATTGTAATTGGTGCTCTTTGTACAGTCACCAACGGATCAATAAAAGGACTGGGAGCCTTAGAAAAAAAGAGGACGTCTAGGAATCATCCAATCTACTAGATTATTGAGATCGGACAGAATACTGAGAAGAGCACTGGATACTTGAGGAGACTTGCTATCACTCAAACACCAGTGAAAGACCATCAGCTAACCTTAATGTGAAACTTTCAAGGAGGTAATAATAATAATAACAATAATAATAATAATAATCCACTTTAGTAGGGGAGTACATGTTTTCTTATTTCTTTGTTTCGGTGCTAATTTTGGGAAATAAATAAGACATTACAATCTGTATGACGTGAAAAACTCTAATAGATATAACAATAATAATATTAACAGAAGTAGTATAAGACTAGAAATGACTAAGTGGGCAAGGTGATCAACTGGGAGATGTGCAAGAAATTTAAATTTGACCATCCGAACGTATGGTATATGCACAGCCCAGTATGAGTCCTGAAGAATTACTTACACAAATTCCTATGGGACTTTGACATACAAACGGATCACCTAATCTCGGCCAGAAGTAATCAACAAAAAAAAAAAAAAAAAAAGAGAACTTGCAAAATTGTGGAGTTTGCTGTCCCAGCTGATCCAGTAATAAAACTGAAAGAAAGTAAAAAGAAGAATAAGTACCAAAACCTTGCCAGGGAATTAAAAAACTAAGGAACATGAAGGTTATGATTATACCAATCGTGATATGTTCATTCGGTACAGTAACTAAAGGACTATTAAAGAGACTGGAAAACTTGGAGGTTGGAGGACGGGTGGTGACCATCCAGATTACAATATTGTTGAGAACGACCAGACTACTGAGAAGAGTCCTGGAGATTTGAGGAGACTTGCTGTCTTTCAAATTCCAGTGAAAGACCATCAGCTAACGCTGATGTGAAAAACTCTAAATGAGTAAAAAAAAAAGGTATAATCAACTATTTGAAATAGCCTCTTTCGTAGATGAGTACATATTTTTCGATCTTTATATATTCATATGACTTATTTCTTTGTTTCAATGCTAATTTTTGGGTAATAAATAAAACCTTTCATTCTGTATGACGTTCATCTGGAGATGATAAAATCCTGGTATCATTGGTTTAGAAAACAATTAATTTTTTTATAAAAACTGAGGGTGTACTTATTTATAGTTGATGCTGCATACACCAATCTTATTTTTCTTTTCTGTCTGTAAATATCTATTTATATTTTGCTTTTTATTCTTAAATCACCGTTTTCGTGATTTTATAAGCGTTTCTTTGATAAAATTATTTCCGATAGATTTTTATTGGATAATCATTTGGATTGGGGGCAATTAGCCAAAACTTTCGTATTACAAGACGGCCATTAATTTTTTTATTTAAAATGCTAGAATAAAACTTGTTTTGCTTTTTCTTAAAGTTAAAAAAAAACTGTTTTGTCTGGGAATATGCCAGATTCGAAACAATATTTTGCCAAACACATCCAAGGCTTTTTTTGGAAAAATGGACAATGTGACTCCCTATAACAAGGGTTGTTCAAAAGGTTTTAAGCTTGACTCAAAAAGAAGAGCATAGCTGAATATATATTTTAGCGGTAACAAACAGCAACTCAAAAAAAAAAAAAAAAAGATCTAGAAAAAGTTATAAAGATTTTTTAGTTTTATAAGAAATGTCACACCAAAAATAATCAGATACTTTCGTCTTTATTTAATGAGGCTTAGAAATATTTGAACAACCTACGTAAATTGCATAGCTTTTTTTCTTTTCTGTTCTTCGGGTCACTATAGCCAGAAATACCCTTTCATGTCATTTCTTTATAGAGTGGAAGTGTTATTTGGCGATGCTCGTCTCATTCGAAGTAGTTCATTGTTTTATATCCTTAAATCACGAAAAATTCAGATTACACCGTACCCACTCCTCAACACTCACCAATCTGCTGGTGTATCCGGGTTGTTGATTGGTCTCAGTGGCTAAGATTGCATTATTCAACGTTCTGATTGTCCAATGATATTGGCGTTGCTCTCACTCGCTATTTGTTGTTGATCGTCTCAAATGGCTCCAAATAAAAACGAGTTAGGGGAGAATCCGGTTTGCAGGAAATCAATTCCATAACCGTCATCAATGTTTAAGATATACAAAAAATACAGGACTTAACAAAACGATGCACTTATTGAATACAAATGATTTTAACAATGTTTAAAGCTCTGGAAATCGTTCTGGGGTTGAGATTATAATTCTCGAGACGCTAAATCCTGTCGACAAGGCGAGAATACGTCAGTTGTATCTTCCTAAAATATAGATTTGCATTTCTAGAATAAAATATTTTGCTTTTTGATAACCATCAGACCTCTGGAAATTTATGATAAATTTCGGAAAAACTTTTTTCTTCCTTATCTCGTGTATGCAGGCCCAGTTGGCAGGAGCTACTGAAGACACCGACTGTCTTTCTGCAGAGGAGTAAGACTCCTCCCAACAACTGTCCTGGATATGACACTAAACAGTCTGATGGTGAGGCGCCATAATGATGGAGTTTTGGGGAATGTGGAGTACCCCTTCATTACCATCGATCTCAGGTCCACTCTAGACCGGAGTGCTAGCACCAGATAGGACCCTATCTATTGATCAAATAGAACTAAACTATGTAATTACATTAAACTGATTTGTTTGAAATTAACTGTTTTGATATTTAACAGTATGCAAACAAAAATTGGACTGATGCTAAATTGAATTTTTTTGAATTGGAACTGTTTTTAAATTTTAAACTGTGTACTTACGCTAAACTGAATTATTTAAAACTTTTAAAACTTTTATCAAAATGACTTAATTCAGCGCTAAATGAGCTGAAATGGGTTGATAAGTCGTAAATCAAAACAACCGACCAACCAACCAATGTATGATGGTCGATGCTGGCTGATAGGTTTAAAGCAGCTTGTACGAAAGACAAGAAAAGATACCATTTATTTTCCCATATTTTCATTGTAAAAGTGATCAAGGAAAGTCCATTATTTTTCTCGTTAAAGTGATGGACTACAGCCACGAAGTAAGCGAGTTCAAACTCCACTGGCTCTATTCCGTTCACTTTCCGACTAATGAACTTACGCAAAATATGAATCCCCATATTTTCTCAACTATAAGTTAAAGTGTCTTATTGTTTTTCTTCTTGAAGGATGACTTTGATATTAAAAAACCTATGAAGGTTGCTATGTCATTAAACAAAGAAACAATACAAAACTGATCATTTCTCGCTGAAAAATATCTCGTTTTAGTCGTCGGTAATTTTTTGATATCGAAAGAAGTCATATATTATCGACATAGATTTACTTTGCATAAAAGTTTGAGTTTTGTGACTTATGAAGGATAACAAGATTTAAAGAGATCTGAAGGATTCAATATGTACTGCTATTTTTAGGGCAATGATTTGAGTGTTCACATATGGTCTGGGAGACCGGGGTTCAATCTCAGGTCGAGTCTTACCAAAGAATCAAAAAATGTTACTTGATGCTGCATTGCTTAAAAACTCAGCATTATAAATTAAGGATAAAGCATAAAGGTGGAATGGAGTAGCGCCTTCCGCAACATCTCGATGTAGCAGGTATTGAAAAGGGATCCTTTGGGTTACCTTTGACTAAGGTCACCTAATAGTAATTCTTATACACACCACACACACACACACACACACATATATATATATATATATCATATATATATATATATATATATATATATATATATATATATATAATTAGTAAAAAGCAAAATGCATTTCCCAACAATAAGTTGAGAGGAACAACCCATTTTTCAAGAAAAGCATGGCATATCAACCGTAGTAGGATATTTAATGGCATATCCTGTTTATACATATAAATATATTATATAAGATATATAAGATTTGGTTTGGCTGTGGCATATCAACCATTGCATGTTTTTTAATGTCTACTCCTACTTTATATATATATATATATATATATATATATATATATATATATATATACGATTTGTAAACGCATTTTGTAGATAAAATTCTTAAACGAGCCTGACCTCTAACTTACACACCTGAAATAGTTTCAAGTATTGCTAATGTAACAGTCACAATTTAGTATCAGCTTTTTGTTTACACACATTGTTGGTTGTATTTGACCCCTAGATAGGATCCTATCAGGTGCTACAACTCCGGGTCAGAGTGGATATGTAAGCAATGGCAATGAAGGGGTACTTCACATTACCCAAATCTCCATCAGCTTTTTCGCTATCATATTTAGTGAGGGTCTTACTCCTCTGTAGAGATGTAGTCGGTGTAATTTAAAGCCCCAGCCGACTGGACTATAACCATGGCTTGCTCATGCCAAAAATGGGAGAGCTGATTAATGAACTAATAATTTAAAATGGACAACATGCTACATTACCGCCACTCTGAGCTTCGTGAACGTCACTCGTAAGGTGGTTAGATAATACTGCTTATTACGGTAAAGTTTTCGGTCAAATATATCTGTGCTGAGTATAAATACTATTTTTCCGTAACACAAGGGATTATATATATATATATATATACTATATATATATAATGAGCATTCACCTATGATCCTGGAGACTAGGGTTCAATCCTATGTCGTGCCATATTAAAGATTAAAAAAATGGTAATTTATGCTTAATTGTTTATCACTGATCATTATAAGATATGAATCCATGCTAAGTGGAGCAATCTAGGGAAACAGCAGCACCCTCCCTTAAACCTAGAAGTAATAATTATTGAAAAAGCTGCTTTTAGGTGACCCTAGACCACGGTCGGTTAAGGTATATATATATATATATATATATATATATATATATATATGTAGAAAAACTGATAACAACGATCCAAGTGGAAGGAATGATTTATTAACGGGTCAACACTATAGCGTTTCGGTTCTACCGAACCATCATCAGGACCATGAGGGGTGTTATTAATACTTTTAAGTTAACGATGGATGATTAGAAATGTGAAATACAAAAACCTACAGGAAAATATGTATAGTAAGAAAAAGTTAGCCGTTTAACTGGCAAATCACCGTTTGATGTTTAAATTACGTCATTTGACTTATTAGGAATATTGTATAGAATTATGTACGTTGTTTTACGTGAAAGATTACGAGACAGAAGGAAGAAAAGAAAGAAAGAACAAAAGAAGAATAAAAAGCATGGAAATTATGAGATATACGAAAAATATTAAATAAGGATGGAATATATTGTAGCTGTTTAAAATGTGTTTGCTTAAGTAAGGAGAAATATTATAAAAGCCAGGACGAGTATTTAGGGAACTGAGGAATGAGATAGCTGCGGCTTCGAAAATTCGTCTAAGATTTTTATTATGGATGTAAGTAAGCATCTTAGCAGAGTTGAAGTCAATGTTATGATTATGTTGAGAAGTGTGTAGGAGTAATGCGTTGTTTGAGTTGCCAAGTCTTATGTCTCTTTTGTGCTCTTTCAAACGATATGAAGGTTTCGGGATGTTTCACCGATGTATTTTAGTTTACAATCCTTACAAGGGATGCAATAAACACCGGCGTCAGAAAATATGTTACGTTGAAGGCTGGAGTGTACTAATTCGCGGATTGTTTTAGAAGGTAGAGAAGTATTTTTGATATTGAGTTTATGTAAGTTGTTTGTTATGCTGTGAGAAGAAGAATTGTTTGGCAAAGTTATGTATCTATGGGGGAACTAGTTTTATCAGATATTGAGTAGATATTAGTTTGAGATTGATTCTTGTTGTGGATTTTGAGGGCTTTAGATTTAGCATAATGTATAAAGGATTATATATATATATATATATATATATAACAATGAGAATCATAAGAATTTAAAGCTGAAATCATTTTTAAATCTGTAAAATTTCAAAGTAATAAAGGGCAGACAAATATCAAAATATAATACATTGATATAAAATAGGATAGGCAATAATCAGCGTTTTACTTTTTCATACTTGTTCATTACTAGTTTAAAAGTGTAAAAGTCAGAGTTATGAGATTTAGTCAGTTTATATATATATATATATATATATATATATATATATATATATATATATATATTGTGTATGTGTATTAGATAAATCTAACGATTAATTTTTAAAGAACATGAACGAGAAATGACTCAACACGATAACAGCATCTGTAAAGAACGTAAATTGCTCATTAAAAAGGCTTCAAATGAAATCTAATACCGATATTATATATATATATATATATATATATATATATATATATAAGTGAGTGCATGAAAGTATATTTTGGCTGATAAGTTACATAGGTTAAGGCCGAAATAGCATAATTTACATTTGACTAAATATAATTATATATGCGTCTCTCTCTCTCTCTATATATATATATATATATATATAAGGAAAAAAAGGGGACTAGAAATATATGAATAGAATAGATGGATAGGGAGAACAAATTTTTAGCAAATATACGGTTTGTGTGCACGTGTCTTCATGACTGTGTGCAAGCGTGCGTGCGTAAGTATGTCTTTGGACAGATAGCTATATATCTTTAGGCTGTTATAGACTAAAATGTGTCAGATTGGATACACACACACACACACACACACACACACATATATATATATATTCAACACATTATTTTTTTGTCATTGATGGGTCGAAACACGTCTGAATCACCTCTGTGGTATGTCAAGAAGCAGCACCGACATATTTCTGGTTTCTTCCACAACTCCAAATCTTACCCTTGAGATGGATTTTCAAAATAGGAAATAAGATAATGTCAAAAGAAGATAGGTGTGATGCGTATTGGGGTTGCAGAACTTGTTCATTTCTCTATTTCCCTAAAAATATTTAGTTCAAAAAGTATATGTTCTGGCTTCAAATGTTTTCTTTCAAATTGATTCTCCGTTGTAAAGACTGAATTCTAGACGACTCGCTATCATTTCATAATTATATGAGTTGCCTAGCAATAGACAGTTCCACATTTTCTTACAACCCCCCAAAAAACGCACTTCCTCCATATATATATATATATATATATATATATATAAAGTAAGCTGGCTGATCGCTGTTGATAGCAACTCGAAAGCTCCCTTTTCAATAGCTACTACACCAAGTTGTAGGGGAAGGCGTTACTCCTTTCCCTGGATGGCTCCACTCACCCTTGATCCGTATAATGCTGAATGTTAAACAATGATGCATCAAGTACAATTTTTGAGATTTTATTATGACACGAACTTGGATTAAGCCCATATATATATATGTATATATATATCATCATCATCATCATGTCGTGCTGGTAGCACGGATATCCCTGACCCTCTCTCGCCACTCCTCCCTATCATTCATCGCCCTAGGCAGGTCTTCAGGACAACATCCCGTATCCTCACATAGCTGCTGAATGTATGTTCGTGCTGGTCATCCTGCCTTCGCACGGCCATGATGGGGGTCCATAAGAGTACATCTCTTATGAGTTCGTCCCTGCTTCTCCAGCAGTGTCCTGCATGTCTGGTTCGTCTAACTTGAATAGTTTTCGTTATAGGAGGCAGGTGGCCGCACAGTTGGTGTCTTGTGGAGTGTTGCTTCCAGGACTTGTTCAAGATTGCTCGCAGCATTCTTGTGTAATTGACGTCTAGCGTCTTCTCCAGCCGTTTTGTTAGAGTCCATGTAGTGCACCCATATAGCAGTATTGATGTGACCGCTGCCTGGAAGAAACTGCGTTTCATTTTATCGGTTAGGTCTGATTTTCATATAATCGATAGCCTATTGATAGCTGTCCATGCTTTCGTTAACCTCGTGTCGATGTCCTTTTCGGTTGATGCGACGCTGCTTCCTAGGTAAGTGAATTTGTCTACTAGTTTAAGAGGGGTTCCTTCTAGAGTGGAGATGTCCCCCCGTTTGATTATAACACATATATTCCGTTTTGTGTGCATTAACATAGAGGCCTATGCCTACGGCTGCTCGTTCCAAACTATGCTGTAGTGTTTCGGCTTGGTCGGGTGTATTTGCCAGTATCGCTATGTCATCAGCGTAGTCGGCGTCGGTAATTGTTTTTGCGGGGTACCTTCTGTTTCTTTTCTTCGTCAGCTCGAAGCCATTCTCTCTGATTTTGTCAATCGATGTTCTAAGTACGTGGTCTAGACAAATGATAAAGAGGTACAGAGCCAGCGTGTCCTCTTGTAGTACTCCTGCTACAATGTCGAAGTATTCTGTGTCTCCATCTGGTGATCGTACTTTTACTTTGGTGTTTCTATAGAGAATCGTTATTGCTGCTACGATTTCTTTAGGTATGTCGTACGCTAGTAAGATTTGTTCCATCTTTCCTCTGTGAATGGAATCGAAGGCCTTGGTAAAGTCGACAAATATTAATGTCGCTTGTAGGTTTTTTGCCCGTACACCTTCAAGGATTCTTCGGATGGTTAATATTTGTGAGGTCGTGGATCTATTTCTTCGGAAGCCATTTTGGTTTTTCGTAAGTATGTTGTCGATTTTGGGTTCTATGCGGTTTCGTAGTAGGGCATTTTAGATTTTGGCTGCTATGGATGTAAGTGTTATGCCTCGGTAGTTTTTGGCTAATCCGAGGTCCCCCTTTTAGGGAAGGGGAGTATGACTCCCTGCATCCATCTATCTATCGGATTTTGATTGTATACTTCGTTGCAGTGTCGGAGCAGTATGTTGTCGAATTGTTTGGTCTTCCATACTTCTGGGGGAATCTCGTTCAGCCCTGCGGCTTTCCTATTTTTAATCTTTCTGAGAACCGAGTCGAGTTCTTCTTGAGTGAACGGTCCTAGTTTAATGTCTAATTGTTTACTAATTATTCTGGTGATTGGTTCATGTGTTATTTTCGGTGGGTTTTCTAGTAGGTTTTCGAAGTGCTGTTTCCAGAGTTTTATTCTTTCTTGTTGGTTTGCTGCTTTCAGTTTTGCTTTGGCTGTGTTCTTTCTTCTACTCACTTCGTTTATTGTTTGCCAGGCTATCCTAGATTGTCTATCTTCCACCGAGTCTCTGATCTTATCTATCTGATTTTGAATGTATTCTGTCTGTCCCTTTATATACATGCCTGTTAATTGATATTGTGCCGTTTTTAGTTTTAAGGCAATTGTGTTTGTTGGGTTTTTTCGATAGTTTTTGGAGGCTGTTTTCACTAATGCACGTTTTTTTCTCACTGCTAAAGTTTCCCATGGGACTCTATATTTAGTTTTGAGTTTTATTGGAATGCATTTCGCTGCTGCCTCGAGGTGCGCATTGACGAAATTTTCATATTCGTCGTTTGTTGTACTTTTTTCCGTCTTCTCTTGTTGTGTTTCGAATCTGTTTCTTAATTCTAATACGTATTTATCTCTTATATCTCTGTTGTGTGTGTGTGTGTGTGTGTGTGTGTGTGTTTGTATAATACATATATAATCATTATCTTCAAGACACGCTGATAGCATTTATTTCCATCCTGACGCTTTGTCTCCATCTGTCCCTATCATCCATTGCTCCCGGCAGGTCTTCCAAGCTACACTCTGTGTCCGCGTAAAACTGATGTTAATAAGTTATTGCTCGGAGACTAACATTACACTTACATCTGTAGGAATCCATAGAAGAACATCAGTTATAATTCCGTCCTTGCTTCTTCAGCAGTGTCCCGAATATCTTGTTCAGCTTAATTGCTTGCATTGTGAGATCAGATGTAAGTAGCTGTACAGCTGTTGTATTGTATGGTTTCGCTTCTAGGATTTGTTCAAAATGTACGTAGCGTTTATATGTAGTAAGCATTTCGTTTGTCTCCAAGTGTTTCGTTAGCGTTCAACTGGTGCATAGTTAGAGTAGTTTTGATACAGCAACAGCTTGAAAAAAATCCGTTTAATTGATGTTGATGCATTGAATCAAGTGATAATTTTCATTGTATTTTTTCTTAGAGGGATTAAATGTTAGTGCCATTGAAAATGGTCTAATTTTCTGGTGTCTTTCAATGTCTTGTTTTGCGTTCTTTGAGCTTTTATTTCTTGAAGAATTATCGCATAAATTGCAACTAGTTGAACTGTCGTATTTATTTCTTGATAGATGGAGAATCTGGTTGAATGAAGTCTGTATGTTGAGTAATTTACTTTTGTCGGTCGTCGTATTTCAATTTAAAATGAGGATTTATATACTAGACTTGTAGAAGATTCCTGTCTGCTTTCTTAGCAGTATGTGAACAGCCTCATTTAACCCATCATCACTGGAGAACCACTGTCATCAAAGTGCCTTCTTCATGGCCCAAAAGCGGTAAACACTTAACGAACAGACAATGGATTGGTTTTGTTTGGTCATTTTTTTATAGTATATCAACCCGTGTGTATTATTCATGCCAAGTCTCGTTTACTCTCTCTCTCTCTCTCTCTCTCTCTCACACACACACACACACACACACACACATATATATATATATATATATACCATCAGAAATATCCGTCATTGCCTAGGTTCAGAGAGAACCTTCAAAAACTTTCCCTAATTTATGAAAGTTACTGTATAGATATTGAATGTTTTGGAGCGGAATATCAGCAAGCTCTTAAAGCCGGGCTTCGACCAAAAAATTATAATGTAGTCTAATATACTTCTGAATTCAATACTCATTTTATACCCATAAACACATCGTTTACAGTCTTGTAGATTATAAATCTATATCCTTTCTCATAACTCAAAAGAAAGGAATACCAGTTTTGTGTAAAAGATGTGCTTCCTTTAAACCAGATATAATCATAGTTGCATACAAACTTCTCTTTCTTTATCTCAATATTTTGGTATATAAATTGAAGCAGCCATCACAGAGACTGCGGCTTTTGCATTTAATATTCAAGTAAATAAAAGTTTATGGAAAATTATAAAGACATACAAGTACATATTGCTATGTTTATTCAAGTATCACGACAAACGCTTACAATAAAAGATATATCATAATAGTAATGTAACCTCTTCATTATAAGTATTTAGGATACTAAACAAATCAAGTACGGTGATGGCAAACATTATATCAAAGATATGGCTGCATAAAGGTATAAATATATTTTTAGAAAGTAAAGCAAGTAGAAAAGAAAAATGAGAAATAATTAAATTCTGAAACATAATGATTTATGCAATCAGTTAACACTTGAAATATGTGAGTCAGTATTTCCTCCGTTGCCAATAATCAAATCGGTAAACACTCCCAGATAAAGATCCTGACTTCCTGTAAACATCAGCAATATGATTTTAACTTCATTAAAATCAGAGGTATTTAAATTTTCACGGGAGGTGTTTACCCACTTTAAGCCCCCCTAAAGCACCAGAAAGTGAATTTCATGTACTTCGTTGTCTATCTGGTAAAATCTTACATTAGATTACATACTTTGTTTTTATGTATCTTCCATGGAAACGGGATGTATTTACATTTTCAAAGTGCCTATGCGTCGTGTTATTTAGCTAATTAGTTGAGATAATTTCATTGTAAGATTGTGAAATTTTGGAAATCAACTTTACTTAGTGCCTAATAGTCATGTATTTATTTTTTTATCAAAATCGGAGGTATCTGAATTTTCACCACATTCGTTTACACCCTTTAAGCCCCTCGAATCGAACTGAAAAGTAAATTTCATGTAGCTCATTTTCTTTCTTGTAAAATTTTACATAAGAATACACACTTTGTGTTGTATATTGACCCTTGACCGATCCGTCAATCAGAAATGCACCTGTGTAAATAAGTGAAAGAAGAAGCGGAAGCAAGTGGACGTTATGAATGAATATAGGCAGGTGCCGGTGGCAGTGGAGTCAGTTGGTTACCGGAAGGCCAGAGTGACGGCCAGCTTGCAGACTGAGGGCTGTGACCCTCAGCAATCCCTAGTTAAGCAACCCCAGCCAATATGCAGAAGAAGTGCAAAGTGGGTTCTTGAAGATAACACAGCGTGCTATGGTCAAGAGTAGAAGCTGGGTCAATATATCAGTCTGTCCGTGTCTCCACCCATCTCTCACACACCATATAAACATTGACCCTTTCGAAAATAAAGTGTGAGAGATACACATTTTTATAAAGAAGTGTGTTCGTTCGTTCAATGAAGTTCGTCATTATCGTTGATTATGTTTCCGCTTATAATTATATTGGTATATGTATGTGGCTATACAACATTTGTTTTCATATATATTTTTTTCCCTTTGGTCCAATAGATGTACACACACAGGCATACAGGTAGACGTTGAACTTTATTATATAGATATGATTTAATAGCGAATACTTCACTAACAACATTGTTTTTAATGGGCCAGATCACGTATCTCCGCACACAGTTTGTTTCAAGTATCTTTATTAAACACTAATAATGCTATTTGAAATTAATCATTTATCTACACACAGTTAATTGGTTTCAACTATTGCTCTATATTGTTTTCACAGAGTTAAAGGGTTTCAAGTATTCCTATTCAACACTAACAATTCTATCGGATATAATCGATTAATATAAATATTGCTATTTAGAACTTATTTTATTAAATATTCCCCGTGAAAAATTGAACTTTTCTTTTTGTCCCATAAATGGCACCCTAAAATGTACAACTATTCTGGGTCATAGGGAACTTGAAAGTAATGTTGCCCAGTTGGCTGGGACTGTAGAATACACCGACTGCTTCTTTTCAGAGGAGTAAGACACCCCTCCATAACGAGTGTTATGGATATGACACTAAACAATCTGATGGTGAGGTTTTGAATTGTTTGAAATAGAACATTTTGATACTGAAACTGTACTTACGCTAAACTGATTTGTTTAATATTGGACTGTTTTGTCATTTAACTGTGTGTAAACAAAAACTATAATTATACTAAACTTAGTTGCTAGAAATAGAAATGTTTTTGACAATTAAGCTGTGTACTTATGGTAAACAGAATTGTTTGAAATATAACTGTTTATTTGTATAAAAATGGATTTGGCATTAAATCTCCTACAAAGGTTGATAAGCCATAAAACCAAACCAAAACAAAGAAAGAAAGAGACGATAGAAGGAATATCTACTTGTACTTTTGGAAAGTGGGTTAATGTTCGCTTTTGTGATCTAAAGAATGGTGACAGTTTATTTTATAGTTAACTCTTATCTATATAGCAAAACTATTTCGAATCATATGGCTTCGTTGGTATTCCGGCATCGTGCTCTTAAGACCGCGACTAACAGGCTTAATGTTTAGGAGCACCGGAAAAGCACACACACACACACACACGCGCACACACACACACACGCGCGCACGTTTATATGAGAGAAAAGATGAAAGACAGAGAGAGAAAGAGAGAGAGAGAGAGAGAGAGAGAGAGATTTAGAAAGCGAGTGATAGAGCCAGAGATGTATTAAGATATTCTGGGAATCTAACCACAAATTGATTTCCTTCAAGACAAAAAAACAAATTGACAGGAATTGAGTTTCGTTATTTTGAAGTTAGGAGCATTTTGAAAGACATGAGAATTATCCGTTTTATTTCATGGCGAAGCTATTTCAAAGATTGTAACTTAGTAAAAACGGCACATCCTGGCAATATTTTTAAGGCAATAAAGATTCTGAACATGAGGGAATGCAATAATTTTCATCTCATTTTTTTGGTTGGGCTCATAATAATCTGATTGTGTCCCCTATAGAGTGTTAAGCCTCGTCAAAAGGGGGTTCTGTTTATAACACTAAAATTCATCTGATGGTGAGGTTCCAATTTCTGAAGCTCTGGAGAGTGCTGGGTATCTATTCATTACCATTAATCCCTCGAACCTTCTGACCCTGGGTGGAAAAATCTGTTAGGGTACAATCAATTAGTGAAATAGATCTGTTTAAAAAATATTTTTATTCCATCGGACCGCGTGAAAAAAATAAAAAGCTGCCTGGAAAAAGAAAAAAAAAGAAAAAAATGTAAAAATGAACTTACAATGAATACGATTCCCTAAGATCTGGGTATGAAATAAACCTTGACGAGTTGAAATGCCATTAAAATTAATTGATCGTTCAATCAATTTTTATTGCAATTTTTTAAATTATTTGGACGTCTGCATTATTTGATGAACCATTCAAATGTTTCATACTACGTAAAAAGCAATGGAATTCTTATTAACACCCTTCACTACTTCCTAAACAAAAGGATCCATGTTACAACATGCACACAATTAGTTGACGCAAGGTTACTGCATACTACCCACCAAAACCCTGACTAGGGTGTCATGCCTGCTCGTGAGTCCCAGAAGGATAGATGTCATACATTTTTAATGAATACTGACTTGTAGTTGAATGGGTGCTCCGTATCATAGAGTCAGGTTGGGGCACATGAGATACTAGTGCTTGGCCAGGATTAATGGGTCTTCTTCATGTATATTTATATATAAACTCGCAGTAAGCGATTTCAAATCCCAGTTGCTTTATAACATTCACTTTCGGACTAATATCCTTTAAAAAGATAAGAAACTTACTTATTTCTCCAGCTTATGGGTTAAATAGTATGACTAAGGTTATTCTACAGGGGAGATCTGGTATTAAATAACCTATATTGATAAGGTTGATATGAGATTATACAAAGAAACCAGACAAAACCGAACCGAACACATATTACTGGGGAGAGAGAGAGAGAGAGAGAGAGAGAGAGAGAGAGAGAGAGAGTGTGTCTGTAAGGTGGGAAGAATAATGAACAATATAATTAAAACCACCTTAATATGTATTTCGATTTATTTAACATAAAACGTACTGGTGATGTAGATAGATTAGAGTAAATGATCCTATATACGGATTAATTTGTTCCCAGGTCCCAAAATAAGAGGTGTATCAACCGTATTTAGACCCTATATGAAAAATCTTCATATCGTCTTTGGACGTTCACAAAGATCTTCATTCTCACTGTTATTGGAAAACGGTGCACGGGTAAGAATGAGACTATTTCACACAAAATCTCTGAAAATTTTGTGAAAGATTTATTAGAATATCTATAGCATAAGGAATGAATAAACTGGCTTCAGTTCAGCCCAATCGGCTCAGGCAGTAGAATAGGCCGACTGGATCTCTGCAAAAGGGTAAAGACATCTCCCTTTAAATTGTGTGCTGGATATCAACATTCAACTATCTGATGGAGAAGCCCCAGTCGTGCATTTGGTTTGGTAGGGATTTATGACATCAAACATTGTAGGTTATTTAATGCCAAATACTTTATATATAAATACATACGCACACACAAACACACACACACACACACACACACATATATATATATATATAAATTTTTTGAGTAATTGATTCATATCAATACTCTCACCAGGATGAAAATATATATATAATCCTAATATGAGCGAATTTTGTTTTTTTTCTTGAAGGTATATATATATCTATATATATGATTTCTAAACACATTTTGCAAAAAACATTTTTAAACGAACCTGATCTCATTTTTTTTTTTCATACACTTAAATGGTTTCACTTATTTTTATCAAATAAGTATGATTATATTTAATATTAATCTTTTGTTTGTACACAGTTTAATGTTTTCAATTACTGCTATGTAACACTAACAATTTAACTGAACATCAGTTATTTGTTTGCACACAGTTAAATGATCAAACAGTTCGATTTCAAACAATTCAGTTTAACATGAGTAAAGGTTAAATTTTAAAAGATTTTTATAGCAAAAATTCAATTTCGCATAAGGTTTGGTTTGGTTTCTTTGTTTAATGGCATATCAACTCTTTTTAGGTTATTTAATGCCAAAGCCATTCTCCTAGAAGAACAGTAGTGGTACTTTTTAACTCATAGCTGGGAGGATAAGGGGGTTCATACCTTTCTCAAGGGTATTTGCCCGAAAGTGAATGTAATAGCGCGACTGGAGTACGAACTCGCGTACTACGATTCCGCAGTCCATCGCTTTAACCATTACACCACGAGGACACCCCCTTCGCATAAGTACACCGTTAAAATGTCAAACAGTTCTATTTGACCCGTAGGACCCTTTAAGGTGCTACCTCTTCGAGTCAGAGTGGATTAGGGAGCGATTGCAGTGAAGGGGTATCCTCATTCTCCAAAGCTCCAGGATTATTGTGTTATATTTTGACCTTTGACCCGGCCAAAAATGCCATTCCAAGGTGATGCGCCGGAAGGAAGTGACACATTCCAGTAATCGAAAGAGATCGCGTGGGCGGATTAAGGCTGACAATATGGGACAAGGTGAAGGTCCCACTGTGCCACTATAGAGTGATGCACCGGAAGACAGTGACCTGTGGGCGATCGAGTGGGCGTTGAACTATTATATAACTCAGTCAAGACAGAAGTCAAGATAGTTACAGTTAGAGATCGGACGGAGTTATAGACGAGATGTGGTAAGGAAAGCCACACCAGGTTGAAGGGGCCCTAGGGAGCCCTGATTGAATTGGGGTCCAGAGAGGATGCTGATAAGATGCAGTAAAGAAAGCAAGCACCCAGCAGAGTGGACCCCAAGGCCTCCGGTTGAGCATCAGGGGAACGAGAAAGACACAACGTAGACGGCCATAAGAGTAGGAGTCAAAATATTGCAGTTTCTGTTCGGTCTCTAGCTCCCTCTTACACGCAAACCTTGAATAACCCTTTCGATCCTTGCAAATAAAGTGAGAGGTAAATATTTTGTTAAAGAAGTCTTCCTGCGTGCGTCTGTTTATTTATTGTGTCGTTATGATGCTGTAGATGACAATATAACAAATGAAGCTTAATTATTAGATTGTTTAAAGTCATATCCGTGATACATGTTGCGGGAGCCTTACCCCCTTACAGAGATGCAGTCAGTGTATTCTGTAGCCCCAGTCGACTGGGCAACCCAGTACTGGAACTTTGAGGAATGTGGATTACTCCTTCATTGTCATTACTCCCAGGTCTACTCTGTCTCGGAGTGGTAGTACCTGTTCAATCATTTACTATACTGGAAATCATCTAACTTTAAATCTTTTGAAATATCCATAAAAATGTTGTTTTTTTTTTGCATCCTTTGATTCGTCTTTCTTTGGTCTTTTTTAACGCAGTCCTCCTACTGATGTGAGTCCTCATTTTTATTATTGTTGTCGTCTTCAGATAATACCGGTGGAAGAACAACTCAAACAACAGTTGATAGGTAAACGTTATGGTATTAGCAGAAAAAGGAAGTCATACAAAGGAAGTATTAGCCGTCCTCGGCTTGCAGTCCGTCTGTCAAATGTCTCGTAAGGAACGAGAAGTTGTTTCCCCCGAGCGAGCTAAGCTCAGAGAATATCTTTAGGTTGGACGAGTCCATCTTTGGGGTATGGTAGGATATGTTCCCATAACAATTATTATTACTCGTTTGAGAATGTTTCACTCCAATATTAACCGATGGTTTCTCACTGGAGTTTGAGTGACAGCAAGTCTCCTCAAGTCTCCAGGACACTTCTCCGTATTCTAGCTGATCTTAATAAGTCTGTTGTTTGAATAGGCTCAATTCGTCCTCGTATTTCAAAGTCCTCCAGTCCCAGTTTCAATCCTTTGGTGGCTGTACCGAGCGCTCCAATTACATCACCAGCATTTTCATGTTCCATAGTTATATCACTTCTCAAGCAAGACCTAAATACCTATTTCTCTTTACATTACCCATAAGTGTTAAACTGTGGTAAGCTGGAACACCAAAATTCACAATTTGGCATGTTCTCGTTTTTTTAATTTTTTGTTGAATATTATGATTAAGTCTGGTCGTTTGGCTGATATTAGGTGGCCCGTTTCTAATTCAAAATTCCAGAAATTTGTGTGCGTTTCATTTTCCAGGGCGGATTGTGCATCAGTGCATAACCTACATTTATTGTGTCTTATCTATTCTTGTTTTGATATGATAGGTCCTTATGGCGTTCTTTAGTTCTGCTATTAGAAGTGATTCAGATTATCTCTTAAGGTTTTCCTTTTTTACCATGTCCACATTTTCTCGTGTTAGATGTCACTCGCTGGTCACTTAAAACGTCCATAGAGTTATTTTTCTTCCCATTTTTCTGTTTATTTCCGTTCTGTTGACCCTCATGTTGTCAATATTGTTTCTGGTGGCTGTTATCTGTATTCCTCCACGCCTTTATATGTAGTCTTCTAGGCGTATTGATGCGTTAACGCTATCTACAATGTTGGGAACTCCTCTTCCTCCTTCTTTTCTTAATTACTTTTTATTATTATCATTATTACTATTTTTATTCAGTAGTCAGATTGATGGTTGGTTGTTGGTAGTTTGGGATTTATGGCATATCAATCTTTGAACGATATTTTATGGCAAATCCATTTTTATACAAATAATTAGTTCTATTTCAAACAATTCAGTTTGGCACGAGTACAATGTTCGTCAAAAATATTTTGATTTCAAGCTTTTCAGTTTAGCCAATCTGTTCTAATTCAACTAATTTAATTTAATATAAGTATAGATTTTTTTTTACACACAGTTAAATGTATATATTAACAATTCAGTTTAGCATAAGTAGAGGTTCAATGTCAAAAGCAATTCCATTTCAAACAATTCAGTTTAACATACAAAAATAGTTCTATTTCAAACAATCCAGTTTAGCATAAGCCCGCAGTTTAAATACAAGTACTTTGTTAAATTGTCAAAAACATTTCTATTTCAAGCTATTCAGATTAGTCAAACCATTCTAATTTAAACAATTCAGTTTAGCATAAGTACGCAGTTTGTTCTATTTAACCCATAGATTGAACCCTATCAGTTGTTACCGTTCCGGGCCAGAGTAGACCTGGGAGCAATAGCAATGAAAAGGTACTCCGCATTCCCCTAAGAGCAGTATTCCTGGAACCTCACTATTAGATTGTTTAGTGTCATATCCAGGACTGGAGGGGGGGGGCTTACCCCTTTCCACAGAAGCTCTCGGTGTACTCTACAGCCCCAGCTGACTGGACAATTATCAGATTGACATCGTCCTCATAGTTCAGGTTAAAAGAGCGGTAAGGGTAACTCGTAGCTGAATTAAGATCTAAAAAGTTTCGCCTTTGAGTCACCCTTACTGCGCTTTTATCCTGCGCTATTAATGTAATATAAAGGACGGGCGCTCTCGTTGAGAACGCGCGAGCGCATCGACTGTCGTCAATCCGAGAAAATGTCACGAACATAGAACGTGCGGGCAGAATGACCTGCAAAGTTAGAAGTGATTTTAAAATAACCACACATGAATTATAACGTGTTTTACGACAGTTTCACTGATGACATCGAACATCCTGGGATTTTCGATTTCTTCTCCAAAATCTCTATATAAGAAAACAAGTCAGGAGATTTTGGCAGAGTTGAAGGCAGTTTTCAAAACAGGTGCGTCAAAGGTTCAGGAGACCCCAACCCGTCCTATCCAGCCTGTTACGACCCAACTGTCAGGAGCGTGTCAACAGCCGGCTATCACCGACAACCGCCGTCGCCACGAAGAAGAGAGAGGAAGAACATAACGAAACGAACTTTTCGAGCAGCAACTATTGTAGTGCAAGTGAATAAAAAACGACTACTATTTTTCTCCCTTAAATTTCGAGTTTGAGTATTTCTTTTTCTGCGGACTCCTTTCTTTAAAACACAACACTTTGGTCCTATGGTATATTGATAATGCAAATGAATATGTTCAACTCAAGCAAGTTGGAAAATAAAATGACGACTCGGTAAACCAAAAAAAAAAAAAAAAGAAATGACATAAATTAGCACGAGTTGTCTCTGAAAAGTAATAGGACTAGTCACAAACAATTAATTACAATTCCAAGCAAACGACATGTTTTACTCTTCAAAGTAATGCACTTTCTCGTCTTTCTCTGTTACGCTTTTCTGCTCTTCTGGAAGGATTATTCTATGATGTCTCTCAGCTCCGTTTTGATGGCTTCAATGCCATCAATATGGGTTGCCTTTTAATTACCCCCTAGCGCCGTAGGAGGAGAAAAAAATTGCATGGAGCAATATCTTAGGAGTAGGGAGGCTGCTCCAGTAAGATGATGTTTCTTTCGGCGAGGAACTGCCAAATGCCCAGCACACTCAGTCAGATTACGGCCGGGGTAGTAAAATACATCGACTGTATATCTGGAGAGGGAAAAGACCCCCCATACACACACCTCCGAGTGTCCTGGATATGACACTGAACAATCCATTACTGGAGCTTAAGGTATTACGGAGTTCCCCTTCAGTACGATCACCCCCAGGTCCACTCTAGTCTGGGGTGTTAGCACGTAACAGGCTCCTATCTGTGGGTCTAATAGAACTTTTTGACATTTAAACTGAATGCAAACAAATGACTTATCTTAAATTGATAATTTTACTGCGTGTAACCAAGGGAGTGATGATTAGTTAAATCATGAGTTATACATAGAAATACTCATAATCATCTGAATTTATTGACTTGTGCAAAAGTGAATTGTTTAAAATAGAACTATTTGATCCTTGAATTGTGTCCAAATGAATGAATAGTGTAAAATCGATTAACTAGTATTAAATAGCAATACTTGAAACAGTAAAATAGTGTTAAGTAGTTCTGACTCATTTACAAATGAAATTACCTACAAACAATCTTGTTACAAATCATACGTATATATATTTAAATGTATCCAAACAAATGACTGATGTTACATTGTTATTGTTATATAGTGATACGTGGTGCATTCAAAATGTTTCCAGACTTTTTTGTACAGGCATTTAAAATTGTTGTAGACTCTTGAAAATTTCTCTGTTCAGATCTCTCTATCTATCTATCAATCTCCCTCTGTTCAGATCTCTCTCTCTCTCTCTCTCTCTCTCTCTCTCTCTCTCTCTCTCTCTGTTCAGATATCTCTATCTATCAATTTCCTTCTGTTCAGATCTCTCGATCGACCAATCAATCTTCCACTGTTCAGATCTCCATCTATCTCCCTCTATTCAGATCTCTCTCTCTCTCTCTCTCTCTCTCTCTCTGTTCAGATCTCTCTATCTATCAATCTCCCTCTGTTCAGATCTCTCTCTCTCTCTCTGTTCAGATCTCTCTATCAGTCAATCTCCCTCTGTTCAGATCTCTCTCTCTCTCTCTCTCTCTCTCTCTGTTCAGATCACTCTATCTATCAATCTCCCTCTGTTCAGATCTCTCTCTCTCTCTCTCTCTCTCTCTCTGTTCAGATCTCTCTATCTATCAATCTCCCTCTGTTCAGATCTCTCTCTCTCTCTCTCTCTCTCTCTCTCTCTCTCTCTCTCTCTCTCTGTTCAGATCTCTCTATCTATCAATCTCCCTCTGTTCAGATCTCTCGATCGAGCAATCAATTTTCCACTGTTCAGATCTCCATCTATTCAGATCTCTCTCTCTCTCTCTCTCTCTCTCTCTCTCTCTCTCTCTCTCTCTTCAGATGTCTCTATCTATCAATTTCCTTCTGTTCAGATCTCTCTATCGATCTCCCTCTGTTAAGATCTTTCTATCAGTCTCCATCTGTTCAGATCTCTCAATCGATCTCTCAATCTCCCTCTGTTCAGATCTCTCTATCTCTCTCTCTCTCTCTCTCTCTCTCTCTGTTCAGATCTCTCTATCTATCAATCTCCCTCTGTTCAGATCTCTCTATCTATCTTCCCCAGTTCAGATCCATCTATATCCCTCTGTTCATATGTTTCTAACTATATCCCTCTATTTAGATCGTTCTACGTATCTTTTCTTTTAATATATCTATTTGCCCATCTCCCGCTGTTCGTTCCTATCTGTCCTAATCGGTTCCTCTCAAACAGTCACTGTCTATTTATATATAAATATTCCCTTTTTTTTTTTTTTAAATATCTTTCTAGAATGTAAAGCAGAGCTTAATTTGATGGAAGGCTATAAAGCATACCAAAATAAATAAAAGTATTCTTGTACTCCGTGAATAAACCTCCCACCCCTAAAAAATGGGAATATTGAAGTGCCTGACCCTCCTCTTTTTTTTTTTTTTTTTTTTGCTTTCAGGGCACTGTGGGTGTTAGCAGGAAGACAGGTACCAAGTGATAAGATCATAATTATTTACTTAGATCTCAATACACCAGAGTTGATTGGCCAAAGGGTTAGGCTTAGGGTTAGGGTTACTATGTTGAGGTTTTAAGGGAGTTCAGGAAGAGATTCGGTCGGAAGAGGCCAGCACTCTTCAAATCGAGTCAGTGGCATTTCCACCAGGACAATGCACCAGTCTACAACTCCATCCTTGTCACAGACCATTTGACCAAGATGGGCATCAGCACAGTTCCTCACCCTCCCTATAGTCCAGACCTTGCTCCCTGTGACTTTTGGTAATTCCCTATGCTCAAAGGCTGTCGTTATGAGACAATTGAGGAGATGAAAGAATCTGTGACGAAGGTCATTGACATGCTCACAAAAGAGGACTCCTATGGAGCCTTCCAGAAGTTGTTGGAACGGTACAACAAGTGCATTGCAGCTGGAAGAGATTACTTCGAGTTTCATGAGTGTACTATCAATAAAAGTGCCCATACGAAAAAAAGTCTGGAAACTTATTAAATTATCCTCGTATATCTAATATACATATGCATAAAAAAAGCCTGCTCCCCGGAACAAGACAAAGACAAGTTTGACATTGTAGCAGGTGTGCTACAAGGAGGCACATTAGCCTCATACCACTTTATCATCTGTCTAGACAATGTGCTTAGGACGTCTATTGATATAATGAAAGATAACAGTTTCAAGCTGACAGAGGAAAGAAGCAGAAGATAGACGGCACAAACAATTACGGACGCAGACTACGCCGATGACAGAGCGCTTCTGACCCAAGCCGAAACCCTGCTACATAGTCTAGAACAAGCAGCTAGATTGGACGAAAAACATGTGCTTTAATCAAAGAGGCGACAACTCCACACTAAATGGTAGTTCTCTGAAACAAGGGCACGAGTTCACCTACCTAGGAAGTCGTGTCTCATCAACTAAGAATGACATCGACACGCGACTAGCAAACGCATGGACTGCTAACGATAGTCTATCGGTCGTATGGAAGTCAGGCCTGACCGATAAAATAAAAACGCAATGTTTTTCAAGCAGCAGTTGTGTCGATACTGCTATATGGATGCCCTACATGGACGCTAACTAAACGTATGGAGAAAAAGCTTGACGGCAATTACACAAGAATGCTGCGAGCAATACTGAACATTTCCTGAGAGTAGCACCCCACAAAGCAGCAGCTGTGCGGCCACCTACCACCCATCACTAAAAGTATCCTAGTTAGACGAACCGGACATAAGTGACATACTCCTGGAGACCCCATCACATTGACGAACAAAGGCAGGAAAACCAGCTAGAACCTATATACAACAGCTCTGTGTCGATACAGGATATATCCTTGAAGACCTACCGGGAACAATGGACGATAGAGATGGCTGGCACCACATGATTATGATGATGATGATGATGATGCATAAAGAGGATTTGACATTACATAACCAGCAAGTGTTGATATGTCTTAAAACCCAACTAACCAACCGATAAATTATATATATATATATATATATATATATATATGTATAAAGGATTTGGCATTAAATAAGCAAAAATGGTTGATATGTCATCAGCCTAACTAAACCAAACTTGTCCTTTCTTTGTGTGGCTTAGAATTTTTCCAACGATCCTTGTATATGTCAGTTTTTCTCAATCTTATGCGCGTATTTTTTTTAAATTCTTGTAATTAAGTTTGTGCACATATGTGAAAGAGTATGCATTCCTGTTTGTGTGTTTCATTATATACATTTTTGTTTTTGCCTTGAGGTATATTCGCCTTTTACTTTCTAAAATCTTGAATATTTTTTAAATTTATTATCAGTCCTTTCGTTATCGGCATTTTTCTGCCGGTCCCATCGGGTTGTCTGGCTGCTCACTCAGCTCTACACAAGCGAAAAGTACGTTCAAATCTGTTTACACAAGAGACGTACGCATCAGTCCGTAAGGGGTGCATCATCAGACTAATAAAAAGACTTACTTATCTGAAATATCTGAGCGAAACGGCTTGTGTTCATCTTCGAAATCTCATCTTTCTCTGGGTGAGGCTCTATTCAACAAAGATAAATGCAATCAATGGTAAAATAGTCGTTTGAAAACAAACAGCAACAAGGAATTATATAACAACCACACCGGAATATCCATCGTATAAGGGCATATATAAACACATCATTATCATAGGTAGACTCTCTTGGTGTGTTTATCTTTCTCTCTCTCTCTCTCTCTCTCTCTCTCTCTCTCTCTCTCTCTCACCCACACCCACACACATATTTTACCTATATATATATATAGAGAAGTCTCTCCGTGGTGTAGTGGCTGATGTGCAGTATTGCAAAGTCACTATTAACAAATTCAAACTCATGCTATTATGTCCGCCATCGGACTATAATGCTTATGAAAGATATGAAACCCCAAAATGTTTTCCTATAAAGATGGCTTTGACATTAAATTAACTGCAAAGGTTAATATGCTATCAAAACAAGAAACTAAACAAGAAAACACACACACACACACACACACACACACACACACACACACACATATATATATATATATATATATGTAAACGCGTAATGACATCAAAGGCCGAAAGTAAACGTGTTTTTAAAAATCACAAATTGTACACTGAAAATGAATATGAACGTTCAATGTAATCTCTGCTTTTGATTGATCTGGCGTATAATTTAAGATAAGTATTACTGTATCCTTAAGTAAGGTTATTAAGGAATATTGTACTTCCTTAAATTATTATTAAATCTAGAGTCTTAAGTTGAAATGTATTTAGAATTTTAAAATTTAAAAAAATTATTTACTATAATTCCAACCAGTAATAAAAATTAAAACACAAATGTGGGCGAAATGGGGAGGAAACTCTTCACCCCTCTTCTACCAACTCCAACTCTTCCTTCCTGTGTCTATTCTGAATTATTTTATCCATTAGATCAGAAGAAGTCCTGTTATTTTTGGTGTTATTGATTCATATCAATAACCATAACAGGATGGAAATAAATTTATAATCCCAATGTGACCGTTTTTTTTCCTAGTTTTTCTTAAAGAAATTATTGCTCTGTGATGTCTGTTACATTGAGCTCTTTACCAGGAAAATTTAAATGTTCATAGTTGAATGATTTTTTGTCCTGACGGAATTATTCCCGTCTCTGGTTTAACTGGACTGAATAATACATATATATATATATATATATATATATATATATATATATATATATATAATTCTTTTAAATACCCTTTCGGGTGGCAAAAGCTGCATGATAGCACCAGGAGTGGCTGTACTGCCTTCCAAAGCTGTGTTATTACCCCTGGTTGGCGGCTGATGAAGGCACAGTCTCGCACGTGTTTTCACTTGTATGATGAAAAAAAAAATATGTATATAAATACGAGATGGGAAAAATGTATGTATTAACACTTCTGCTAGTGTTAGGATGTGAGACAAGGTCAATTCTGAAGCGTGTTACAGCTGGGCGGAATTCCGGGTTTTCTTTCTCCTTTACTGGTTGCCTATCAAGGCAAAAGAACCCAGTCTGTTCCGCATTCTATTAATAGATAAGAGCTGGATGCATGCCTTTCTTGGTAGCATTAGCGCAAAGTGAAACGCTATTAAGATCAAAA
The DNA here is from genome assembly GCA_963585895.1 of Sepioteuthis lessoniana. Lineage (NCBI taxonomy): Eukaryota > Metazoa > Mollusca > Cephalopoda > Myopsida > Loliginidae > Sepioteuthis > Sepioteuthis lessoniana. The sequence goes on along the minus strand of OY757929.1, from coordinate 44,217,689 downwards.
TTTGTCGTGACTGAAACTTTGTTTTTGTCGTTTCAGTTTCTTTTTAATTTTAAATAAAGACGGGAGTAATGGTGAGTTACATTTATTAAAAAAAGAAATTATAACTTCAAGAGTTCTGTGAGTCGTCAATTTGAAACACACACACACACACACACACACACACACATATATATATATATATCAACTCACGCTGGTAGCACGGATTTTCCTGACTTTCTCTCGCCATCCGTCCTAATCATCTATTGCTCTTAACAGTTCCTTTAGAGTGAACTCATTGTCCGCACATAGCTGAGATAGTAAAGTTCTTACTCGTCAGCCAACAATGGCGTGTCCATTGACAGAAGTCCAAATCATATATGGTGTAATGGTTATCGTCGTAGCAAATGGACACGGCGACACGAGTTCAAATCCTGGACGCGACTGATTGCATTTCACATAGCACTAATACCCTTAGGAAATGTATGAATCCAACTATTCTCCCTCCAGCTCTGGATAAATAGTAGGGCAGACTGATTTCTTCAGCCTTGGTGAGGCAACTAGTCTGCCTGAGCGGAGGGGTTGGTAAATATGTATATATATATATATATATATATATATATAAATGAGGGGAAAGAAAAAAAGGACTCAACAATTGATACATCTTTACAAAGGAATTTTATGCCATTTGTCAACCAGACAGTATAAACGTGTGGTCTGTTTTTATTTTTAAAAAAAAGGTGGAATTTGGGTTAAGGAGATAGGGTAGCCGGAATTTTGTGGGTTCTTCTAAGTTTTCGTTTGAAAGTTCTTATTATTTCTTTGTCTGAAGATTTATATCTAACTTTTTAATAACATATAGGGTCTGCTGAAATAAATATCATTACCAAAAATATGTGTGATTTTTAAACGTCTTTTTTTTCATATATATATATATATATATATATATATATATATATATATATATATATATATATATATCTCAGTCGTTTCTTAGAAGTTTAAAATTTGACGAGTGTTATTCATGTATTTCTTAGAAGTTTGACTCGGAGAGTTACTTTTATTATTATTATTATTATTATTATTATTATTATTAGTAGTAGTAGTAGTAGTAGTAGTAGTAGTCATATTCTTAATGTTGAAAATCTGGCGTATTTATTCACCCTTGCAGGAACTTGTCTACAGAAATTCCCAAGATATCATGTCTACAGTTCTAGATTTAGGAAAATACTGCTTTTGGAAAATTAAGTCGACAAGTCCACGAAAATGTGCCAGAAATACTCCACAAATTACTCCCCCCCTCTCTCTCTCACTTTCTTTGACTCTGTCTCTCTGTCTGTCTACGTCTCTGTCTTGGTTAGTGTATTTTCGTAACAAAAATTATGTTGAGCTCATTTTTAATATTCAAGTGAAATCTGGACAGAAATATAATATTGGGAAAGAAATGATAAGTGACTGAAAGCTGCAGAGATTTTTACTGAAACTTTTATTTGTAACAATTGTTTTTAGATCGCTTCATAATGGACGTTAACACTCCTTCGAAGGAAATTTTTTTAATTATGCAATAAGATTATTCTTTTTGTCAAAATGGTCGAGGATTTGAGATTGAATGCGGAAAAAATAGATATAACAGCATTGCATTAAATCAGTTCGATCTGGGTCGGTTTATTTTACGGTATACCAATCTTTTATAGATTAGTTAATGCCAAAATTTAATTTATTTGTAAAGGTATTTTCATAAACATATGTAATACGATGGACCATTTTGAATATTAAAATTCAAAAATAATAGGCGACTCATTTTGTTCAGCTATTAGAAGTCTTTATTCAGACTGATACAATTTCATTGCCGTCCGACGTAAATTCGAGGAAAGAGGAAGACATTGTAAGGGTTTATCAACGTAACTCCTTTGAAGCCACTTCACCACTTCATCTCACACCAACATCTAACCCCTACTGCTCTCTTTGGGTTCCAAAACTCAACTTCTTTAATTTTAAAATTATCTCATTCTGATGTATTCTTTATATCAATGTTTTATTGCATCATACTTTCTAGAACCAACACATGTGTCCCAAATACGTATTTCCCCAAGCTGGTCGACAACTCTTCATTTGTTTATTATCCATGCACTGTCTTCTCCAACGTTATTTTGACGTGAGCTGTTAAACCTGGTCGCCACCTGTGCACGAGTTAGACCTTTGCGAGGAACTTCACTTACATTCAAAGTCTTTTGCTAACTGACAATTTTATTACATAAATAAAATAATCAATATAATCAATTTATCACCCTGATTGTTTTACACATGGATTGTGATATTTCCCTGTTCCACTGCAATAATTTTTCATCAGTATTTTTTATTCGTCGACAAGAATTGTTGGCACAGGAGCAAATGGCATAAATTGCTTCTATCTAAAAATGATATTAATTATAGGGATAATAATAGAGATGGAAAACTGGAGAGTCGAAGTGACAGCAGGAGGAAAAAGCTTAACGGTGGTAAAAACCCAGAGAGGAGTCTTCCAGGGATATACGCAATCACAATTAGTGGCTGTAATAGCGATGATGCACCGCCGGATAAAATTATGTAAATACCAAGAAAAAAATCAACCACCTAATGCACATTTGCTAAACTATTTGCTAAAAACCACCTAATGCACTATTTGCTAAAAACACCAAATGCACATTTGCTAAACTATTTGCTAAAAACCACCTAATGCACATTGGCAAACTATTTGCAAAAAAAAAAAAACACCAAATGCACATTTGCTACACTATTTGCTAAAAACCACCTAATCCACTATTTGCAAAAAAAAACAAATGCACATTTGCTAAACTATTTGCTAAAAACCACCTAATGCACATTTGCTAACCTATTTGCTAAAAAAAACCAAATGCACATTTGCTAAACTATTTGCTAAAAACCACCAAATGCACATTTGCTACACTATTTGCTAAAAACCACCTAATGCACATTTGCTAAACTATTTGCTAAAAACCACCTAATGCACATTTGCTAACCTATTTGCTAAAAAAACCAAATGCACATTTGCTAAACTATTTGCTAAAAACCACCTGATGCACATTTGCTAAGCTATTTGCTAAAAACCACCAAATGCACATTTGCTACACTATTTGCTAAAAACCACCTAATGCACATTTGCTAAACTATTTGCTAAAAACCACCAAATGCACATTTGCTACACTATTTGCTAAAAACCACCTAATGCACTATTTGCTAAAAACACCAAATGCACATTTGCTAAAACATTTGCTAAAAACCACCAAATGCACATTTGCTAGACTATTTGCTAAAAACCACCTAATGCACTATTTGCTAAAAACCACCAAATGCACATTTGCTACACTATTTGCAAAAAACCACCTAATGCACTATTTGCTAAAAACACCAAATGCACATTTGCTAAACTATTTGCTAAAAACCACCAAATGCACATTTGCTACACTATTTGCTAAAAACCACCTAATGCACTATTTGCTAAAAACACCAAATGCACATTTGCTAAACTATTTGCTAAAAACCACCTAATGCACATTGGCAAACTATTTGCAAAAAAAAACCACCAAATGCACATTTGCAACTTATTTGCCCAAAACCACCTAATGCACATTTGCTAAACTATTTGCTAAAAACGAGAAAGAACTGGAAAGCATAATACAGGCTGTGAGAATATACAATCTAGATATAGGGATTGAATTTGCCATAGAAAAATGTGCCATGCTAATAATGTGTTGTGAAACCGAAACTTACCTGCATCATGGACTCTTCCAGCACTATATGACTAGCGTAGTAATATCCTAATACAGTAGCATACGGGAGCATTGTTAGCAGTCGTGCAAGAGTACTAGAAGTACGACCAGCAGTACTGGACAATATCCTTTGTAATTTCTGTTAATATATCTTTCTTACCTCTAAACCGTGTTCAGTGTTTTCCTTCTGTGTACCCTGTTTGGGTCCACATCATAATGAAAAGCAGAAAGCGAGATATGATGGAAGGAATAGAACTACCAAAGCAAGAAAAAAATCAGTACGCTCTAAGAAATGGAAACCTACAAATACTTGTGAATATTGGAAGCGGAAACCAATAATCATGCAGAGATGAAAGAAAAAAGAAAAAAAAAAGAATACTTCAGGAAAACGAGAAAACTACTGGAAACCAAACTATATAGCAGAAATCTCATAAAAGTTATAAATACCTGGGCTGTCCTCCTCGCAAGATACTCGGGATCATTCTCAAAGGAGACCAAAGAAGAATTCCAACATATGCACTAGAGAATAAAAAAATCTCATTACAAGGCATAAGGCCTTACATTCCAGACATAACGTACACAGACTATATGTGCTAAGAAATGATAGAGGAAGAAGACTTGCCAGAATTCGAGATAGCATCGATGCCTCGATACAAATACTAGAAGTCTACATAAAAAAGCGCGGAGGAAGACTTATTACAGTGACCAGAAAAGAATACTGGCAACACAAGCATCAACAGAACAAAAATAGGAGGAAAATATTGGAAGAAAAACAACTCTATGGACATTTCAAACGACAAACAAGTGACTTCTCTCATGAAAAAATTTGGACATGGCAAAGAAAGCGAAATCTTTCGAGAGAAACTGGATTTCTTCTTATAGCAGCACTAAAGAACGCCATAAGGACTAACCAAGTCAAAGCAAGAATAGACAAGACGCAACAAAATAGATGTAGATTATGTGGTGATAGAGACGAAACGATCAATCACGTAATAAGCGAACACAGTAAATTCGAGCAGATTTAGTATAAGATTAGCAAGGAGATATATTTTTAAGACTAGACTCGACTGGGTGGGAAAGGTGATCCACAAGGAATAGTACAAGAAGTTTAAATTTGATCATACGAACAAGTGGTATACGCACAACCCGGAATATGTCCTGGAAAATCAGATGCACAAATTTCACTGAGATTTCAACATTCAAACGGATCATCTAATCTCGGCCAAAGGATCAGACCAACTGATAGTCAACAAAGAAAGAAAAATTGGTATTGGAGGAATTGGAAATAAGAGGATGAGTGAAGACTATCCAAACAACAGCATTGGTGAGATCGGCCAGAATACTGAGAAGAGTCTTGGAGACCTGAGAGAACTTGCTGTCACTTAGACTCTAGAGGAAAGCCCATCTGCTACGAATAGTTTGAAAAACTCTCAAAAGAATAAAATAAAAAGGAGATAAGTACCTAGACTTTGCTAGAGAAATAGAATAAAACTATGGAAATGAAGAAGACGGTGATACAAAATATAACTGGTGCGTTTGGTACAGTCATCATCGGACAAGTGGAGACCATCGAAACTACAGCATTATTAAGATCGGTCAGAATTCTGAGAAAAGTTCTGGTGACTTGAGGAGACTTGCTGTCGCTCAAACTCCAGTGGAAAACCATCAGCTAACGCTGGTGTGCAAAAACCTCAAAGGAGTCATTTAATCCCGGCTAGAAAACTAGAAAAAAAGAGAACCTGCCGAATAGTAGACTTGGCTGTCCTGGCCGACCAATCAAGAAAAAGAAAAAGAGACAATTTTTTTTATTTTAACAGAGAATTAAAATAGCTATGGAACATAAAGTTGACGATGATACCAATTAAGAGAGTTAGGGAAATATATGCTACCGGCATGACATTATATATATATATATATATATATATATATATATATATATACCAATCAAGTTTCGCCGTGTCCATTTCCTACGACGATAACCATTACACAACGGGCACTTCCACTAAAGGTATGAATCCAATTATTCTCCCAACAGCTATGGGTAAAATAGTAGGGCAGACTAGGTTCTTCAGCCTTGGTGAGGCAACTAGTCTAAGAGAAAGAAAACTCTGAATTCAAACCTTTTAAACTCCGCTTAAAAAATTGACCTTGTATCATATCCTGCCCTAGCAGAGGAGTTGATATATATATATATATATATATATATATATATATACCAACGTTTTTGCACTAGCAGCATGAGATAAAAGGTCTATTTCTATGTGGAATTTAACAAGTTTGAATTCAGAGTTTTCCATCTTCTAGACCGGTTACTATACCAAGGGTAAAGAAAATAGTCTGCCCTACTATTTTATCCACAGCAAGAGGGAGAATCGTTAGATTTATACCGTTCTGCAGGGTGTGAGCTCTATTTGAAATGTAAACTACCTCGTCCAGAGTTTGAACCCGAGGCGCCGTATCAATTTTCTACGACGGTTTTCATTGCACAGCGAACGATTCCTGAACAGATAGATAGATAGATAAGAATAGCCCTAAACAGATGGATAGACAGATAGATACATACATAGATACATACATTCATGCATATATACAATCGATTCGTGATATACACGGATAGATAGATAGATAGATCGATAGATTGTAAGATAATTCTCTTAAAAGATTTCACTTTCTTATCCCTGTCCAAGTTTTTTCGAGAGTGATGTCGCTTGTTTTGTCACTTTAAATGTCCATAGAATTGTTTTTATTCCAATTTTTTCTGACTATTTTTGTTCAGATAGATAGATAGATAGATTAATTGGAATAGTTCGAAATAGATTAAATAAACTACATATATTCATGAAGAAAACCCCGAAATTGATTGATAGATAAAAATAGCTCCAAATAGATAGCTAGACGGATAGACCCATACATACCTACATATGTGAATGTATATATACAATCAATTTGTGATATTCACGAATATATATATATATATACTCAATCAATTTGATATGCACGAAAATATATACCAATACACACACACACACACACATCTACACTCACACATATATATATATATATATAGAGAGAGAGAGAGATTGATAGATAGAAAGATAACTTGATTGATAGGAATAATTTCAGAGAGATAGATAAATATTAAAATTCTCCACCCACAAGCGCATATAGCCACATGGTTTATCAAATGTAATTAACAGGGCGATAAGACATACAAACAAAGTGCTATACTGTTTTTTTCTTTTAAGTAAACACACAAGCTAACAAAAGGGCATTTTGTAGTGACGCCAACCGTTTTCCAAGAATTTACCTCTCCTCAAAGACTTGCATTCGAAGAGATTGCGCTGACATTCGCATACATGGGTCTATAACGGACAAGTTTACTTGCGTATATCCGTGTCAGTTTAAAAAAAAAACAACTTTCACTTTAAAAAAAAAAAGAAATATGATCTTTTTTATCAGATCTCCAGGGCTTGGGAAAAGGCAGCGGTCGAAACGTTGTGATTGAAATATATATACAAAAGTGGTACCTCCTAAAAAGACACTAGTAAATAAACGGTCAAGCTATACAGAAAGCGTGTTGTCGTCAGATTATAGAAGTTAAGCAGCAATAAATTTCTTTACTTGTTAGATGAGTGACCATTTAATAGCAGTAGATATTTTAAGAAGCCTAAGACCTAAATACTTGACTAAACAACATTTACGAAATAATTATGATAATTAGTTTGAAGCCATGCTGCTGCAACCAAAAACTACATCCCGAACAGAGACTTTTATTCTTCCTATCGTGGGTTAAATAACACTATTACTGTCGTTCTATCACTGTAGCTTTGACATTAAATACCTCACGAAGATTGATATGCCATTAAACAAAGAAACCAAGCCAGGTAAAATGTGACACAAAGTCAATTTTCGGGCGGAGTAAAGCTGTTTTTTATTCCGAGTTTTCCACAACCCAGAATTGTTGCTTAACCAAAACTAAAAAAAAACAATTTGCCCATTTTTATTTTTTGCTGTTTAAGAAAAGTTAGATTCATGCCTTTTCTTTGCTGCAAAATATAAGTAAGCTACATAAGTACAGTAAAGTTGTCTCCCTTTAGTCGAGGGCGACTAGAAGGCTCCTTTTTCAATAGCTACTACACCGAGGTGTAGGGGAGGGCGCTACTCCTTTCCCTGGATTGTTCCACTTTACTCTTGATACGTACCTTATATTGCTGAGTGTTAACCAAGGAGGTATCAAGTGCCATTTTAAAAGTCTTTGATATGACACGACCTGGGATTGAACCCAGGTCTCCCGGACCATTGGCGAACACTTCACCCACCAGACCAATGAGCCGGTTCAAGGTACATAGATTTTCAAAAGTCAAATAAAACTTAAGGAATTATTCATGAAAATAATTCATTTGTTAGCATAACTAAATGATTTATAAATCCTGTTGAGTGAATTGAATTACCATGTCCAGAAAATCAAGCAAACACTTACGCACGACATACGGAAACACTGGACAGCTGTTTCGACCTTATTATTAGGTCTTACCAGCAGTGTATACCGTGATCTTCATCATTGGAGATCGAACCTGCATCCACAGATTGCAGAGCCGAAACTCTACAACTGAGCCATATCACACCCAAGTGACACCAAATCAACTAGTCATCGTAATTGAGCGGCCAATTAACCTGAATGTGGCATGCAAGTTACATCTATACACTTAAAGAAGACACGGTCATCCCCAGGGCTACGTCTTCCCAAAAAGATTAGAAATACGCATCCGGCTAATTATTATGACCTCAAGGGTAAGGATATACATGTTATAGAGGACACGGTCACCTCCAGGGCCACGTCTTACCAAGAGGATTAGAAATACGCATCCGTGTAATTATTATGACCTCAAGGGCAGGGATATATACTGCTGATGAGACCTAATAATACAGGGTGGAACGATAAAATTGTCGCTCTAGAAAAGACGACATGATTCTATTTCCGTTTTATGAAAACCGGTTTTCTTTTTTTGTTGCAGACCATCTACTAGTTGGCCAGTTGTGTACAAATCCCAAGAGCTATAGGAGCCTTCTATCATGTCTGAAAGGGACACAATGTTCAACGAGCGCGATCGGAGATGCGCCGCTGTACAAATAATGCTCTCTACCGATCCAAGTTATGACAACAGCACCATTGCCAGCACCCTCAAAATGCACATCTGGATTGCCACGAATAACAGGAACGTGCCCAGGAAAGTTAATAACAGGAAAGTTTCCGGCAACGGTTATAGTCTTTGTTGTGGTTTCAAGTGAGGGCCACATCATGCCACCTCACATCTTCGAAGTCGGCTTGAAAGTCAACACCAAAGTGTACCTGGATGTGCTGAAGAGTGTGGTGATCCTCTGGTGCAATCAGGTGGCCGGTGGCAGACCCTGGGTGTGGCAGCAGGACTCGGCGCCGGTCCACAAGTCCAAAGAGACCCAGGCTTGGGTTCAGAAGAAGTACTACGACTTTGTACACTTCTCGCACTGGCCCCACTTCTCCCCCGACCTGAACCCGCTGGACTACTTCGTTTGGTCATACGTCGAGAACATCACCAACATGACCTCCCATAACACCAAAGCCAACATGATCACCGCTATCCGCCGAGTATTCGCCGAGCTCCCGCCGGCGCCTGTGGAAAAGGTATACTCCCAGCTCCGGATCCGTATCGAGGCGGTGATTGATGCTGAAGGCGGCTACATTGAATAGATATCAGCTCTACAACATAATCAAGTTACCTGAATTGATTTTTTCAATAAAAAGTTTTAAAATAAAGCTGTAGTTTTCCTTAGGACGACAATTTTATCATTCCACCCAGTAAGATCGAAACAGCTGTCCAGTGTTTCCGTATGTCGAGCGTAAGTGTTCGCCAGATTTTCTGGTGATGGTAATTCAATTCACAATACAATTCCCCTATGTACATCTAAATCTTATATAGTTCGAAGAAGAGGAAGTCCTTATGGCAAAGTAGCTAAATTGCTGAACTGAGATATTATAATAAGTGAGTTCGAATTCTAGTCGCGCCATTACGTTGACATTGAAAATATTAATCGTGGGAAAGGTATGAGCTCCCTTATCTCCCAAGCAATGGAGTGTGCTGTATCATTTCTAATATTGTAAAAGGATATTTTTAACTTTAACGAACGTTCTGACCTGGCCGATAAAATGAAACGCAGTTTCTTCCAGGCAGCGGTCGTATCGATACTGCTGTATAGATGCACTACTTGGACGCTAACTAAACGGCTGGAGAAGAGGCTAGACGGGAATTACACAAGAATGTTGCGAGCAATATTGAACATGTCCTGGCGGCAACACCCAACAAGGTACCAACTATACGGTCACCTGCCTCCCATCACGAAAACTATCCAAGTTAGACGAACCAGACATGCAGGACACTGCTGGAGAAGCAGGAACGAGCTCATAAGTGATGTACTCCTATGGACCCCCACATATGGCCGAGCAAAAGCAGGACGACCAGCTCGAACAAACATTCAGCAGCTATGTGAGGATACGGGATGTAGCCCTGAAGACCTGCCGGAGGAGATGAACGATAGGGAGAAGTGGCGAGAGAGTGTCAGGGATATCCGTTCCAGCGGCACGATATGATAATGATGATGATGAATCTGTTATTACACAAAGAAATCAAAACAAATCATAGTATTCCATTATGAGATTGCCCGGGCCTTCCTCTGTCATAAAAGCGGTGATTAAAATTTAGTTTAGTACATGTAAGCACTAACTGAGAGCTTGTGCATGCATAACCTTGGATATGTTGAGGAAGAGTGATTTTCAGAAGAGTATTAATTAGAAAATATGGAATGCACCATCAAACGAGCAATGTTGATGAACCTAATAAGCATTCCTAGTTAGAGGAATATTATTAATTGGGTTTATATGTAGAATTTCAAGCTCGAAATCCTGCATGAAATTGTTACTTCATAAGGGACTTAAAATCGGACAAAAACAATTAGAACCCCGCAAAAAAAAAAAAAAAAAAAAAAAATCAAAAGCAAAAAAAAGTAAGCATATCTCGCATGCTAATAAACAAGGATAGAGAGAGAGAGAGAGAGAGAGAGAGAGAGAGAGGAAAAGCTTTTCATAGATAGATAGATAGAGAGAGAGAGAGAGAGAGAGAGAGAGAGAGAGAGAGATGAGAAGCTTTTCATAGATAGATAGATAGATAGATAGATAGATTCACTCAACTTGGCTTTTGCATGAAATAACCAAAATTGATAAGATAGATAGATAGATAGATAGAGAGAGAGAGAGAGAGAGAGAGAGAGAGAGAGATGAAAAGCTTTTCATAGATAGATAGATAGATAGATTCACTCAACTTGGCTTTTGCATGAAATAACCAAAACTGATAAGATAGATAGATAGATGCATAAATGCATATTTACACATACGCATACTTAGAAACACACACACACACACACACACACACACACACACACACATATATATATATATATATATATATATATATATATATATATATATATATATACGTTGTGCCTTCAATAAGTTTCCAGACTTATTTGTACAGGTATTTTAAATTGTCCTTGGCTCTTGAAAATCAGTATGCTATACATCTTATGGGATGACTGACTAATTTTTGATTTCAGGTTCAAAAGAACAGCTACAGCAGCAATTGGAATACACCCTACTAAAGCCTGATTTTCACAGCTGGTGAATTTCAGAAATTCAGTCTGGACGTGGGGACACTTTAGAAGAATGATATGCAATAAACTTCTGTTTTAAACTTGGAAAAAATGCCACAGAAACATATGGAATACTTCAGACTGCTTTTCGATCATCTTGCATGAATCTAGCACGGTTTTTGAGTAGCATAAGAGATTTAAGGAAGACAGGGAGTCTGTGAGGGACGATGAGAGGTGTGGGAGGAGTAAGCAAGTCAGAACAACAGAGTTTACTGGCCAAAGGGTTACGGATAGTTTTAGGGTTACTATGTTGAGGTTTTAAGGGAGTTCAGCAAGAGATTCCGTCGGATGAGGATAGCATTCTTCAAATCAGATCAGTGGGATTTCCACCAGGACAATGCCCCAGTCCACAACTCCATCCTTGTCACAGACTATTTGACCAAGATGGGCATCAAGACAGTTCCTCACCCTCCTAATAGTCCAGACCCTGCTCCCTGTGACTTTTGGATATTCGCTAAGCTCAGAGTCTGTCGTTATGAGACTACTAAGGAGATGAAAGAGGCTGTGACGAATGTCATTGACACAAGAGGACTTCCATGGGGCCTTCCCGAAGTTGTTGGAACGGTTTAAAAAGTGCATTGCAGCTGAAGGAGATTACTTCGAAGGGGACTAGAGTTTCATGTGTGTACTATCAATAAAAGTGCCCATACGAAAAAAGTCTGGAAACTTATTTAATGATCCTCGTATTTCATATATATATATATATATATATATATATATATATATATTCAGTCAACTTAAGATATGCACGAAAAGAAAGGATAGATAGATAGATTGATAGATAGTCCCATTAGCTAACCAAGATATATCGAGACATACATATTTGTTATCTGTCACAGCGAGGCACAGACTATTAGAGATGACTTTTGGGGATATATAAACATAACGTCTGTACAAAGAGATAAACGTATTTTTCTTCTTTTTTTTCACATTAGCTTGAGGAGGTAAAAAGTGTGGAAAAGGGAAGATTGATAAATTGATAATAAACGGAAAAAGCATCTTCAAAAAGTGTGCACTTATTTATAGATAATGTAGAGGCAAGTGAGTAAATCAGCTGACAGGGAATGGACGGAAACGCCAAGGACTTGCAGGCACGTCTATCTATCTATCTATCTATCAATGTATATATATATATATATATATATATATATATATATATATATATATATATATATGCACATATATAGAGACACACGTTCAGACACCTATATATATATATATATATAAATATATATATATATATATATATATATACACGCGTAAAGATACATATGTGTACAGGCAGGCATGTATGCATTTAAGTATGTTATCGTGTGCAGAAAGTGTTAATTCCATTTTCTTGCTAATATATACAGTTACAGTTCGGGTATGTGGTTTTTAGCTGTAATTTGATATGACATTTTTAGTTTTTATGTCTACACAGAGCGACAGAAATACCTCCCACTTTTTAAACTGTCATCAATGTATTGCAAGAGAATTTGGGCAAGTGGCAATGATTGCTCTTTCTAGCTAAAGATTTTATTGTCTTTTAAAGATACAGTAGAGTTACGGTCATGGTTTGGACCGGTGTACACAGTGTGTTCGCTGTTGGAACGATTTTACAGATTGGTGAATATTTAAATGTTAGACAGTGAGCTTTTCGTGATCATTTCATGTAACGTTATAATGATTCTATTTTGGATTAAATTTATATGCCACGTTTGTATCGATTTTCTATCCAGAACAGTATCATTCATACATCTGACAATTACATATTTAGGTATCTTACTCATCTGTAGGGAAATGATATTGGCATTTTTCAAGCCCCGCCGATACGGAGGGGATTAGATATTGATTGGTTTGGTCTTATGGCATATCAAGCATTGTAGATTATTTAATGCCAAATCTATTTTCACACATATTAACAGTTCTATTTCAAACAATTCAGTTTAGCATTAGTACACAGTTTAAATGTCAAAACATATCTATTTCAAGCTATTCAGTTAAGTCAAACAAGTCTGATTCCAACAATTCAGTTTAGCGTAATAACAGTTTCAATGACAAAAACAGTTCGATTTCAAACAATTCACTTTAGCATACCATAATAGCTCCATTTCAAACAGACTGCCGGACGCGTCTGGGCTACGGCCCTGCGACCGGACCCACCTTGAAAATGGCCTTATGCCATACTTGTATGCTGGTGGGGTGTGTGACAAATACACAGTTTAAATGTCAAAACAGTCCTATTTCAAGCAATTTAGTTTAGCGTAAGTACACAGTTTAGTTCTATTTGTCCCATAGATAGGACCCAATCAAGTGCTACCAGTCCGGGCCAGCGTGCAAAAGGCAGAGATGGCAATGAATGGGTACTCCTCATTCCCCAAAGCTCCTGCATTACTGAAACCTCGCCATCAGATTGTTTAGTGCCATATCCTAGACACTCGTTGGTGAGGTGAGGTGGGGGGGGGTCTTACCACTCTGCAGAAATGCAGTCGGTGTATTCTACAGCACTAGCTGACTGAACAAGAGTATTGAATAGATGCAGGTTATATATATATATATATATATATATATATATATATATATATATAGCATCATCATCATGATCATGTCGCGCTGGTAGCACGGATATCCCTGACCCTCTCACTTTTCCCTATCGTTCATCGCCTCAGGCAGGTCCTCTGGACAACATCCCGTATCCTCGCATAGTTGCTGAATGTATGTTCGTGCTGGTCGTCCTGCTTTTGCACGGCCATGTGTGGGAGTCCACAAGAGTACATCGCTTATATCTTTCTCTCTCTCACTCACTCTCTCTCTCTCTCTCTCTCTCTCTCTATATATATATATATATATATATATATATATATATATATATTGAGAGAGAGAGAGAGACAGAGATGGATAGATAGATATATAATGGAATAAACAAACCAACGGACCATCATTTGGCTTTTACATATCAATTTCAGCCGGTCCGACCATATGAGAAAAATTATAAAAATAATTTTGCAATAGATTCTTAAAGGTTTTTTTCTCAGTATGAAATTTACAATTTTATATATCAATTATCATATATTGAATATATTGAATATATATCATTGAAATTTACAATTTTATATATCAATTATCATATATTGAATATATTGAATATATATCATTGAAATTTACAATTTTATATATCAATTATCATATATTGAATATATTGAATATATATCATTGAAATTTACAATTTTATATATCAATTATCATATATTGAATATATTGAATATATATCATTGAAATTTACAATTTTATATATCAATTATCATATATTGAATATATCGAATATATATCATTGAAATTTACAATTTTATATATCAATTATCATATATTG
>OY757929.1:44125351-44197851 GCA_963585895.1 Sepioteuthis lessoniana | reverse complement strand
TAAACCGAAATCCCTCGGCCATTATATAACAAAATCCCAATCATTTGATTCTTTTTTTAAATTTATCTGTAAATAGATTTTTCGGGAAATAATCTCCAAATTTAGGATAAACTTTTATCCGTTTATTTGTTTATTAAATCAGTATTTTAGTCAGTGATCCCTGGATATCAATGCATTTCTGCTTTTGTCCAACTCAGTTATTTATTACTGTACGAAAAAATCCTAAATGTTTTGATGCTAATAAACCATTCAATGAAATTTCTACTTCTTTTAAACGGGGTGTTTTTTTAAGCGTAAAAATGTCCAGAAGTTTGGAAAATGCTAGTCACTTTACCCTTGATCCATACCTTATTATGCTGAGTGTTAAGCAAGGAGGCATCAAATACCATGTTTTGAGTTTTTGGTATGCTTCGAGTTGGGATTGAACCCTTGTCTCCCGGCTCATTGGCAAACATTCTACTCAACAGAGTAATGGATCACTAACCAATTGAGCACTCTGATATCCGATAGCGCAAAATATAAACAAACGAAAGCGAATACATAGGCGTTATAATTCCTAAGCTGATTTATGTCGCCGAAATGGGATTACCAGACTTTGCCCTCGTTACTTACCTGACTCCAGGTTAATCTCAGAAGATTAAAGCATCATTGTGTTTGCTTCCGTAAGATTCAAATACCATCAAGTTTGAGTACCAAGCTAATGAATGTTTATCAAATAATTTGACTTAACATGAAGTCTTGTTTAAATACCGGTTACCATCACATCATCAAAGTTTATTTCCGATGATCCTAATCCCTTACTCTAAATTGATGACTACTTAATTACTGCAATTTAAAAGTGTGACCACTTAACCAATTTAAATGTGACTACTTAATAACCGAGACATTGGCCCAGCGGTTAGAGTGTTCGCCAATGGCCCGGGAAACCTGGGTTCAATCCCAGGTCGAGTCATACCAAAGACTTTAAAAATGGTACTTGATACCACCTTGCTTAACACTCAGCATTATAAGGTACGGTTCAAGGGTAAAGTGGAGCAATCCTGGGAATGGAGTAGCGCCCTCCCCTACACCTTGGTGTAGTAGCTATCGAAAAGGGAGCCTTCGGGTCACCCTCGACTATGGTCGCTAACTTTACTTTTACTTAATAACCGATGGTAATTTAATCAATTTAAATGGGTGATCACTTAATCAGCGCAATCACTTTAAGCTAATGGATGATCACTTAATGACCTTCACAAAAAATGGCAACAACAATGGAGAAATACCATCCACAATAAACTCTCCCGAATTCAGCTCACCTTGGGAGAGTGGAGACCGGCTTCGTGGAAATCCAGAAGAGAGCAAGTTGTTATATCCCGATTGCGAATTGGTCATCCAAGGCTTACTCACTCTTTCATTTTGAAACAGGAAACACAACCACGGTGTTTGACCTGCCAGACAACTTGCACGGTTAAACACATTCTTATAGAATGCAGAGCTTTCGTTGTAATCAGAAAGCGAGTTTTCAAAGTAAATAGCTTGACCGATCTCTTCGAGAACGTCAAAACAGGTGACATTCTGTCCTTCTTGAGAGAGACAGAGTTGAACCAAAAAATATGACAACTTAAAACTGGTTAATCTTGTGCAAACAAATTAAATCCTGCTAATAGAAAATTTTACCTACCTAAGTATTCGTTTTGAAATCTTTGGTGGAATATATATGTATATATAGACAGAATGTGGCATTAAATGACCTACATAAAACCCAAACAACCAACCAACCAAATTTAATGACCACTTCTACTTTAAGCAATTAAAATGGCCGACCATTTTATAACAGCTAATATCTTAAACTATATAAATGGTTGATACCTTATTAACAGCTAATACTTTAAACAATTCAAATACGTGACCACTCAACAATTACTTTGACTTTGAACAATTTAGATGTGAGACCACTTAATAACCACTGGTAATTTAAGCAATTGAAATGAGTGACCACTTAATAACCGCTTGTACTTTAAGTAATTGAAATGGTTGACCAATTAAAAAGTGCTGGTAATTTAATCCATTTATATGCATTACCATTTAATAACTGCTTGCTCTTGAAGCAATTTAAATGAGTAACCACTTTATAACCGCTGGTAATTTGAGCAATCTAAAACTTGTTGGTATTTTAAGCAATTTAAATGCGTGACCCTAAATAACCAAAGGTAATTGAAGCAATCTATGAAGTGTGTGCCAAACTAAGACTGGCTATCGTGTAATTGCAACTATTAAAATCCTTTGTAAAATATGGAATTATTTTGAACTCCTGACGTTGATACTACAATTACAACTATTATTTTAAAGATGTTTTTTCGTTCTTCTACTCTACCCACCATATTTCAATTTTCAGCATTACCTTCTCTATGCAGAGATTATTTTTCTAATTGTCTTCTCTCTCTCTCTCTCTCTCTCTCTCTCTCTCTCTCTCTCTCTCTCTCTCTCTCTCCCAGTACATTTTTTTCTCTTTATCTACTCCCTCTTGACCTATTGCTCTTACGTCCTGTTAGTGATTGAACACCGTCTCATTTTTCACCTCTTTCCATATCCTCTAAGCAATAACAGATTTGATGGAAAATATCTATCCTCTTACCGCCAAATGCCTCCAAAACGCACCCAACCACCCACCACACGATGTGACGCTTCCCTAATCGTCGTGGCAAACTTCCATGGCGTTCGACCAGAAGCATTCAAACCTGCCATTTGCATAATGGCGCCCGATTCGTAACATCTTTAGCCGCGAACAATTGGCTGGTGTGTAGTCAGCCTCCGGTCAAGTAAATTTATGTCATGAATACCGTTGTTATTTTTCTTCTTTCTTCTTTTTAATTAGGAAATACTAATTGTTCATTGCAAAGAGCTTAGGCAGAGAGAAAGAGAGAGAGAGAGAGAGGAGAGAGAGAGAAAGTCATAGAGAGACAGATCGGTGACTTATATAGTGGATGGTCTAATAAACCTGAATTAATAATACTGTCCCCAATCATACTTTTTCCTGTCGTGACACAAGGCCGAATGAACTGGGCACCCAATAAAACTCGAACTCTTGCAGGTTTGTTATTCAAGCTTGCTAACCATTATACTACTTGAGGCACCCATTATAAGTAATAGTTTATTTATTTTACTTCTTACGAGTTTTTCACACCAACGTTGGCTGATGAGCTTTCACTAGAGTTTGTGTGATAGCAAGTCTCTTAAAATCTCCAGGACTCTTCTCGGTATTCTGGCCGATCTCAATAATGCCGTAGTTTGGATGGTCACAATTCGTTCTCCAATTTTAAACTCTTCTAACCTCCTTATCAAGCCTTTGTTAGATCGTTTTAAACGAACCAATAAAAATATTGCTCACACGTTCCGCAGTCTTTTTAGTTCTTTGGTAAGGTCTAAGTACTTTAAACTCTTTCAGTTTTCTTTGATTTTCATTATGTAGTCTGTCGAAACGGCAAAGTCTACAATACGACAGGTTCGTTTGTTTTTCAAAATCACTGAGGATTTTATGTTTCATATACTAAAGAGCGAATTAGTTATTTATTTATCACGACTCAGTGTCAGCGTACTAATCATATTATAGTCATATTTGCCGGGTCCGTTTTTTCAAGGTTCAACGCTGGACTGAATGTCTCCAAAAGAGATCGCAGAGAGCCCCCTTAGTGTGGTCGTTAACATCCTGGAGTGTAGAAAACGAGTTCGAACTTCGGTCGTACTTATACGTTCACTTTTGGACGAAAACCTGTGAGGAAGGTATGAACTACTTATTCCCCACAGAATACTGCTGTCTTTCAACAATGGTGGCTTTGGCATTGAATAATCTAAAATGGTTCATATGTCGTTAAATAAAGAAACAGAAGCCAAAAATGAAAAGATCTAAAAGGGAACTTTTTTAGCGGGTGCAGAAAAATAACTTGCTTTGTCAATCTCGAATCTAGGAAAAACTATTTAGCTTGGTCACACGTTATCCAGAGTAATTTGGGGCGGGTGTTACCAATCTCGTCTTCCTGCGCTTTCTTCCCAGGGTCAAACCGTCAAGCTGATAACACCTGTAATCCTAGATCAAACTTGATGATTTGGATCAAACGAGTACATCCGGGTTCATGAGTTTGACCCCAAGCGTCAACTCACTCAAGTTACCACTCGCTTTACAGAATTTTTTTTTTTTTGTAGAGACTCTATTTTGTCCGAATAAGATGAGTAAATAATGTCAAATATAAACTATTTCCAAAACACCATGACGTCATCATTTCAAGTGAAGTCATTTTGAATCTCGACGAGCGCAGCACAGTTTCGATTATTTGATGAACCTCAACCATTTTCATCCCTCCCATTCATCTCCTCTTTCTTTTTGTTTAAAAAGACTCTACTTCCTCACATTTCCCTCTTTCTCAATGAAATTAATTCACTTCCATCTGGTCAAATCTCTGATGAAACCTGATACATTGGTGCCACTTAGCTACGACCATCTACCCAGATGGTCACAATCCAAAGCAAATAGCCACTACCACCATCACTCAAACCTATATCTGTTTCTCTCCCTGTTCTTCCCTAATATGTATCTTCCCTTCGTACTCTTTCTCTCTCTTTATACCATTTTATATTCTCATTCTTTATATTCTCATTTTTTATATATTTCCTCAATTGCTAAAAGGAAAAAATGTTTTGTTTGAAGAAGTTCTTCTCTGAATAAAGAACAAAATATTAGTTCTAAACCCGTTGTAATAATTTACGAAGCTCTTTGTATCGATGTGGCAAAAGGCCGAATGAATGAGTCACGCAACGAGACTCGAACTCACTCTTGTAGATTTGTAAATCTATAATAAAATTTACAAAACCTCTTGCTTAGATGTGGCACAAGGCCGTACGAATGGGGCACCCAATGAGACTCGAACTCATTCGTGTTGTTTTGCTAGTCTAGCTTACTAACCATTACACCATAAGAGGTGCCCCCACTAAACCCGATGTGAGTGTTTGATTTATTCTCTTTTCCACTTATTTTAATCATCTTGTCAGAATCATCAAAATCTACCATTTCTCCATACGTCAGTAAAGAAATCTGATGTAGAATGATTTAAAAAAAATACTTTCCCAATTGCCCGTGCAATGTATTGAATTTTTTACCGGGTACTACCTTAATGTGTAGGGTATTATTTGGTTGCTAGCTTTGCATATGGTAACTTGCATATTGAGTCCAAACCCGAAAGCTATCCATTCTTCAATTCAAGAAATACTAGCAGACGTACCTGTTGATGATAGGGAAAATGTTTAATCTATTCACAACAACGACTCTGCCATACTATAATCCTCAATTATCGTTCAATTCCATTCATGGAATGATTATGATTTTCTTTCTGAAAATCACTGAAGAAAATCCCCGTACAAAGTCCCGAACGCATGAAAATGTGATCATTGACTGTAATCGACACGTTCTAGTTGCAAGTACAAAAATTTAGGCCGACCAGCGAACGTAATCGACACGAGCTAATATTTTCTCCATCTGACCCTCTCTCTCTTTCTCTTTCTCTCCCTCCCACTCTCTTTCTCTCTCTCTTTCTCTCTCTCTCTCTCTCTCACTATATATATATATCCTTCTCTCTTTTTTTAAAACTCTGTTTCGACATAGTTGTGTGTTTATCGACGGTAATACTAATTCGCTGCAACAGATATCAGGTGATTGGAGCAGTCGTTGATAGGCTGGTATGCTTCGGTGCCTCTTGACGTAAAGACGTCACAGCAAATCAACGTTGTTAAATTTGCATTGCTAAAATCTCTTTCGTTTTCGTTTAACGTGTTTTATCTCATCAAATCCTTTGAAATCTTCGTACATAATTAGATTACAGCAATTAAAATGATCTTCTGGACGGATTCAGAGAAGTTCTAAGCAGTTAAATAAGTATTGAAGGTCGAGAAACGCTTATAGAATTACCTGGACGTATATGATCAGCGCATGCGTGAATGGGAGTGTGTGTGTGTGTTTGTTTATAAGTGTGTGTGCGTGTGTGTGAGAAAGTACTTGTTTTTTGTGTGCGTGTGGGTGTATGTGAGCGTGTGGGCATTTGTTTGTGCGTGTGTGTGCGTGTGCGGAAGTGTGCATGGCCTTACGGCTGTCCTGGAGAGAAAAGGAGTCGCCCGAACGAGTTCAAATCCTGGAAAAACTACTAGTGTTTTTTTTTTTCACGTAAATACCGTGGAAAATGACATGACTCTTTTTCTTCCTCCTGTTGGAGTGGCGTTGAGTAGGACCACTGTGTCATCAGCTAAGTCATTACTCGAAAAATCTGTATCTTTGGTAGGGTAACCTATCTTGGAGAAAGAAAAACTCTAAATTCAAAACCAGAGCTGTGTTGTATATAAAATATGTTGCATACTTGTCTTCTAATCTTCTATTATCAGTCTGCCAGGTTCTTGACTAGCTTTCACCCCGATAAACAAATTACCTCTATAGTTAATTCACCACTCTATTTTAATTAATGATTACCATCCCATCATAAATATTATTATCATCATCCTTTCACTTTTTTGCCCAGTCGGCTGGGCGGTAGGATACACCGACTGTTTCTCAGCCGAGGAGTAAGACCCTCCTCAACGGGTGTCCTGATATATGACACTCAACAATCTGATGGGAGGTTCTAGTAATGCTGAAGCTTTGGGGAATCCGGAGTACCCCATTCAATGCCATTAGTCCCAGGTCCACTCTGGCCCAAAGTGGTAGCACCCGATAGGGTCCTATCTATGGGTCAAATAGAATTAAATTGTGTACTTGTGCGAAACTGAATTGCTTGAAATAGAACTGTTTCGAGATTTAAACTGTGTACTTATGCTAAACTGAATTCGAAATATGACTCTTTTTGACATTGAAACTGTACTTACGCTAAACTGAATTGTTTGAAATAGAACTGTTTTGACCTTAACTGTGTAAACAAAAACTACACTTACACTAAACAGAATTGCTTGGAATAGAACTTTTTGAATTAACTGAATAACTTGAAATAGATATGTTTTTAACTATCAAACTATGTAATTATGCAAAACTAAATTATTTTAAATAGAACTGTTTATTTGTATAAAGATTGATTTGGCATTAAATAACCTTCAAATGAAGATATGCCATAAAATCTAAACAAGTATTTCACTTGTTTTGAATATTTCACACCAGCGTTAGTTGGCGATATTTTATTATAGTCTTAGTGACCAAAACGTCTCCTCGGGTCGCTAAGGTTCTTCTAATTATTTCAGCCCTTCTAAACTATGTTATAATATCGATAACCTCGCTCCATCCTTCTGTTTCCATCTCTTCCAGACTTTGGGGACAGTTCCAAGCGAACCAATTATAAATGGTAATACTGTCATCCTCATGTTCTTCAAATTTCTTAGTTGTCTGGCAAGGTCTAAATACTTCTGTTTTTTCTCCATTTTTCTTTGATTTTTCATTCTGTGATCAACTGGGGCGGCAAAGGACATTACACGACAAGTTCTCTTGTTATTCGTTAATTTTTATTAGGTCTGGTCTTCTAGCCGGGATAAGGTGATCTGTTTCTTTCTCAAAATCTCAGAGAATTTTATGCATCGCATTCACCGAGAAGGATTCTGTTTTGTGTTCATACAATTTGTTAGTGTGTTCAAAATTCAGTTTCTTGCACGATTCCCAGTGGATCACTTTCCCCACCCAGTCATGTCTAAAGTTTTCCACTTTTTGAGATAGTTTGCGACTTTCACTTATCATATGATTAATCATTTTGTTTTTGCCAATACATAATTTAAACTAGCTGTTCTGTTGCGTCTTATCGATTTTCGATTTAATATCATTAGTTCTTACGGCATTGTTTTGTGATGCTACTAATAGGATTAACTTGGTTGTGATTTTTCGGACTGTTGTCCTCGTCTTTATTACTGTTTATTGAATTGCTTGAAATAGAACTGTTTCGAGATTTAAACTGTGTACTTATGCTAAACTGAATTCGAAATATGACTCTTTTTGACATTGAAATTCGGCCGCTGTATCCTCCAGCCTTTCTCAGATAGAGATGATTCAACCTGGGAAATCAGTGAAACTTTAAAAATGAATTCTCAGTTTGAATCATTTCTTTGCCCAGATAAACAAGAAACACCTTAGGAATGCCAGAGGATACGGCAGCGGAGACGTAGTATATCAGTTAACAATAAATATGAGAACAATAGCCCGAAAAAGCACAACTAAAATAATGCATATAGAGCCTCGTCTCAAAAATTCAAATATCATTACAAGAGATTCAGTTTCTTTTTTACGATCCCCTCTTCACAGCCATGTCCAGACCTCCTTGTGTGTGATTTCGTCATTTTGTCGCTCGAAAAATCCAAACAGTTGTTTTTTTTCCCTATTCTGTATTCTAGTTTTTGTTGTTCTGTTTGTCCTAATATTGTAATTACTGGCCGCTATTATAAGCCCTTCGTTCCTCTTTTCAATATAGTTCTTGTGTCCTACGTGAACGCATCCACATAATCTTCAAGGCTAACGCGTCCCCCTTCTCCTTCTTTTCTTGACACAGATAGTCTTCATTTATTTTTGGCTGTGAATCACTATCAACATTCTTGTTTTCGGATCCATATGTCTTAGTTCCACCCTTATTCATTTTAGCAATGGTTCCGAATATCTTCCAAGAGAGACTGCCTAGATGGTTATCTCATTGATTGAGTTCTTGCAGCAGAGCAAGGTTTTCCGAAGTTTTTACGTTCGGACGTAGTCTGTTTGTTGTTTTTTTTTTGTTTTTTTTTGTTAATTATTTTATCATGTCTGCTTGTTTGATTGTGTTTCCAGTGTTCCCAAAATACTTGTAATGTTCTCTTTTTAAAAGGATTCTGATTTATTCTTGATTTCGAAGTTCTATTCCTTTCGGTGTTTCTCTTTTTCAACTTTTCATTATGATTATGGCACATTTTTCAATGTCAAATTCCATTCTTAGATGCTGGTTGTATATTCTTATTGTTTTTACCAGAGTCTCCAATTCGTTTTCATTTTTTGCAAACAGATTGAGTTCGTACATGTACACAAGATGACTGATATTTCCTGATAATTTCGTAAACTTGTGGCTCCAGTCTATTTCCTATATACCAAATGAAGCAGAATCAATGCAATTACAATTAGTAATGGCAATAGTTTATCTCCCTGAAATATACCTCTCATTATTTTCGCATCTTTTAAAGTTTTTTTCCTCCCGCTGTTTATTCCAATTTCCAGTTTTTCATAGGTTCAATGAATAGGGTTTTAACTATATCGGATATATTGCATATTTTCAAACATTCTATTATGCAGTGTTTGACAATTAAGCTTTAACTACATTTAAACTGCGTACTTATGCTAAACTGATTTGTTTGAAATGGAACTGTTCTTGTCATTGAAACTCTTCTTAAACTAAAGTGATTTGTTTAATCTAGAACTGCTTGACATTTGACTGTGTGTAAACAAAATCTGTACTAATACTAAACTGAATTAACTGAATAAGAACTGTTTGAATTAACTGAATAGCTTCAAATAGAAATGTTTTTGACAATTAAACTGAGTACTCATGCTAAATTAAATTTTTTGAAATAGAACTTATTAATTGGTTAAAAATGGATTTGGCGTTAAATTACCTACAAAGGTTGATATGCCATTAAACCCAACCAACCAACCATCTATTATGCAGGTTTGCGGGACTATTTTTCTCGTTGACCAACGCCAAGGCTACATTTTCCAGCCTACTTTGATTTCCTTGAGGATGTACTGATCAATGTACAATAAGTAAGCTGTTGTTCTTGTTCCCCAGTGGCAAGAGTTGTAACGGTGATAAAGCATATATCGCAGTGCACTGGGGATGTAGAATACACAGTCTGTATCTCTATGGAGGAGTAACACACCTCAATGAGTGTCCTGGATAAGACACTAAAAAATCTGATAATGAGGCACCAGTAATGTGGAATACCCCTTCATTACCATTGCTCCTAGGCTCACTCCGGCCTGGAGTAGTAGAAGCTGAAAAGATATCATTTATGGGTCGAATAGAACTGTTTGGCATTCAAAGTGTAAACAAATGACTTATGGTAAATTGAATAGTTAGCAACTGAATAGTTTTATCTGTTAACCGTGTGTAAACAAATGACTGATGTTTATTTGAATCGTTAGGGATACACAGCAATACATGGAACGATTTAACTTAGTTGATTTATACTAAATTGAATTGTTTGAAATAGAAATATTTGAACGTTTAGCTGTGTGTGTGAATAAATGATTGATGGTTATTTGAATTGTTAGTGATTCATAACAATACTTGGAACTATTTAACTTTTTTAACTTATGTTTACAAATCATTTCATATATATATATATATATATATATATATATATATATATATATATATATACCGGATTTTGCCTTAATAACCTACTATGTTCGATATGTCATAAAACAAAACAAAACCAAATATATAAATGTATACACAGAATTTGGCATAAAATGACCTACAAATGTTGATATGCCATAAAACCCAACCAACCATTTATAGAAGTTAAGATTGCGATTGGTGACAGACACTTTCTCGCCTACGCAATTATCAGACCTATTACACACACACACACACACACACACACTTATATATGTATATATGAGGGAGAGCAAGAGTGAAAAAGATAGATCGAGAGGAAGAAAAAGAGAGAGAGAGAAATAAAAGAGAGAGAAATAAGGAAACACTGACTTCAGTTTTAATTGTGGTGTCTCCATAGCGTTCAGGAATACAACATTGTAAGCCAGCCCAAAATAGCTGCACTATTTGCTCAACTTCTCAATAACACCTTTGAGGTAGTTATTAGCTTCCTTATCCCCACCCTAGCAATGTATTTATTCGTACCACTGCACTTCTTTAAGGATAACTTTGATATTAGATAACCAAGAATGATTGATATTCCATTAAACAAAGAAAATTAAACAAAACCAAACCTAGAATGTCTTCAAGAAATCATTGTTTTCCTGGAAGTTGATAGTTTCTTCAAACAATGTACTAGGTAGACGTGTCTTCATATACGTTTTTTCTACGTTATGAAATAAGACTTGGATTATTTATTTATTTAATCATTCATTTTTATCATAAGTGATGTACTCCGATGGATGGCCGGGAAAAAGCAGGACGACCAGCTCGAACATACATACAGCAGCTATGAGAGGATACGGGATGTAAACCTGAAGACCTGCCAGAGGCGATGAACGATAGGAAGAAGTGACGAGAGAGGGTCAGGGATATCCGAGCCTGCAGTACGACATGATGATGATGATTCATTCATTTTCTACCTACAATATAATATTCACTACTTTTTAAAATCATGTTCTTTTCAATAGAAAAAGAAATAAGACGGTTAAATTGATTGGTTTGTCGGTTGGGTTTATGGCATATCACCTTTTTTTGGTTATTCAAAGCCAAATCCATTTTTATCCATATAATCATTTCTGTTTCAAACAATTGAGTACACATTTTAATTGTCAAAAACATTTTTATTTCAAGCTATACAGTTTAATCAAACAATACAAGTTCAAACAATTCAGTTTAGCTTTAGTACAGTTTCAATGTTAAAAACTGTTCTATTTCAAACAATTCAGTTTCGGATAAGTACGCAATTTACATGTCAAAACAGTTCTATTTCAAGTAATTCAGTTTTGCATAATTATGCATTTTAATTCTATTTGACCAATAGATAGGACCGTAATTTGGTGCTACCACTTTGGACCAGTGTGGACCTGGAAGCGATGACAATAAAGAGGTACTCCGAATTCACCAAGTTTTCAGCATTACTGGAACCTCACCACCAGATTGTTTAGTGTTATAATTGGGACACCTGTTAGAGGGCTATTACCCTTCTGCAGAAGTGCAGTCGGTGTATTCTACAGCACCGGCTGAATGGGCAAATGACGGTTAGGTGATTCCAGTCAAAGTCAGATACGGTTTCACTGTGAACGAAATGGCTACTAACGGGCAAAATAATATGTATTTATTATGTTAAGAAAACTGGGTCATAAATGCGATTAAAGCCTTTAGGAAAAAAATATATTGACCTGGATGTACTTCCGGTGTATGCATGTGTCCTGAACAATATAACTGATTCATAAACCAGGCAAGAGTGATTTATTCTCATAGGTTTAATGAAGAGATAATGAAAAAGAAAATAACCGTGTGGTGGACAAATATTTCTTTTGACGTAAATATGGATTATCAGCAGCCATGTCATGGGCTGGCGCGTGCTCAAAATTACAAAATTGCTTAATAATCAAATTCAGTTTGTTTTCAAAACACACAGCCCATATATAATCAACAGAATGATTCTAGTTAGCTGAAGAGGATGGTTATTATTATTATTATTAATCCTTGTACACGAATAATGAATTATAGATATTATCTGAGATCGTACAAACAATATCAATGTTTTTCTGTGGAGGCAAACAGATGTAGTCGAGGGAGTATATTTTGATTTAATTGAGGTGAGAGTGAGAGTGGGGGAAAACAGATTTCTTTTTTTTTAAGAGACAATACTAGCAATAAAATGAGACTTCATTGTCGATGTTTGGAAATCTGTGACATTCTGAATAAAATCGGTCTCATTAGACTAACACCTGGTTGAAAAAATTACCAAAAAAAAAATTACGAAACATGCTTTGATGGCCACATATGCATCCTAACAGAAATCTAAGCAGAACAAAAAGTCTACACGTTGGTTATTTTACGTACTTTAGAGGCGCACTAAGCGTAACGATTATTTTCATAAAAAATAGAATCGGTGACTCGAGATCAAGTCCTGGACGACGTTGTTTACATTTCACTTTGTTCTAATGTCATTTGGAAAGGCATAAAGCCATCTCCTTCTTTTCCAGCCATCTATTGAAAAACTAATCTTTGGTGAGCAGACAAGAAAAATTCTGAATTAAAACAGCTGTACTCTATTCATAGATTGACTTTTTCCTGCATTTTGGTCGTAGCGGAGGAGTTTGGTGAATACATATCTTACATGATTTTGCTTAAGAGAACTCGTTAAAAATTTCTAAAAATAGATCAGTACCAGTCAGTTCGCACTGTAGAATAAAATTACCTATTCTATCTCTGCAGAGTTGTAAGACTCCCCAACTGATGGCAAAGGTCCTGTCAATGGACCTCTGGGGAATATGGAGTAACCTCTTCATTGCCTTTGCTCTCAGATCCACTAAGGCCCGGGATGGTAGTGTTGCATAATTTTCGATCACAACAGTAATAATAATACAGATACATATGAAGGCGAAAACAGGCCGACTCTGTCGTTTCTGATACAAACGGTTTATTAATTCCTGTCTTCGGTCCATGGCGACACGAGGAGAGAGACACAATTCTTAAAAGCCTATGCTAACCATACAATGCTGACCCCATCCCAACGCGTGGTGCATCTTATGATGTTCAAGATCTCAATTCATCTCTGCAGGTCGAGATCCGAAAAACTCAACCGCATGCCTCAACGGTCGAATATCCAACTGATGTCTTTTCAAAATCCTCAAATTCTCAGCCATCTCCTCTGGGCATAACGTAATCCACACTTCAGCCCCATTTCCTGTCTGGTGGTTTATTATGACAAATAGTGATTGTCATATCCTTTGCGCGCGAGCATAAAATGCACCAAATGACTATGCACCTGGACTAAGAGACCCGAATAGTTCAAAGCCCTATCAAACTGAATCATAAAATATAATTAAAGAAAAATGATTAATATAAAAAAAATTCATTTCTTAATTATATAGCAGTAGCACCTGATAGAGTCCTATCTATGTGTCAAATAGAATTGTCAGACATTGAAACTGTGGGCAAACCAATGAATTACATTAAACCGAATTTTTAGAAATATTACTGTTTGGCCATTTAACTGCATGTAAACAAAAACAAAAACTGTTCAACTGAATTATTAGTTATACATTGATATGTTGTATAGCCATGATACAACTATACAAAGATACGGATACGTGAAACATACGGATACGTACAATGTTCATATGCATAGGAATCCCGAAACACTGACGACTTTCTTTAGTTCAGGTACGAAACTTTTATTACCTTCTTGACTTTTAGGTTTAGAGAGGCAAGTTGTACGATCACCAAGAAAGAAAGTGAGATATTTTTGTGACCGCAGGTCTGATATTTCCTTTCCCTATACGAAAAGTACCAACTTTTGGTCATTTCTTTATCTATACTTTGGTCATTTCTTTATACTTTGTAGCTTTTTCTACGCCATATTTCCCTGAGATGCTTGCAACACTACATATTCGACAAACTTATGGCAACAAACCCTTCTTTTTTGAAACAGCGCTACCCTATTTTTTAGATAGATTTGCCGTTTAGGAAGCAACAAAAAGTAGAACATAGATAGATTGGGTTGGTATAAAAATTGTCCATTGTTTCACGAAAAAGTATCTATATTGGCTTTCCTTTTTTTCACATGCTTTGCTGTTATTAACCACCAAAAACTTGTTAAGAGACCTATGTTCAAGGTTAGGAAAATTCTAATAAATTTGCTGGTATTTTGAATAGCATGAAAACATTTTTTGAGAGATTCAAATAATTTTCTTATTGATCAATCCCTGACAATGAAGAGTTTACATTATTTGCCAAAAAAATAATCAGTATATTGATAAATTAATCAATAGATAAAAACAGAAAAATATTTTTAAAATTCTGCTTATTTATTGAATAATACTCGTGTCATTGGCTTTGTGGGTAGGGTACTCGCAAATGGTCCGGGAGACGTGGGTTCAATCCCTGGTCGCGTCATACAAAAGACTTTAGAAATGGTACTTGATACCTCCTTGCTTAACTCTCAGCAATATAAGGTACGTATCAAGGTTAAAGTGGAGCAATCCTGGGAAAGGACTTATATACATTAGCACTGCAATGAACCTGGATGCATTCCATCTGACCTACCAGAAACAATGCATGATATGGACGAATGATGCGAGAGACTGAGAGCGTCCAAGGAGTCCGAGCCGTTAACAGAACTTGATGAGGAGGATTACATATACGTATGAATGATATCGTTGGGGTAAGATAACCGGCTTATTCTACATCAGTCGGGTTTCGATCCCAGCTTGAAGCATCTCGTGTATCTAGACGCAACAAAGAGTTGTGATAAGAGAAAACAGTCTGTCTTTTGATAACTATATATTTGAGAAGAATTGAATCTAGAAAAAGCTAAAAACTGAACAAAGCTGTATATTTGATTGCTTGTTTATTGTTAACAAGTTTTGACTTGAAGATTTTGTCACAATAATATAGTATTTTATCAAAATCATTTTTTTTTTACGTGAGAAATAATTATAACATATATTTTTTTTATTCATTTGGAAGTCTTCATCAGAGCTAGTAGATGTTGTAACGACTATACACACACACGCACACACACACATATATATATATATATATATATATATATATATATATATATAAAATATTCAATCCAGTAAATCTGGTGTAGGGAATAATTCCAATCAGGACCAATTAAATATTCAAAAAAAGAATATGAAATTTAAATAACCCTGGTAAAGAGCTCAATGTAAATAAAATCCACTGAGAAAATAATTTCTTGATTGATTTGAAGAAGTCCTGATAATCTTTTAGGGCATTGATAATTATCAATGCTTTTAAAAGGATGGAAACAAATTTATTATCTTAATGTGACCGATTGTTTTTTTCCAAAGAGAAACTTATATACATATATATAAATATATGTAAAAGAACGGACTCTGCTGCGGCTGTTGCAACATAAATACCTTAAAAATTCCCTTAGCCAACGTGTTACTCTTGTTGGCCGAGTGGTCTGAGACTTAATCTAACGTAAAGTTGAATGGGTTTCGATCACGGCTTCGAGCCTCCTACGTGTCTAGCCACACTGAAGAGTTCTGATAGAACGAAACAGTCTGTCTGTGGATGACAATATATATATATATATATATATATATATATATATGTATATATATATAATGTGCAAATGACGGCAAATTTAACTTTCGGAAGATAACCGTCTGTAAAGTAAGTTATAGATAAATTGATTAAGTAAATTCATATTGCATGTAGGTCCCTACCCCAAGTGCTTCGTTAAATCTATAAAAATCATTTTACCGGTAAAACCTAGTCGGTCTTAATACCAGCCAGTCCAGTAATCAATGAGGATAGACCTTAGATGCTACAGCGGCCTAACCAATCGTACTAATCCGAAATTTTCCAACGAAATCCACGTTTCATACACAAAAGAATTCATGACTAACGCATCAGTAATCCATTACCTGTTCAATATTGCTCGCAACGTTCTTGTGTATGTTGCGAGCGATATTGAACAGGTAATGGATTACTATGGGGGTAACACCCCACAAGGCACCAACTATACGGCCACTTGCCTCCCATCACGAAAAATATCCAAGTTAGACTAACCAGACATGCAGGTCACTGCTGGAGAAGCAGGGACGAGCTCATAAGTGATGTACTCCTATGGACCCCCACATATGGCCGGGTAAAAGCAGGACGACCAGCACGAACATACATCCATCAGCTATGTGAGGATACAGGGTGTGGCCCTGAAGACCTGCCGGAGGAGATGAACGATAGGGAGAAGTGGCGAGAGAGGGTCAGGGATATCCGTGCCTGTGGCACGACATGATGAATCCATTACCAAAGAAAGAATACCAAAAATAGGTACAATATACACATACACAAATTAATAATCGCAAAAAATATGTAAATTTTTCTTGCTGCTGAAAGAATACCCAAAAATGAACTGTCTAATCAACTCATCATCCTCTTTTTATTCTTTTTTTTTTATAATTCATTTTAGCATTCAACTTGTTTCAGACTACCCCGAAAATATCTTTTACAATACTAAACGACATTTTGTTAACTTGTTAAAAACTCGTTACGCATAAAAACTCGTTACTATTAAGAAATTATAATCATTGGAAACTAATGAAATAAAAACGAATGAAGAGATTAAAAGCAACAGCCAGCGATAAAGAGAGAAAGAAGGACGAAAGGAAGAACCAAAGGAAATAGAAATATAATCACGTGAGCTGAAGCGCTTTTATTTGAACTGCTGAATAAGCAAAAAATTGCGGGTTATTCTAATAAGAGGATTACGGTGGCAGCACACGTTGAAATATTCCAAGATTAATCAATTTCATTTATCGAAATTTTTGCTTTTCATATATTTCTTTCTTTCTTTTTTTGTTGCTGTTGCTTCTTCTTTTTCACAAGTGGTAGCAAATATAAACTGCGTGGTTTGCAAAATTATTTTCGAATTACAAATACTTCTTAATTTCGTAATGGATTCAGTGAGCCAAGTTCGAATCTTGTATGAGACAATTTAACTTTGTGGTAATACTAATAACGGTTATCATCGAAGAAAATTACGGTGAGGGAGGCTCCATGGCGTAATGGTCAATGAGCTGGACAGCCTCCATCATAATAAGCGAGTTTGAAGCCTGGTCGCATTATTAAGTTATTTTTCGGACCTTGAGAAAGGGATGGACTCCCTTATGCTCCCCACAAGCTATGAATTAAGTATTACTCATACTGTCCTACTAAATTGGTTTTGGCATAAAATAACCCATGAAGGTTGATATGCCATAGAAAAAAAGAAAGAAAGAAAATGGATTTAGCGAGCAGGGTTCAAATTTTGCCCAGAGCTGTTTGTGTTTCACTCTACGCTAATTCTCTTGGTAGAAACTCTCCTACTCACTACGCATTACCATGATTTATAGCATTTTTAAGCCTATATTAAATACCAAAAAATTGCACATTGCAAAACTGCTCAACCCCTAAGCAGAGTACTATCAAAGGGGTTGGAATATTAACATTCATTAGAGGCAACAAAACATTCATATATAGAATGCATATAATCACTTGCTCAGTACTGTGTAAAAACTTGGAAAAAGCCTGTTAGAAACGGAAAGTAAAGCTGAACAAAGCCAAAAGTACTAACTATGTTAAAGCAAGAATAGACAAGACGCAACAAAATAGCATATGTAGATTATGTGGTGATAGAGACGAAACGATCAATCACATTATAAGTGAATGTAGTAAATTAGCACAAAAGGAATATAAGACCAGATGCGACTGGATGGGAAAGTTGATCCACTGAGAATCGTGCAGGAAGTTTAAATTTGACCATACGAACAAATGGTATATACACAACCCAGAGTCCGTCCTGGAAAATGAGAAGCACAAGTTTTAGGGGGGACTTTGAAATTCAAACGAATCATCTAATCATAGCCAGACGACCAGTCTTTGTGATGGTCAAAAAAAAAAAAAAAAAGAAAAAGGAGAGTATCAAAGGAATAATGAACTTTCATGTCCCAGCTGACCACAGGGTAAAACTGAAAGAAAGCACAGCGAGAGGAAAGTACCGATATCTAGCTAAAAAACTAAAAAAATATGCGACATGAAAGTGACAGGGATATCAATTGTAATTGGTGCGATCGCTACAGTCACCAAAGGACTGAAGGATTTGGAAATAAGAGGACGAGTGGACACCATCCAAATTACAGCATTGCTGAGATCGGCCCAATGGACAGAAGGAAACTTGCAGTCACTCAAACTCCAGTGTGAAAAAACCCTTAAAAGAGTAAACAAAAATAGTAATTTTAAACAGTCACAAAGCTTTATTCTTAATGTAATTAATTTCCACATATGATTTTCATATTCCTATCTTAATACAAGTTTCCATACATTTGAGTTTTAAGTATTCCTGTCTTATTCCTCTAATTTTCAAACGAGTATATATGATCCATAGATAGGTACTACCCCTATTGGTCCGAGTGGAACTGGGAGGAATGGCAACAAAGGTGTGACACCATATTCTCCATAGATTTTCATTGATTTTTTCATGAAAACCTCAACAAGAGGTTGGAAGATCTGAAAGTGTCATATTGTTGGGTCAAAAATACCAATTCACAGGCAGTTTTTATTAGGATTTGGAACGGCACAAGGACCTTGACAGAAAATCTCTGGAACATGTTATTACGGGTGGTGATATACAGGTGCTTTAACTCTTCCCGGATTGGAAGTACTCGTTGTCGCAGAAAAAGGCATCATCAGTAAGGGAAAATGAGTAGAGTTTTCGACAATGGTCCGGGAGACCGGGGTTCAATCCCAGGTCGAGTCATACCAAAGATTTTGAAAAATAGTACTTGATGCCGCCTAGCTTAATATTCAGCATTATAAGGTATGGATCAAGGGTAAAGTGAAGCAATCTAGGGAATGGAGTAGCGCTCTCCTCTACACCTCAGTGTAGTAGCTATTGAAAAGGGAGCCTTCGGGTCACCCTCGACTAAGGTCGACTAAGGTCTTCTTCCCATGAACCGTGTCGGTGGAGCTCAGAATATGCTGGTTGCATCCTCTGGGAAGGGTTAAGATTTCAAAAATAAGACACGAAACTGAATCTTTTATTGTACCGTAGAAAGCAGGTTACAATACCAATACACATTTATGTTTGATCGGTATGTTTGATGTGCAAGAAAACTAACCAAACCTTAAATCTTGCTAAAAAACAAACAAACAATGATTTTCTTCTGCCCCGTCGGCCAGGCTGTTGAATATGCCGACTGTATCTCTGCAGAGGGGTCAGAACCCCCACAAAAAGTGTCCTGGATATGACATAAAATAATCCGAGAGTGAAGGGCCAGTAATGCTGGAGCTTTGAGGTGTATAGAATACTTCTTCATTGTCATCGCTTCCATAGGCGCCTCTGGTGGTGTAATGATTAGCAAGCTCGGCTAGCAAACCTACACGAGTGAGTTCGAGTCTCATTGGGTACCCCTTTCATATTGCCTTGTGCCACATCTAAGCAAAAAGTTTAGTAAATTTTCATTGTCATCGCTACTAAGTCAATTCTAGCTCAGAGTGGAAGGGCCTGATAGTGTCCTATTTATGGGTCAAATAGAACGGTTTGATATTTAAACAGAGAACAAACAAATATCTTATACTACTGGATGGGACTAGAATTTGAGGACATATCTTATGGATTAGAAAAAAACTTATTGAACAAAATAAAATAATTGTATTTGACTTATTGACGATTGAATAATTTTATTCAATAACACCACCACTAATATCAATAATTGCCTCTATACTTGGTCGAAATCGGTTGCAAACTTTGATTAACTGCTCCTTATTCATGTCAGTCATTATTAGAACTATGGCAGCTATTAAAGGGTCTTTTGTGATGTAGGGATGTTTATTAATCTCCTTCTCAACAACGCTTGACACATAATAGTCTAGTGGATTGAGATCTGGAGAGTTTGGAGGTCAAATGTTGGGAATGATGCGGTCATACAGATTATAAACCATCCATTCTCGCTTCTGCAGGATATTTGAGTTTGTTTAAACGTTTTAGGTCTAATTAAGAGTTTTTTTTTTCAGGTGAAAATTACCTTTCTTCATATCGTAAGATTTATATCGAATGTCTTCGTGAACACTCCTTCTGATTGTATTTTCAGACACATGTAACTTTTTGGTAATTGACCTCATTGATTGACCTCGGTTTTAATCAATTGTCTGTTTACCTTTATGTATAAATTCGGGTGTTTTCCTTGAAGCTGAACGTGTGCAATGTTTTTATGTTGTGATACAGACATTACGTTAACATTTTCTTTTTCAAACTCTTTACGTATCTTGTGGGCAAACAATCTTTCAACTCTGAAAAAGCGTGCTATTTTTAAATACCCATGATCAGCCTTTTATGTTACAATCACAGTATGTCTTTTCATTTCATTTGCTAGTAGAGGTTCTTGTTGTATTTGTCCTTCAGCCCGAGCAAACATGCCGTTACAAAGTGAGGCACCGGAAGGAAGTGACACATTCCAATGGCCAGTAATCGAGAGAGATCGTGTGGCCGTGCTTAGCTGATGAAATGGGTCAAGGTAAAAAATCCCATGATACACCGGAAGAGAGTGACCTCTGAACTGCATGACAGTTATTTCCGCTTGATGACGATCAAACATGCCATTCCAAAGATCGAATGGGCGATTGAGTGGGTGTTGATCTGTTATATAACTCAGTCAAGACAAAAAGTCAGACAGTTGGAGTTGGAGATAGAGTTGGTGTTATAGAGACGAGATGTGGTAGGGAAGGCCACATCAAGCTGAGGGGGGCCTTGGAGCCCCTGATGAGTTGGAGATTAGACGAGTTAGAATACACCAGGCCGAAAGGGGCTCGGGTCCCCGGATTGAGTTGAAGCATCAGTTGGAGTTATAGAGACGAGATGTGGTAGGGAAAGCCACGCTAGGCCGAAGGGGCTCTTGGAGCCCCTGATGAGTTGGGGTCCAGAGAAGTTGCTGATAAGATGCAGTAGAGAAAGCCAGCAGAGCGAGCTCTGGGCCTCCGGTTGGGCAGCCCTGGAGAACGAGAAAGACACAGCGCTGATGGCCATAAGAGTGGGGTCAAAATATTACAGTTTCTGTTCGGTCTCTAACTCCCTCTCACAGTAAAACCTTGAATAACCTTTTCGAACCCTTGCAAATAAATTGAGAGGTATATATTTTCTAAAGAAGTCTTCATGCGTCTTTATTATTGTGTCGTTATGATACTATTTACCCAACCCCTACGCTCGGGCAGGATATGACACAAGGTCAATTTTTAAGCGGAGTTTAACAAGTTTGAATTCAGAGTTTTCCTTCTCCTAGACTAGTTGCCTCACCAAGGCTGAAGAACCTAGTCTGCCCTACTATTTACCCATAGCTGGAGGGAGAATATTTGGATTCATACCTTTCCCAAGGGTATTAGTGCTATGTGAAATGCAATGAGTTTCGTCCAGGATTTAAACTCGTGTCGCCGTGTTCATTTCCTACGACGATAACGACCACGCCACTACTGTCTGTATCGCAACATAAAAAAATTGCACACGTTCAGCTTCAAGGAAAACACCCGAATTTATACATAAAGGTAAACAGACAATTGTGCCGTTATGATACTGCATATTAGAATATAACAATCTGTCATTATTGATTTCTTTAAAATAAAAAGATTTAAAGTTAACAGAAAACGGTAAAAATCTAGAATATTTGTGTCCTCAAATACCAGCAGCACCATGAACATTGAATTGTTTGAATAAAACTTTTTCTTCATTTTACTGTGTGTATCCAGAAAATGTGTTTTTAAATCGTTTATTTAATATATATATATATATATATATATATATATATATATATAAGTAAAAACAAGAATTTGCATTAAATAACCAACAGTGGTTGATTATGATTAAACCAAACGAAACGAAATGATTTTCTTATAAGATGTTTTGCTATTATTGATACTGGACCACCTCACTGTTAACTACATAGATTTATCCTTGCGTTAATTTTTTTACTTCCTCTAACAAACATTTAATTGACATGACTATAACCACCATTCAATTGTGTGACGACTATAATCTGAATATTTAGACATTACAATTCAGATTGGGCGGATTGTCTTTAAGAATACACACGTAGGAAATCAACGACAAAACAGATGTATTGTATTTGTAAACCATTAATTTATTTCTTCTTATTTTTCCCGTTTATCTTTTGTTCCACAATTCAACTATAAATCTCTAAAGGTTCCGATGTCTTACAGTAAAGCCAAGCGTCATTAATTTTCAGTAAACTATGGAGACTGATAGGGAACAAAATTAGAGCCAGGCAGCCGAGATAAGAAATGATGGGGAAACGAAATAAAGATGTATTCGTTATCGGCGTAAAAGACATTCGATAATGCCAATGCTGTCTTAGGAATTATGGGAACGTACAGAACAGACTGTTTTCTCAATTCTGTATTCGCCTTGTCTTTCGGAAGTACCTTCTGATACCCCCCACGCACATACAAACACACACACAAACACACACACACATATGTATATGTGTGTGTGTGTGTATGATTTGAGACTAGGAAGAATACCTTATGGTGTAATGGCAAATATGCTGGACTATGATATCTTAGTAAGCAAGTTCGAAGTTCACTTACGAAATTACGTCCAATTTTTGCCTAACATCTTTAAGAAAGTTATGAACCCCTTATCCCACCTGCTATGGATCGTTGGTTTGTTGTTTGGCTTTAATGGCATATCAATCTTTGTAGGTTATTTAATGCCAAATCCATTTCTATACAAATAATCAGTTCTATTTCAAACAATTCAATTTAGTGTAAGTACAGCTTCAATGTCAAAAACAGTTCCATTCAAACAACTCAGTTTAGTATAAGAACACAGTTTATATATAATTACACTGATTAATTGTCAAAAACATCTCTATTTCAAGCTATCCAGTTTAGTCAAACAGTTTTATTTAAAACAATTCAGTTTAGTATAAGCATAGTTTTGTCAACACACAGTTACAATTTCAAAAGTGTTCTATTTCAAGTAATTCAGTTTAGTATAAGTAAGCATTTTATTTCTATTTGACCCATAGATAGGACACTATCAGGTGCTACCACTCACGGCCAGAGTGGACCTTGGAGCGATGGCAATAAAGGGGTAACCAGCATTCTCCAAAGCTCCAGCCTTACTGGAACCTTACCATCAGGAATTTTTTGGCATTTCTGCAGAGATGTGGTCCTATGCTAGTCACGGAGCCTAATGTGGTGTGACTATTAGTCACAGTAGTTGTTGTAGCTTCCGACTGTTTGCTTTTGTTAAATTCTTCCGTGCCCACGCTGTGTTTGAAAAATCCACGGAGGGGAGTAACACAAGGATTGGATGACCAATGGGAATATGGCTCCTAACTGTCTCAACCAATCAGAAACATTTTTTAGTCCAGATATTGATCTATAAAAATGGGATGGTAAAACGAATCTTCAGAGAGGATGAGAAAAGGGACCAAGAAGAAACTCAAGGCTGCCAAAGAAGCATCCCTTCCATTCTAGACCTGAGATACGACAAACAACCTTAAGACTTTACAAAAATTTAAAGTGCCAGACTTTAAAGACATTAGTGTCACTCTAACCGCACCTTATTGTCACTCTTCCTCTCTCGATATTCTTTCTTCTTCTTTTTGCCAGGAAAGCAAACATCGTTTGTTTGTTATCTATTATCTCACAAACGAGTCTCAATAAAAATAATAATGATTTTTGTTGTTGTTAAAATACACCATGTATATTTAATTTGAATAAAAATTTCCTCAAAATGGTTCGGACATTTCTTTTAAATTTATTTAACAACCCTTCTGCAGGAACAGGACCCAAAATAAGGTCAGTTTAAGCAGAGTTCTTAATCTTTGCATTCAGGGTTTTCCTCCTTGTAGACGGGTTGCCATTCCAAGGTTAAAGAGCCCAGTCTGCCATACTATTTACCTATAGCCGGAGAGAGAATAGTGTAAGTCATACTTTTGCTAATGGTATTAGGTCTATGTGAAATGCAAACAGCCTCGTTCATTTCTTACGACGGTAAACGTAACAGTACGAACGTCTCCATCTATTTTTAATAATAAAGTTTAAATAGTAATGTCTTCACAGTAGACTTAAATGCATAATAAAGATTTGCTGTTCCGATAAGTCTGTGCCTAAGTCTTTTTTTTCAATTTATAAAGCCAGCCTCAGTATTTTTCTTAGGAAAACACTTTTGGTGAATTAAAAGATATGGAAGTGTCCTGCTATCTATAATCACCTGAATTAGTTTTGTGAAACTTTTTCTGGTTTCTTAAACTAGAAATTATTTAGTTAAACTTGTATCAAGAAGCGATATAAAAATATTAAATTTATTATCAAATAATATTAGTTTTATTATCAGATGATATAATATCATATTTCTTGAATGATATTTTATTATTGGTTTGGTTTGATTTCATTGTTTAATGGCGTCTATCCTTATCATCATCATCATCATGTCGTGCCGCCAGCACGGATATCACTGACCATCTCTCGCCACTTCTCCCTATCATTCATCGCCTCCGGGAGGTCTTCAGGGCTACATCCTGTGTTCTCACATAGCTGCTGTATGTAAGTTCTGGCTGGTCGTCCTGCTTTTGCTTGGCCATATGTGGGGGTCCATTGGAGTACATCACTTACGAGCTCGTCCTTGCTTCTCCAGCAGTGTCCTGCGTGTCTGGTTCGTCTAACTTGTATAGTTTTCGTGATGGGAGGCAAGAGGCCATATAGTTGGTGTCTCGTGGGGTGTTGTCGCCAGGACTTGTTCAATATTGCTCTCAACATTCTTGTGTAGTTGCCGTCAAGTTTCTTCTCCAGCCGTTTAGTTGGCGTCCATGTACTGCATCCATATAGCAGTATCGATATAACCGCTGCCTGGAAGAAACTGCGTTTCATTTTATCGGTCAGGTCTGATTTCCATATGATCGAGAGCCTATCTATAGCCGTCCATGCTTTCGTCAGTCGTTTGTCGATCCTGAGGATATTAGTCCATGAGTAAACGTCATAGAACGATTGCAGTTCAAACTCGCTTACTACAGTACCGCAATCCAGCACGTTATTCATTACACAAATTTCATTCAGGATCATTTCAACGTAAGAATACATATAACTGCGCAGCTTCACATTATATCAAAAAAAAGTTTAAAAGGTGATTCGACAAATAGAAAACTTGGGGGAATAATTGCTGTGACTATTAGTTGGCGCTTACTTTGAATGAAAATAGTAAATACAGCTGCAACCATGATACTTCTGATGAAACTTCCTATACACGATACTAGATGTTTATTATAATGTTAAAACATTCCCTTATGTTTAATCTGATTTCTTTACAGTCCCGTTTCTTGGGCTGCCATTTCCTACTTTTCGAGTAAAAATCTCTACAATTTATTCAGAGCATTAGCATACAAGAATTGCATGTTCAAATTCATCAAATCTTGGAAACAATACATCTCATTTTAACTGTTGAATTTTTTTATCCATATCTACTGTATTAGATTCAATCTACGCGTGTCACGCGTGTTAGCTGAATCAATCAATCTCACTCGGTAAGTTGATAGAAAAGCGAGTGATATATATATATATATATATATATATATATATATATATATATATATATATATGTATATATATATATATACATTACGATCTATATACTATAATTTCTCTCTCTCTCTCTCTCTCTCTCTCTCTCTCTCTCTCTCTTGATAGATAGATGTACTGAAAGTGAGAAGGATGATTTTATATTCATAAACTTACATTTCGAAATAAGACATAATTATAAACGGGTTAAACTGTATTGATATGATCAGACCAAAATACACACATACACACACACACGCGCGCGCGCACAGATATTTATACAGACAGCTCGTTACATGATTACATACATCGCTAGGTAGCTTGCAAACTAAGAGAGACGGATGTAAAGTCTAAGATAGATAGATTTGAGTTTACGATGGATAGATATAAATTGTCTTAGATAGCAAGATTTAAGCCATCTCTCTCAGTGAGACAAAGTGATAATTAGGTAGGTAGATAGATAATTGAGAGTTTTAGATTGATAGGTATGATGAGATCACACACACACACACACACACACACACACACACACACACACACACACATATATATATATATATATATATATAAGCGAAAGGAAGCAACAGGGATCTACATAAGGAACATATTTTTTAGATGAATCGAATATTATACATAGTGAACATATGTACATAGATAAAGGATATATATATATATATATATATATATAAAAACTATTGATGCAAATATATATATATATATATATATATATATATATATATATATATATATATCCACTGGTAGTTTATTACATGATTACATACCAGAAAAATTTTCTAGCTAGCTAGAAAAAGAATGAACACACTGAGATAGAAATAAAAGAAATGAAAAAAAAAAAAGGAAATAAAAAAAGATATAAATAATAGAAGAAAGAAGGAAAGAAAGATGACTGAAGTAAAAAAGCCATGAATTAAAGAAAGAAGGAAAGGAAGCTAGTTAAATGCTTAGGATGGAGAGTGTTGCGTTCTGCTTAGTGAACGCTTGTAATATTAAATAATGGACAAACCACGATATGAGAGGAAATAGAGATATATTCTCAGGAAAAAGTATATACAACAGAGAGACTAATTGTACACAAGAACATAGGATTAGTAAATACAGAATAAAGATATAGTCCAACGATAGTATTGGCTTTCGTTATTACGGTAGCAAGTAAGGTGATCTAGTGCGATCTCCAGTCTCCAACGCTCTAATACTATTCCTATAAGAAGCTGCTCTTCACCTTCTTGTCTGCCCTGATATTAGTAGGTACTGCTATATATGACAGATAGACTAGTTCATTGTGGGGAAAAAAGTGGGTGATACCCAACAGAGAGAATGATACACAGATCCCCAACATTTTCTTTGCATCTGAATTTTTTTTTTTCATTTCACAATTCAGTTCATACATTCTGCTCAATCTTCTATCTTAAACCCTACGATTCCATAACTGTCACATTCTACACACATCCAGAACAAATACGGGGAGCACCTGTTCTCCCTATCATGGTAGCAAATTTACCTCAAAATCTTCCACTCTTCAACGGTAAAAAGTGTCCATCGTTTAGTCAGCTCGGCTTAGTGTACACTGACTATATACCCTTCTGAGGGGTAAGAGCACAACCCACGAAAAAAGGGTTTTCTAGCTGTGACACTAAAGTGTATCCGGTCATGAGGCTCTTGTGCCAAAGTTCTAGGGAGTACGGAATACCACTTCATAGCCAATTCTCCTAGTTCCACATTAAAACGAACTGGTAGTACTTCGTGTCGATACTACTATACAGATACAGTGCATGGACGCTAACTAAATGTATGAAGAAAAAGCTTGATGGCAATTACACAAGAATGCTACGATTAATATTGAACAAGTCCTGGAGGCAACATCCCACAAAACAGCAGCTATACGGCCACCTACCATCCATCACGAAAACTATCCAAATTAGACGAACCAGACCCACGGGGCACTGCTGGAGAAGTAAGGACGAACTCATAAGCGACATACTCTTGTGAACCCCTTCACATAGACGAGCAAAGTTAGGACGACCAGCTAGAACATATATACAACAGCTCTGTGCCG
Organism: Sepioteuthis lessoniana; assembly: GCA_963585895.1. Lineage (NCBI taxonomy): Eukaryota > Metazoa > Mollusca > Cephalopoda > Myopsida > Loliginidae > Sepioteuthis > Sepioteuthis lessoniana. The sequence continues at coordinate 44,169,792 of OY757929.1, read as the reverse complement.
ATAAAGGATATAGCCTTGAAGACCTACCAGAAGCGATGGACAATAGAGACGGGTGACGAGAGAGGGTCATGGGGATCCTCCTGGCAGAGTGACATGATGATGATGATGATGATGACTAGTTATCAGGGATCCATATAGGGGTCAAATAGATTTGTTTAAAAATTATGTATATTCGATTGGGCAGTGTGAAAAAAAAAACAAATATTTCTTAATAAGTTATTAAAAATGTAAATATAAACGAGCAATGAATGCGATTCCCTAACATTTAAGGATGACGTAACCCTAGTTTGTGATTCTGTTAAAATCAATCAATCAATAATAATTGCCTAGTTTTTACTACCCTAAATTTCTAGTCAGAAATTGGTTTGGCTACAAGATCGACATATCTCGCGAAAAACCTCTTCGGATCTTCGGTGGGAGATTATTTGTAAATAAGGCGGCTGACCAGACATCTCCCCAGATATCTATATATCATAATTCTCTTTAGTCCACTGCCTATCTAGTCACCAATATATATATATATATATATATATATATATATATATATATATATATATGTACGTAGCAAACAACAGTATGGAAAATCAAAATGATATTATAGGAAGACTGTCATCTGCCCCAAGATTTTCAGTACAAAACACACCACAACAAAACTTGAAATATTCAAGTCCAATTTGAAATTTGCGTGTGAATATTTTTTTTGTTTTTATATAGATATACAATCGATGATTAACAATTACAACCAAGATTCTTGTTACGTCATACTCGTAGCGAAACATATCAATCTAATTTTTCTTACAGTCTTCATTTAATGCAAAAAAAGTTGAATCTGATATTTTCCCCATGTAATATATGGCATACATAAGTTTTAGATAAGAGTTTAGAAAAGTGCATTTAAAAATGTTTGGATTATGTTGATAAATGAATATTTGTTCCGCAATTTAAATGAAATTCCTGTCGACATTTCCCCACCATTATTTTTCTTTGTAATTCGTAGAATCATATAATGAATGAAGACAATCCCTGTTGATAATAAAGACAATGAAAACAATGAACTTATTCCGGTAGCTGACGAATTATCTCGTGAGACATTTAATTCTCTTTGATCTTCTTTGATGGCAGTGGATTAGATTAGTGGTTCAACTTGTATATAGCTAAACTAGATTATGTTAATGAATAAGAGTAAGGCTTCTAAAGGAATGTCTTCTGTTGTGGTGTTGCGCGGTCTCGAAGAACTTTGTTGGAGACAAAGATGTGATTAACAGATGAAAATAAGGTCACATCTTGAAATGAAAAAATCAAACGTGTGATTGCAGAAAATAATACTATTCACTTTGCATCTTCTTCTGGTATTGTCTCAGAAACATTAAGACGTGAAGTGATATTCTCAGATAAATAAAGAAAATATATATTATCTCACTCCTAGAAAATGGAGTTTCGTAAGTCCCGAAATTTACGTTGTTCCTTGTCGTTATGCTTGTTTCTTAGTGACTGCTCCTTTCTTGAATCTTGAATGTGACTGCTTCTAGGACACAACACGAGAGTTCTTATGACTAACTCCCTGACGTCAGTTACACAAACGGGCTTCACGTTCATTGATAGTAGATGGTAACTGCTTAATTACACTATTTATTTTCTAGGAAATAAAAAAGGAAACCATGAATAAGATATTACGGTAGGATATAGAAAGTTTTCAGCCAAAAAAAAACCCTTTTCAGTCATATTCTCACAACTGTTAGCAACGAAAATTCCCTGACGAGAACCAAGTGTCTACGTTGAAATTGTATTTGTTGGAGTTTCTCTAAAAATAGAAAGGGGAATTACTCTTGTCAACTAAAATCACCGAACCATGTACAACATAGCACTGAAACCGTGTAATACCACGGCTCCAAATAGACAATGAATTTAGGACTAACTTTAACGTTTCAGTCTGACCCCGTGGTAATGTAACTGTGATAAAAAGTGATGAATACAAAACACCATCTGCTGGTTCGCTTGATACGAAAGATTATTTGCTACAACCCTTTCATAGCAGTCGCCGAAAAGAGAGAGATAGAGAAGAAAATGCGTCAACTGACTTAGATAGAGAGAACAACCTGTACAAGGCGAAAGGGTTGTTTGGTTGTTTTGGTTTTATGGCATATCAACCTTTGTAGGTGATTTAACGCCAAATGCATTTTTATGAAAATGGTTCTATTTCAAACAATTCAGTTTAGGATAAGTAGGCAGCTTAAATATAAGTTCAGTTTAATTGTGAAAAACATTTCTATTTCAAACTATTCAGTTTAGTCAAGCAGTTCTAATTCAGTCAATTCAGTTTAGTATATGTACATATTTTGTTTACTCACAGTTAAATGTCAAAACAGTTCTATATTAAACAAATCAGTTTAGTGTAAGTACAGTTTAAATGACTAAAAACAGTCCCATTTCAAATAATTGGGATTAGTATAAGCATGCAATTTAATTGTAAGTACGGTTTAATTGTCAAAAAGATTTCTATTTCAAGCTGTTCTGCTTAGTCAAACAATTCAGTTTAGCATAAGCATACCGTAAATTCTATTTAACCCATAGATAGGGCCCTATCAGGTGCAACCATTCTAGGCCAGAGTGGATCTGGGAACAAAGGCAAAAAAGGGTCACTCTGCATTTCCCAAAGCTACAGCATCACTGGACCTCACTATCAGATTATTTAGTGTCATATCCAGGATACTCGTTCAGGGAGTTTTACCCCTCTGCAGAGGTGCAATCGGTATATTCTGGGCAATACACAGAGGTAAATGTCAAAACAGTTTTATTTCAGATAATTCGGTTTATCATAAGTACGTTGTTTAGTCATCAAAACAGTTCTATTTCGAGCCATTCAGCTTAGCATAAGTACGCAGTTTTAATGTCAAAACAGTTCTATTTTAAACAATTCAGTTTAGCATAAATACGCTGTTTAAATGTATAAAATCAGTATAGTGAAGGAAGCTTGGTTTAGTTCTATTTAACCCATGGATAACCCCCTTATCAGGTGCTATCGCTCCAGGCCAGAGTGGAACTGGGAGCGATAGCAATAAAGGGGTACTCCGCATTCCCCAAAGCTCCAGCATTACTGGAACCTCACCCTTGGGAAAGGTATGAACCCCCTTATTCTCCCTCCAGCTATGGGTAAATAGTAGGACGGACTAGGTTCTTCAGCCTTGTTGAGGCAACTAGTCTAGGAGAAGGAAAACTCTGAATTCAAACCTGTTAAACTCCGCTTAAAAATTGACCTTGTGTCATATCCTGCCCGAGCGGAGGGGTTGGTAAATAGTACCATCAGATTGTTTAATGTCATACGCAGGACATTCGTTGGGAGGGGTTCTTACCGTTCTGCAGGGAAGCAGTCCGTGTATTCTACAGCCCCATCCAAGTGGGCAAGAGGCAAAAGGGACAGCCACAGACTTACTTATATCTTCTCTGTTTACCAGTCTTTTGTCTCTTTGCTTTTTCTTTTGCTTTTTCTCTGACTGTCCCTACTGCCTTGAATCCCTTTCTTATAAATGTTCTATTTATTCCTTAACTAATATTTTTATCACACGTCATCCTTTAAACTTTTTATTGACACGTCAGCCAAATCAAGGTTTATTTGCTGTGACCTTTACAAATCGAAACCCACCTCGAACTTTGAACCCCAAGTTTAACTAGAAAACAATTTATTCCAAAAATGATTACCGAAAAATCTCAAATTATTTCAATTAATCTGCTATATTGGCCTTTCCCCAGACATGCAAAAGTAGATTAAATCTTTAAATGCATGCAAATTAAAATGTGATCAACTGTTATAGAGCTTTCGTAGGAATCAAAATTCCAAAGATTGACTGATTTAACGGTATGTCAATAATTTTGGGGGTATTTTATGGTTAGAGATTACGGAATCCCGTTCATTGTATGTTCAAATTCACTTTTTGTTGAGTTCTTTTTTAAGAGTGTTTTATTTGTTTCATCCACGTTGTTTCTTGATAAATATAAGTTATATGGTTTCAAGTACTAATCTATATACAGTTATATGATTTCTAATAAGTTTTTTTTCTTTATAATCATTATTGCTCGTTTGTAATATCGAGTAAAGTATTTAATCATGATAAAAATCAGTAAAGAATTATTTATAACTTGAAGCAACTATTCTAAATGTAAACAATTTACTGATATACGGTATCAAGTATTCATATCTAATACTAATAATTTTTAGGGGGTGTCCTCATGGTGTAATGGATAAAGCGATGGACTGTTGAATGGTAGTAAGCGAGTTCGTACTTCGGTCACGCTTATACGTTCACTTTCGGGCAAATACACTTAGGAAAGGTATAAACCCCCTTATCCTCCCAGCTATGGGTTAAATAGTACTACTACTGTTGGCATTAAATAACCTACAAAGGTTTATATGCCATTAAAGAAAGAAACCAAACAAAACCTAATAATTTTCAAAGAGAATGGGTACTTACAGGTACTAATATTTCGAGTCAGGGTGTATGTGGGAGGAATGGCACCACTCTCTCCAGTTCTCTACAGCTGGAACCTCACCATCAGATGGGACACCTTTTTTTCGGGAGGACTCTTATCCCTCGACAGAAGATACAATGGGCGGATTATGAGCCCCACCAGAAGGGTTCTCAATCGAATATAAATAATCTGTACACAATTATATGGTTTCAAGTCACTATTTCTATTTAATAATAATGATTTGTTTACATATACAGTTACGTAGCTTTGGTTATTTTTATCAAACACCAAATTTATAATTTGAAGACAATTAATGAGTAGAGGGTTCACCAATGGTCCAGGAGACCGGGGTTCAATCCCAGGTTGAGTCATATCAAAGACGCAACAAATGGTACTTGATGCTGCCTTGCTTAACACTCAGCATTATAAGGTAAGTACCAAGGGTAAAATGGCGCAATCCAGGGAATGGAGAAACGCCCTCCCCAATCCATCGGTGTAGTAGCTATTGAAAAGAGAGCCTTCGGGTCACCCTCAACTAGTGTTGCCAATTTTACTTGCTTATATGGTTTTTCATAACAAAGAATAATTTTAAACAGATCCATTTGACTCTTAAGTGGTACACTAACAGTACAACCACTCCGGGTCAGGGTGAACCCGGGAGTAATTTTAAAGAAAGGCGTAGACAATACTCCTCATGGCTACAGAAATTCTGTTGAGTGTCTTATCAAAGATACGCCCCAGGCCAATGTATGCTAAGCTGCGACCACAAGATGATTAAATCTCCAAATTCCGTACAGGAGAACTAATCCTAAACAAGTGCACAAACAACGTGTTCTAAAGTCAAATTAGGCTAATTAAAGGAAATATAAGGTAAGGTTAACGTAACGATTATCGCTGAAGGATTTATAATCGGCAATCCAAGTTCGAATCTTGAATGTGGCTATTTGTGAAATAATTCACGCTATTGTCTTCAAGGAAAGCATAGAGGTATCTTTTCGTCCTTCGTTCCCCACCCCTGCTATGAGTAAATATTAGGACAGATTGATATTTTTCACCTTAGAAAGCCGATCAGTCAAAGAGAAAGAAAAACACTGAATTCAAGCTAACTGTACTCCACAAAAAATGACCTTGCATCACGTTTTGTCCAACCAACCGCAAAAGAGATCTTCAATTTATCATTTACAAAACTATCGTGACCTTTTGCCTGACTTGGCTGGTAAGAGTTAAGATCTTTACATATGAAATAAATATCCATCTGTCAGTTCTTAAGTGACAGGGTGTGTAAGTCTTCTAAAATAATTGAACGAACGAACAATATAAAATATACACAAATCACATTTCAAAAGGAGTGATTTAGATGCCAAAGGTACGTCCAACTTTGACGAAACAAAAGATTTCCTTTATAGACAGTTTTTCGAGACGATATGACGCCGATAGATGAGGCATATTATGATAGCCAGAATTGAATAATTCATTTAATTCAATTAATATGTCAACGTGCACTGTGCTTTTTACTTGGATATTTACTTATGTTATTGAAATCAATAACGGATTTACCGTCTTCGTGAAATAAAATTTCGCGCGCGGATTCATAAATCAATTTCGTATTGTGGCTAGGATTTCTTTTAGCAGCTTGGCCAGGACATTCGATCAAGGAGATAAGCAAAGCCTTCCCCCTATAAGTGTGCATGTGCCTGCGTGTGTAAGCGTATGGGTTTCCATGTGTATGCATGTGTGAATGTGAAAGTGTGTGTTTCTGCGTGCACCAATGTTTGTACTTGTATAAGCAATCTAACACTAACCTATCAAAAATAGCACGTTTGTGATATATATATATATATATATATATATATTAGACGAACCAGACATGCAGGACACTGCTGGAAAAGCAGGGACGAACTATAGTAGAAGAATGAAGTTAGACGAACAAGACATGCAGGACACTGCTGGAGAAGCAGGAACGAACTCATAAGAGATGTACTCTTATGAACCCCCACACATGGGCGTGCAAAAGCAGGACGACCAGCACGAACATACATTCAGCAGGATACGGGATGTTTTCCTGAAGACCTGCCTAGGGCGATGAACGATAGGGAGGAGTAGCGAGAGAGGGTCAGGGATATCCGTGCTACCAGCGTGACGTGATGATGATATATATATATATATATAATACAGTTCACTATATTCATCAAAACGAGTCCTCAATATCGGCAATAGAGCATATATAGATGTAAGCTTTAACAGCGCAGGCACAGAGTCAAGGGTTGACGTCAATGTCTTGCCTATTCATTCAACTTATATATATATATATATATACTCTTCAATAAAATCCAGGTTATTTCAAGTGAAAGGAGAAGAGTAGATTCATATCTTACCAAGTCTCTTTCTCTCTCTTTCTCTCTCTCTCCATAAATCATAATAAAAATTAGTAAAGAAATATTTATAATTTGAAGCAACTATTATAAATGCAAACAATTTACAGATATACGGTATTAAGTATTCATATCTAATATTAATAAATTCCAGGGGATGTCCTCGTGGTGTAATGGTTACAGCGATGGACTGCAGAATCGTAATAAACGAGTTCGTAATCTAGTCGCGCTATTATGTTCACTTTCGGGCAAATACCTTGGGAAAGATATGAACCCCCTTATCGTCCCAGCTATGGGTTAAATAGTACCACTACAGCTTTTCTAGGAGAATTGCTTATGCATTAAATAACCTTCAAAGTAAGAAACCCCACCATATATATACACATATGTTCACATACACACACTTATGTCTGTATATATATATATATATATTTCATTCACAGATATTATTGCATTTTGAAATATTCATATACATACATACATACATATATATATATATATATATATAGGTATGTATGAATAAATGTATGTTTATATATATTTGTATAAATATCAGAGATTTTATCAAAGAACTTGATATACATACATATACACACGATCTCAAAAGTTTTTAATGATTACGTGGTGTAATGGTTATTGTCTGAGAAAATGGACAGAAAATGACCTCAAATCAAAGAATGACTGCATTTTACTGCCATTGGATAAGACATGGCTCTTCTCTTCTATTCTAACCTATTGGCTAAATTGCTGTGTACACGGTTACCTACCCTTTATCTAGCAACTCCCCTTGGAAAAGAAAGAACCCCGAATTCATTTCATAAAGTGTTCTCGGAAGAATAAAAATCGACCCCTTATACATGCACATACCCACACAATATATATATATATATATATATATATATATATATATTGATCGCAAGGAAAACATATAGGCCTAGGGAAGGTGTGGGTATGTTATTATCAAAAAAATTATATATTTGAACGACCGGTTTCGTCTGGCTCTTGTCAAGAACTTAACGCCAGAAAAATATTTAAAAAGGGGAATGTAAATGGAAAAAAGTAAAGGAATGGAGAAAAGGGGAGGAAAAAATGCGTAAAGATGTCTTGCCTCCCCACCATATTAATTCTGTTATAAATAAATATACATGTAGTTGTGGCAGTGACTATGTAGGCAGGACTTCTAATCGCTTAGATCTCCTCATAAGACAGCGTCTTCCAGCTCGAATTTTAAATATTAGGCTTAAAAGAGGTCAGCTTGCAAATACATCCGGGTCCTTTATTGCGGAGCACATGATAAATAGTAAGGAATGTGTTTTAGACTTTAATGTTGACCGATTAAGTATTCTGGGTCGGTCACATTCGCTTTTTCATCTTAAAGTGTTAGAGACTCTTTACGTTCGATCCCTTTAGCCTTCCCTCTGTAAACAGAGGGATTGTCTGTTGGGATTAAATGTGATTGGTCTCTAGCCATCTGCTCTTTGCTATTACTACCCCCTTTTAGTGTTTTTTCTCCCCTTTTCTCCATTCCTTTACTTTTTTCCATTTACATTCCCCCTTTTAAAATTTTTTTCTGGCGTTAAGATCCTGACAAGAGCCAGACGAAACCGGTCGTTCAAATATATACATTTTTTTAATAATAAATATGCCCACACCTTCCCAAGGCCTATATATTTTCCTTGTCATCAATAAGTTGTTAATCATTGATAATCTATTTAAATATATATATATATATATATATATAGGTGTGTGTGTGTGTGTGTGTGTGTGTGTTAGGAACTTATATTTTGTTCTCTCCGTTCATTCTCTATGGTGATGAAACTAAGTGGTAATGGTAAACGAATCCAAAGTGTGAGGTAGTTTCTTTGTGCAATTTAGAACTGGCACTTCCCTTATGTGTACATCGTTCAGCGTAGTTCTCTGTTGACAAAAACGCTTATCTCCTCGAACACTAGCAATTAAAAAGAGTGAACAAAAAATCCTATTCTCTTTTGCAGTACTCCCAAACTTCAGCTCCACCTCACGTCTAGCGACATGGTCCTATCACTCACCGAAACCATTGAATATATTTACCAACACCTCTGCTCGAGCAGGATATGACACATGGTCAATTTTTAAGTAGGTTTCAATTCTTAGTTTTCCTTTTAGACTAGTTGCCTCGCCAAGGCTGAAGAACTCAATCTGTCCTACTATTTACCTATATCTAGAGGGAGAATAATTGGATTCATACCTTTTTCCAAGGGTTTTAGTGCTATGTGAAATGCAATCAGACGCATCCAGGATTTGAACTCGTGTCGACGAAACCATTTAGATGACCGATCAAGTCGGGTGTCCTCAGCAAGTTCTAGTTAACAGGTGTTTTTTAATCCTGCATGCTTGAACTGTCATATCTTGTTATTTCTAATCAACAGGACGAGATATTGAACTTTGCCAACTCATCTAACTTCCACCAGTTGGATTTTTAAAAAGATAACAAATCTTATTCCATATCAGTATTATTCCCCGGAAATGTTCCCATATATATATATATATGAATATAACGTCAAATTTAGTATAAAATGCGTATATATTTGAATGTGTGACTTTCTGTGAGTCGTTATATATATATATATATATATGCATTTACATGGTTGATTTCATTCATTTGCATTTGTTCTATATATAGTCACATGTCTTTATAAGTGTGTGTATATGATATATATATATATATATATATATATATATATGTGTGTGTGTGTGTGTGTGTGTGAGTGCATTTATATATATATATATATACATATATGCGTTTATGTGGTTGATTTTCCCTGATTTGTATTTATTCGATATATAGTCACATATCTTTATACGTGTTGGCATATGATATGTATATGTGCATTTATATATATATATATATATATATATATGTGTGTGGGGGGCATTTATGAGGTTGATTTCACTCATTTGCATTTATTCTATATATAGTCACATTATGTGACTATATATAGAATAAATGTCTTTATACGTGTTCGCATATGATATAGATGCCATATAGGTTTATGTCCGTAGAAGCTAATCACAACCCCAAAGTCTGGAGAAATTAAAGCTTTTTCAAAGAAATGGGGTTATTTTTGAAACGGTGTGAAATAGGCGAAGAGACTCGGGCAAGAATAATAGATTTATCAATCTATTCGAATTCCCTTTTCTTTTCGGTTGTAAATGCTGCATGTGTTTTAATTTTCGTTATTGATTTATATTTGCCGGCCCGAATCGTCCATTGTTCTCTCGGATGGCAAATGCACTCAGCCTTGCTATCGATTTATCGATCATACGATTTCAACATTCATTGAGAAATTGCATCCGCATATTTTTTTATAACTGTCCCCTCCATCACTCATGCCCTCGACAACAAGGCATTTGCCGTTTTTATTTCTGCAACGATGACAATTACCTTTTTTCATCATTGAAGCTGTTCTCCCTTTTATTATTATTATAATTATTATTTGCGAGATTTTCACTCCAGCTTGATGTGATTGTCTTTCAAAGGAGTTTAAGTGACAACAAGTCGGTTCATGTCTCCAAGACTATTCTTTATATTCTGTCCGATCTTAATAATGCTGTTGTCTGGATTGTCTCCACTTGTCCTCTTAGTTCTAAATCTTTCAATCACTTTGCCAATTCTAATACAATTGGTATTACCGTCACCTTCATTTTTCATCTTGCTTTTCACTTTCCTTTATTTACACTTTGTTGCCCACCTGAACAGTTAATCAAATATTCAGCCGGTTCTCTTTATTTTTTGACAATCACGAAGTCTGCTTGTTTGGTTGGGATTACGTGACCTGTCTTATTATTATTATTGACTCCTTTAGAGTTTTTCTCATCAGTGTTAGCTGATGGTTTTTCACCGGAGTTTGAGTGACAGCAAGTCTCCTCAAGTCTCCAGGACTCATTTCAGGATTCTGGCCGTTCTTATCAATGCTGTCGTTCGGATAGTCTCTACCCGTCCGCCAACTTCTAAGTCTTCCAGGCCTTTTGATAACCCTTTAGTTATTGTGCTTAACGTACCAATCACAATTGGCACAATCGTACTTTCATGTTCACAGCTTTTTCAAATCTCTAGCAAGGTCGAGGTACTTATCTCTCTTCTCACTTTCCTTCAGATTTATTCTGTGGTCCGCCGGGACAGCAAAGTCGACAATTTTACAAATTCTCTTTTTTTTTGTTTATTATTATTATTATTTCACAATTTGTGAGTTTTTCACGCCAGTATTAGCGATTTTTTTACGGGAGTCTGAGATCCAGCAAGTCTCTTCAGGCTTTCATGAACCTTTTTACTAATGTATGTAACACCATCGTTCTCACCGCTACCAGATGACGAAAATGATAATATGGCTGGTAACGGCAGCAAATGTGATTCTCTTGGTTACGACGCCAATTGTGACACTATAGTGGTAACATTACCAAATATGGTACAATGTGGCCTTGGTTCCGCGATTTCCACATTTGTTTCAGGGTAGTTTATCAATTCCTTCTGTGCCCACACTGTGTTTAAAAGATCCACTTATAGGATATGACACAGTCCATCTGGAACGTCTTCTGAGAGTCGGGCTGGTTCGTTGGAATAAGTTGCATGGGTGCCAGCAGCTCAAAGACAATAAACAATCACCGTTAGCAATTAACAATTATTTATTCGAAAGTATTGGTGTAACAATGATATATCTAATATTATCTCAATCAAACTTATGACAAGACATGGATCTCTTCTATTTTGGCTTGGTCTTCCTGTATCGAGACGACAGGTGTACTTTATCATCTATTCGCTAGTGTACACGTTTGACTTTTCCGAGTTGACTTACATTTCCCCTCACAGATTTTAGCTAACCAAAATACACCTGAACAACTCACAACATGACCAAACTAAACAATAAAATAATTAATTAAATTAACCTTCACAGGAATAGTAGCCGATGTTATATGGATTGTTTTAACGTTTTCTCTAATTTTCAGTTTCCCCCAGGCTTTTTTTACCCAAGATTTTGAGGACCGTTCCAAGTCCACCAACTACAATTTCCTCATCTTTTTTTAATTCTCTAGTAAAATCCAGGTATTTGTCTCTTTTCGCGTTCACTGTACGGCAAAAATTGACTTGGTATCAAGTTCTTTTCTTTTCTTGTTCATTAACTCAAGGTTCAATCTTTGGGCTGGGCTTAGGTGTTTTGTTTTTATCTTAAAATCCAGCTGAGTTTTATGTTTCACATTTTATGTTTCCCATTTTCAAGAACTAAAATATAGATTTATCAGTCTGAATGAGGTTTGATGTTCAATATTTTGGGTGTGATCTTTCGGACTGTTGTCCTCATCTTTATTGTCGTTATTTGAAACACTAAGTCTCAACCGCTCCATCCTCCTGCTTTCTTTTTTAGGTATCCCTTGTTTATATGAGGACAGAAATGATTCAACCCGGGAAATTATTTTTAAAGTTTGGCTGCGTTCAAGAAATATTTTTTCAACCCCTTGTTTGATATCTCATCATGAATCATTTCTATACCCAGATAAACAAAGGACACCTGAGGAAGGTCGGAGAATACTGCGGCCGAAACGTTGTGCTTGAATTTTAAAAAAATATGGGGACGACAGTCCGAAAAAGCACTCACAGAATATGGTTTACCATTTGAATAGTATGGTAAAACTTTAATTATCTGCACAATTCTTAGTATATCACCTTTCCCACTCAGTCATGCTTTGTCTTGTCCTATCATTATTCTCGGTTGCTCAATTCGCTTATTATATGGTTACCTATTTCATGTCTATCTCCATAGAAGCTTCGCAAACTAACCTATTGGATATTGTCAATTTTAGCTTTAACATAATGTACTTTTTCTGCTGTTATTGAAAGAGATTCCTTTATTCTCTTGAGGTTTCCTTTTCTGAACAATATACAGAACTTCAGATGTGTAATATTTCGTACAATCTTCCCTGTTTATTTCTACGTTCGCCCTTATGTTGCCATTGGTGATACGAGCTACTGTAATTAGTATTTCTTAGTTCTTTTAAGTGCATTTCTCTAGTCCTTGTATCTAGACAAACCCCAAATATTTTTATTTCTCTTTCTCCTTCTTTTCTCAACACATAGAATCTGTCCAATAATAAAAGGGACTTAAAAATATCCCTGTTGCCACCTGGGTTGTTGTAGGTGTTGTTCCTTGACCTTCAATGAATTTGCCGTTAACTCAATTATTTTTATGTTGTTATTCTCCGTATTGCCTTCTCGACGATGGTGACAAATAATATTCGTTTTCGCGTTATTACTGTATTTTGCATTCGTCTACTTTTTTAATTCTATCGATTTTGCCATTTCTGTCTTATTTCGAGAGCTGTTATTTTTCATTGTTATCCAAATATTGGGTATTTTTTTTCGTTTGTTTTTCTTTTCGCTTATTTCAATTCGAACAAATCTAAAGTGTCCGGTAATAAACAAATACAAATACTTTGAAACGAGGAAAGTGTTTTTCAAATTAAAAAAGAAATCGAAAAACAAACCGAAAAAAATTAAATGTTTTTCATTTATTTAGGTTTTAATTTTTGCGAATTTATTTGAAATTACTTCACTTTCAAAATGTATTCACAGGAAACCAATTTATGAGAAGACGAAAAAAAGAAAAATCAAAAGCTGTGTTGAATTTTCAAGATTTTTAATATAAAATACTCTTTTAAAAAGACGTTAAGCATGGGGGAAGTTTTATAAGAAATATCATTTAAATCTATCCGCGTACTTTTAAATCTGGATAAAAGCGTTGCTGATTTAAGATAGGAAAACGTGCTAAACAAGTTCAAATCCAGTTGGCGCTGGAATTCAACTAAGATTAAGGTTGTTATTCTCTACCCACAGAATATCACGTGTCGCTAGAGATATAAAGTGAGAAAGATATATCTTTCATGCTGGATAAATTCTATACTTGGTACAACAGGTTTGTCTTTGTTAATAACCATTCTCTCATCATTCAAAACATATGGAATTAGCCGTACATAAGAAAAAGTAAATTTGGCGACCTTAGTCGAGGGTGATCCGAGGGTTCCTTTTCAATGGCTACTACACCGACATGTTGGGGAGGTGCCACTCTATTCCATGGATTGCTCCACTTTACCCTTGATTTTTACCTTATAATGCTGAATGTTAAGCAATGCGGTATCAGGTACCATTTTTTAGTGTTTGGTATGACTAGAACAGGGATTGAACACCGGTCTCCCGAACCATTGGTGAACACTCTACTCATGGCTCAGTGCAGTACATGAACTGAAGAGGAATAAGACGCGAAAAGTCTTTTTTAAATAGCTGGGCGTTTAGTCAACTTCCAATGAAAAGTTTCAGAAGTGGATTCACCAAAAACTGATTCAGACGACGAATTGATGTTAGAAAAGGTTTCGCCAGCTCTAATCAAAACAGCCCATCAGTAGGCCTCATGTAAATTGCTCATCTGATCCGGATATTATCAATTTGGACTTGTACCTAACAGCACCTGAAGTCGACTAGAATCTGGTGAAGAAAGCATATACAAGTGTAATGAAGTAGAAAAATATTGTGATTTGTGTTAAGAGGTGACATTAAGAATGAACGTATTTTCTGAATGCAGGAAATTGTTAAAGATTGACTAATTCATCGATTTTTATGTTATCTCAAACTGGATAGACTTATTTTATGCCTTCCGTTTAGAGATGCACATTCATTATAGATTGATCGACCAATTTCTTAGTGGGTAGAGTTGTTATATAACATATGACACGGATTTTCGGTTCGTCCCAAGTGACCCCGAGTGCTTTGACAAGCGGTCACGTTGAGATTAGTAAACAGGACAGCACATCAGGGCACTCGGGTACAACAGGTGTGTAACCGGGGGGAGACAACATTATGAGAACCACACGGTCAGATTTAGACAGAGTGCAGAGAATCGCAGTCAAGTCAGGGACACGCAGCCGATCAGAAGCCTCTCTGACGACACGGCTGTAAGGGGATGCAAGTGTTGGCACCCACTGGCTCCCGAAAGAAGATATGGGAAGAAGACCTCTCTCTGACTATATGTCTTTCCATCTGTCTCTCAACTAACAATAAACAGTGGGCCTTTCGAGAATGAAATGTGAGATATATTTTTTATAAAGCAATGTTTTGTTCGTTCGTTGAATTGCGTAAATCGTGGCAATACAACAGAGTGTTGGCCTAATGGGTTCAATCTCAAGTCGAGTCATACCAAACACTAAAAAAAAAGGTACCTGATGCCTCCTTTCTTAACACTCAGCATTATAAGGTACGGATCAGTGGTAAAGTGGAGCAATCCCGGGAAAGGAGCGTCACAGTCTCCTATACCTTGATGCTTAAGCTATTGAAAAGAGAGCCTTCAGGTCTCCCTTGACTATGCTCACCAACTTTGCTTTTTTAATTTAATAATTATTTCTTAGTTCATGAAAACGGTTCTATTGAATACGAGTAATTTTAAGTAGATCTCCTTGACTCATAGCAGGGACCCTAACGGGCTCTACCATTCCGAGTCTAAGCAACAATGAAAGTAATGGTAATTAAGGAATACTCAACATTCCACAAAGCTCCAAGACAGAAGTTTCACCATAAAATGGTTTAGTGTCATATCCAAATATGGACGGTCCTGTTGCAGAGGGATAAGAACACCTCTAAACGAGTTTCCGGGATATGACATTAAACAATCCTTCTCAATTCTCATGTACATATTGTAAACTGTCACGACTAATCCATCTTTGGGAAATATGTTTTTAAAACTGAGACTCGTTTAATAACTGTTATCGCACCGTACATTTAACATAACGTTTAGATTTCGAAGCCGTGCAACTAGCAGGATATTCAAGAAAATTACAATCATTATGCAACGAATGATCGAAGCAACATAGACGCCGTGGGTCGTTGAACTTAGGCTTAGCAAAAACAGTTGGTGTTTTGTTTGGTGCAACTAGTCATTGTTCCCATGTACACCCAGTTTATTATCCTGGTCACGGCACCAAACATGTACATGTTGAATTGCCGTATCTTGACAAGGGGTACACAGTAGGAAGTATAAAATAAAAAAAAAGTCTGACTCGTTGTTATAAAGTAATATATTACTCATTTTATTATTCAATTTCTACTTTGTTCTTTGTTTTGGCTGCAGTAATTAGTATCTCTTTGTTCTTTTTAATGTAATCCTATTATTATCATTATTATTTACTCCTTTATGAGTTTTCACACCAGTTTAAGCCGATGTTTTCTCACGTCTCCCCAAGTCTTCAGGACACTTCCCAGTACTTTGGCTGATCTCAACAAAGTTGGTCTCCACTCTTCCTCTCATTCCCAGGTCCTCCAGCCCTTCGGTGACTGTAACGAACACGCCAATTACAAGTGGTATCACCGTCACTTCCATATTCCACAGTTATTGTTTTCAATTCCCAAGAAATTTCAAGGTACTTATCCTTCTTTTCACTTTCTTGGAATCTTCCTCTATGGTCAGACACTTTGCGATTTTTTCCTGGATACTAAGCTGCACCTATACTAACAAGCTTCTAAGCTGCACCCATTAGTAAGACACGAATTTTTGTTTCAGTTTCTTTGTTTAATGGCATATCAACCTTTGTAGGGTTATTTAATGTTAAATCCATCCTTCTAGAAGAACAGTAGTGGCACTATTTAACCCATCGCGCTGATGATAAAGAGGTTCATACCTTTCCCAAGCGTATTTATCCGAAAGTGAACGCAATTGCGCGACTCGAGTTTGAACTCGCTTACCCGACCGCTGCAGTCAAGCACTCTAGCCATGACGCCAGGATGTTCATCCCTCGATATGTTAAGTAATAATCTGTGAGAGTAACCTGTCAGGTATCTCTCAACGGTGACTTTACTCGATTTTTATCAGTTGGCGTGATTAGCTATTTGATTGAGGCTTAAAGTTGGTTTATTTGTTTAATGGCAGATCAATCTTATTGGTTTATTTAATGCTAAAGCCATCCTTTTAGAAGAACAACAGTGGTGCTATTTAACTCATAATTGGGGGTTCGTTTCTTTCCTCGTGGTATTTGGCCGAAAGTGAATGTAATAGCGTGACTGGAGTTCGAACTCGCTCACTACGATTCCGCAGTTCAACTTTAACCATTACACCAAGTCGACCCTCCATCCTCCCCGAGATTTGGTTAGTATTGAGAACACCTTTGAGTTAACTCTTACCTAGAGTTTTAATACCTGTTAGGGTCCGATCTATACGTCAAATTATAATTATTGTATTCTATTCTGTAATCACATAAAACTAAACACTTACTCCCTCTTTCTTACTCTCTCTCTCTCTCTCTCTCTCTCTCTCTCTCTCTCTCTCCTTTTCACACGCACTTTCTGTCTCTCATCCAGTTAAGATTAAGAACACCTTCGAGTTAAATCTTACCTAGAGTTTTAATACGTGTTTGGGTCCCATCTATAGGTCAAATTATAATTACTGTATTCTATTCTGTAATTACATAAAACTAGACACATACTCTCCCCTTCTTACTCTCTCTCTCTCTCTTTCTCTTCCTCTCTCCCTTTCACAGGCACCTTCTGTCTCTCTCATTCTGTTAAAATCGCCCTGTCGGCTGGGGCTGTAAAATACACCTACTGCAACTCTGCAGAAGGGTTAGATCCCCTCAAAAGAGTGTCCTAGATATGACACTAAACAATCTGATGTTGAGGCTCCAATAATACTGGAAGTTTGGGGAATGTGAAGTACCGATTCATTGTCTCCGCTTCCAGGTCCACTCTATCCCGGAGTGGTAGGACCTGATAGGACCCTATCTATGAGTCAAACAAAACTAAACTGCGAACTTATGCTAAACTGAATTACTTGAGGTAGAACTGTTTTGATATTTAAACTGTGTACTTATGCTAAACTGAATTATTCGAATTAGAAGTGTTTGACTAAACAGAACAGCTTGAAATATAATTTTTTTAAGAATTAAAGTGTGTAATTACATTTAAACTGCGTGTTTATGCTAAATTAAATTGTTTGAAATTAAAATGTTTTTGTATACTAAACTGAATTGTTTGGAATAGAACTGTTTATTTGTGTAAAAATGGATTTTGCATTAAATAAGCTACCACGGTTGATATGCCATAAAACCCAACCAACCAACCAACCAACCAGCTTTGTCAAAAAAAAACTTTTTTTTCGCGCATTACTTCTACTATGTAAATATAGCTTTGTACGTCAAGAGTCAAAGGGAATGAGTCGATGAAGGAATTGATAAATTGTAGTTCTCCACTAGCTCCGAATAGTCAGTTCTTGTTCTCTACCAGTTAAAAGACAGACTTATTTTTTCGAAAATCGAAGTGCGTGACTGTTTTTTGTACTCTCCGCAAGAGTTCTTATAATTAACAACGTGTTGTCGGTCACACATCAAGCCCCCAAGTTCAGTGTCGGTGAATGACCACGACTCCATGTAAACATTAAATTTTTTTAAAGATATTTCCATTACATAATTTTTGAGATTTTACCTGGTAAATTTTTAGCAAATTATTTTTTTTAACTCAATCATCATCATTATCATGATCATCATCGAGTCCTGCAGATGACATGGATTTCCCTGACTCTCTCATTCGCCATTGCCCAGTCGGCTGGGGCTGTAGAATACACCGACTGCACGCGTACAGAGAGGTTAGAATTCCCCTCCCCTACAAGTGTCCTGATTATGACATTAAACAATCTGAGGTGATGTTCCAGTAATGATGGAGCTTTTGGAAATCCTGAGTACCTCTTCAATGCCATGGCTCCCAGGTCCACTCTCATCCAGAGTGATAAAAGCTGATAGGTTCTTATCTATGAGTCGAATGGAACTAAGCTGTCTAATTGTGCTAAACTGAATTGCTTGAAATAAAAATGTTTTGACAATTAAACTGCGTTCTTAATCTAGATTGAATTGCTTGAATTAGAACTAATTTGACATGTAAACTACGTACTCACGCTAAACTGAATTGCTTGAAATAGAACTATTTTGACTTGTAAACTGGGGAGGCAGAAGCTGCGAGGGTTTGGTTACTGAATGCGAAGTCCGTGACTTGTTGAAGTAAGCCAGCCTCAACAAGTCACTGAGAGTGGATGCTTTGCCCTGCGAAGTCTACTTGAGGATGTTGCACATGTTTGTCTCTATTCTGACGGATATGTTCAACCATTGGTTTGCCCAGGGGCCCATTCCTGGTAGCATTAGCAAAGGTGTGATCACATTGCTGAAGAAAAATGGTAGGCATGTTTGGGAGGACTTACATGATTACAGGCTCATTACTGCTAAATACAGAGTTAAAGATTTTGGCCCGGGTCTTCCCTTACCGTTTGCAGCTTATCATCAGCGATCTGATTGGACCGGAGCAGAACTACGCTGTGAAGGGAAGATCAATCCAAGACAACTTGCATCTGCTTTGCAAGATCCTTGAGGGGTTAAAAGACAACACTAAAGCGCCAGTGATCAATTTAAATCAGTCCAAGGCTCTCGAAGGGTGGACCATCGGTTTTTGGCGACGGTTTTGGAGACCGCCGGATTCGAACCGGAGTTCCGCAAATGAATCAGCACGTTGTACCCACAGCCAGAGGTACAGATGAACGGGAAACATTCGGAGGCGTTCGTGATTGAGTTGTCGGTCCGGAAGGGTTGCCCCTTGACTCCTCTTCTTTATGTCCTCGCTTTGAAGCAGCTGCTGTGTAGACTTGGGGATAAAAAAACTAATCCGACCCTGCGTGGAGTCCCCTTTGCCGGCCGTGTTAGGGCGAAGGTCTCTGCGCACGCCGGTTATATCAATGTCTTAGTGTTCCCTCATTTGGTCATACTGGCTCTGAAGAAGATGGTTGAAAAGTACGAAGAAGTCGCAGGTTTCAAGATTATTAATTTTGATAAGAGCGAAGGTCTGTGGTTGGGTGCCTGAAGGGGTGGCATCCTCCTGCCAGGGTCCTTCCGCTGGAGTGACGGACCCATCCGCATCCTCGGGGTGTGGTTCGGGCCCGGCCTTCCGCTGCAGCGAAATTGGTCGCAGGTACGGGTAGATGCGCAGGTGAGTACTTTCGAAGGCGATTATCCTTAAAGGGCATGGCGGAGGTGTGCGCTGTGTACATCTTTCCCCTGATCCTTTACGACTTTCCCGTACTTCCCCTGCCTAGGGGTCACTGGGTGACGTTGAAACAATCCCTCTCCAAACTACTTTGGAAAGGTCGAAGCCCGATGGCCCGTAGACAGATCTACTACCAACGTCCTCGAAATGGGGGTCTACGAATGCCGGACTTAGAGAGCCACTGGCTCACTGAAAGACTGGCTTACCTTGACCGATCCTTGCCGAGGAACACTGTGTGGGGACAAAAGGGTAAAGTCGTGTTTCCTCACCTGAAGTCTAATCCTGAAGCTGAAGGTTGTTGACAGTTCGAGATTCTTGAACAAATCTGAGTTCTCGCTCACCTTGCAGCTTGCCCGGAAAGCATTGCTCCTTAACGACTGGGTTTTCAGAGTGAGCTTGATAGACATCCCTGACTGTTTTCGCTGCGGCAATGGTTTAGAGGAAACGGCTTTGCACGCCTTCTACTACTGCGAGTTCGTTCGTTCGTTCGTTCGTTCTGGAGTCACGTCGATGAGTGGAAGGCCCACATCACTCCAAAATAGATCGTGCTTCTCGACGCTGCTTTCGTCGTGGACAATATTGATCCTCTGTTTCAAGGTGAGAAGCGTGTGGTGTTTCTCGTGATCCTAGCTGTAGCTAAAATGGTGATTTGGGAGACGCTAAACAAGGGATTGTAAGATGTTGTAAACTTTTCTCATTGTGATCTGATTTTGTTCTTTAGGCATCAGCTTAGGGTCAAAATCAGATGTGATAGAAAGCGCTTGGACCGCATCACATTCGACAAAAGATGAGTGTATGCAGCGAACCTGGTCGTACGAAAGGGGGCAACGTTGGAGTCATCCTTCCCTCCACTTCCTGCACATGGCGTCGATGGTCTGGGTCCATCGGGACCCCAACCTCTGTAATTAGGAATTCTTGTATACCTTTACTCCCCCTAGTAAGCAGTTTGACGTGTGTCATTGGCCTATCACTTTGTTATTGGTTTTCAAGATCCTCCTCATCCACCATTCTTCTATCACCTTAAACCTCCTCCTGTCCAATCTTTTATGAGGATCTTGGACCCACATTACTGTAATCCATGTCATCCATTCCTCGCTGCGCCCTCCCCCGCGTTTCTTTTACCTCATTAGTTTAGATCTACTCCCCCATATAGATAGCTCGGCTTGTTTTCAGTCCACTTGGACACCGGAAACCAGTCAGCTCTCCACATTATAGACGTGGAGACGGAAGGGTAACCAAATGGGGTTTTATATTTGTTTTTACTAATTGTTTTGGGATTTTCTCCCCTACTCCATAATTGCTCAAATTGTATATATGTCTTCATTGAAAATAAATCATTCATTTCACCTGGTTTTAAGTAGGTTCTCAAAGAGCAAATGTATTTTGGTGATTGTTGCACGCCTGTTGAAGCATGGCTGTATTTCATTGTATTGTGCATCTGGGTCGGTGAATGTGGCTAGCTACGGCTCCTTAGATATCATAGTTTCCATCTCTCTTTCTCTCCTCAGAATTTTTGGGGCTTCATGCTCCCCTAAAATTGTTTAAATGTAAGTTTTTTTAAATTTTAAGGAAATAAAGTGTTTTGTGGCCTTGCATAGAGCTAAGACGAAACAACCTCTAATTGTTTTGGAAGACATTTATATTTTACTTAATCATATTTACCCAACCCCTCTGCTCGGGCAGGATATGACATGAGGTCAATTTTTAAGCGGAGTTTAACAGGTTTGACTTCAGAGTTTTCCTTCTCCTAGACTAGTTGCCTCACCAAGGCTGAAGAACCTAGTCTGCCCTACTATTTACCCATAGCTGGAAGGAGAATAATTGGATTCATACCTTTCCCAAAGGTATTACTGCTATGTGAAATGCAATCAGTCCAGGATTTGAAATCGTGTCGCTGTGTCCACTTCCTGCGACGATAACAATTACACCATGGGCACCTCCTCCTTTACTTAATAGGCCTTCTCTATGCAAGCAAAACCCAAAACACCCTTCGAATTTATTAGGAGATATCTCTTGCTTGACTTAGGGGGGTTGTTTCACTTTAGAATACTGACGTGAAGAAACAAATTAAACTCTGTTATATTAAAAGATCGAAATGGTAATTCGAAAGGATTAACAAAAAATATGTAGTAAAAAAATGCTCAATCAAATATGTATATATATACAAACTCTCTGCACGAACATCATACACCATTGGTTCGATTTTTAAGCGAAGTTAAACATGCTGGAATTCAGAGTTTTCCTTCTCCTAGACTGGTCGTCATAGTACTAAGAAGGAACTTTGGCTGCCCTTCTATTTACTCAAAGATGGAGGGAGAATAGTTGAATTCATGACTTCCCCAGTTCTGTGTGAAATACAAACAGCTTTGTCTCGGAATTAAACTTGGATAGACGATTCCACTTTCTACGACGATAACCATTGCGCTGCGAACACGTCCATCATTAATATGGTACATGGTGCGTCCATCATCAATATGGACGTGACAATTTGATGCATGCATTTTTGCTTTTTACTAAGAATTTGTCAAGAAAATGCACTGACGATGGAAAAGCATCGATTTGCTCAGTTTCCACCTCCCCAAGAAAAAAACAAATATCGATTTAAAAGAATTAAAAGTACAATGATGGAAAGGAAAAAAACCCATGGGGTCTGATCGATATAATACATTCATCGTTGCACAAAAGGGGTTATTGATTAATTCTTGAAGAAAAAAAATATTGTCTAGGAAAAAAAACTAAAACGAAATAAATTTAGAAGGTTGGAGGGTGGTGACACACAAACAAGGATGTTGCAAAATAAAAGTTAATGAAAGGAAAAAAATGAATGAAGAGAAAAAAGGAGACGGATTATGGAAAAAGAATTCTAATGGATTAACATGATATGTTCAAAAAATATCAAGACTGAACTTGTATTTACCAACGCATTACTTTTGAGTTCGATTCTCACTAGGTGCTTTTGCCAAATAAAAGTGAAGTGAAGTAAATATGTTCAGTGGTCAAACCTCTCTGTCAGTGGGGTTTAGAACGTGCTGACTGCATACCCTTTGAGAGTAAAATCAATAAATTGAACGTAATTGATATTTGAGATGTGTTTAAAAAGTATCTAGACGGAAACTGTATTTGCCTGCACATTACTAATGGGGTCGTTTCTCACAGGGCGCTCCTTTACACAAACCGCTCAGTCAGTGGAGTTTAAAATGTTCTGACTGCTAACCCTTCGTGGGGGTTAAACCTCCCTACCAAATGGAGTGTCCTAATTGGTTTGGTTTGTTTTATGCCATATTAATCATTGTAGGTTATTTAATATTTTTATACATATATATTTAATATATGATTTGAAAACACTTTTTATTGATAACATTTTTAAACGAACGAGAGCTCATTCTTGTTTTTTTTACTCCGTTAAATGTATTCAAGTATTACTTTTTAATAGTAATTATTCAATTTAATACGATTAATTCGTTAGCGCTCAGTTAAATGGTTCCAAATATTGTTATATATCACTAACGATTGAATTAAATATCAGTCATTTGTTAGCACATAGATAAATGATCGAAAGGTTCTGTTACAAACAATTCACTTCTGCAAAAGTAATGTGTTTTGCCCACAAATTAAATTCTAAACAGTTCTATTTGATCAATACGTATTACTCTATCAGATGCTACCACTCGGGTTTTGGTTTGGTTTGATTTTGGTTTTATGGGATATTGAACAAGTCCTGGCGGCAACACCCCACAAGACACCAGCTATACGGCCTCCTGCTTCCCATCTCAAAAACTATCCAAGTTAGACGAACCAGACATGCAGGAAACTGCTGAAGAAGCAGGGACGAGCTCATAAATAATGTACTCCTATGGACCTCCACATATGGCCGGGCAAACGCAGGACGACCAGCACGAACATACATTCAGCAGCTATGTGAGGATATGGGATGTAGACCTGAAGACCTGCTGGAGGTGATGAACGATAGGGAGAAGTGGCGAGAGAGGGTCAGGGATATCCGTGCTAGCGGCACGACATGATGATGATGATGATTTTATGGGATATCAATCCTTGCAACCACTCGGGTTTTGGTTTGGTTTAGTTTGGTTTGGTTTTGGTTTGATTTTTATGGGATATCAATCCTTGCAAATCCATTTTATACATATAAACAATTCTATTTCAAACAATTCAATTTAGCATAAGTACACATTTTAATGTCAAAACAGTTCTATTTCAAACTCTTCAGTTTACTTAAAAAAGTAAAATCCTTCCGAGCATTGCTATGTGTTACCAACAGTTTAATTAAACATTTATTTACACACAGTTATATGTCAAAACAGTTCTATTTCAAACAATTTGTTGCGTTCTGGTTAGTGAACGCATGTAATATTAAATAAAAGACAAACTACGATATGAGAGGAAATAGATATATATTCTCAGGAAAAAGTATATACAATAGAGAGACTATTAGTAGACAATAACATAGGATTAGTGAATACAGAATAAAGATATAGTTCAACGATAGTATTGGCTTCCGTTATAACGGTAGCAAGTAAGGTGATCTAGTGCGATCTCTAGTTTCTAACGCTCTAATACTATTCCTATAAGAAGCTTCTCTTCACCTTCTAGTCTGCCCTGGTATTAGTAGCTACTGCTATATATGGCAGATGGACTAGTTCATTGTGAGGTAAAAGGTGGGTGATACCCCACACAATTCAGTTTAGCATAAGCACACAGAATGGTTCTATTTGGCCCATAGATAGGACCCTAACAATTCCATTTAGCATACTAAAACAGTTCTAATTCTTGCAATTCAGTTTATCATTAGTACGCAGTTTAAATATCAAAACAGTTCTATTTCAAGCAATTCAGTTTTGCATAAGTTCACAGTTAAGTTCTATTGGGCCCATATCAGGTGCTACCATTCAGGGCCTGAGAGGACCTAGGAGGAAAAGCATTAAAGAACTCTGCATTCCCCAAAGCTCCAGCATTACTGGAACCTCACCATCAGATTGTTGAATGTCATTAGCAGGACATTTATTGAGGTTGTCTTACCCCTCTGCAGTCATGCAGTTAGAGTATTCTTCAATGCCTGCCGACTGGGGTAAGCGATGGAATGGGATGTATCCTCCATTGTCCTTAATCTCAGGCGTACGATGAACTGGACCCGGTCAAATGGATCCGATTAAAAATTATTCGAATTCAACAGAAAATTATTCAAATTCAAAAATGAAATACTTTACGTTACAACTACACAGAAAATATAAATCTTAACGCTCAATGAACACGTTTTATGAAGTTTTCAGCTTAAACTAGCATCGGACGGGTTGAGATGCCGTTAAATTAATAAATTAAATGTAATTGATATATGAAGTGTGTTTAAAAAGTATTTTGACTGAAGCTGTATTTACTTACGCATTACTAATAGCTTTGTTTCTTACTGAGTGCACTTTTATACAATCGAACTAAGCTTAGTAAACAAATATCCATTTTCCAAGTGTAATTGATATATATATATATATATATATATATAATGTACTTAAAAAAACTCAGACCTGGTTAAATTGGCATTATGGATTTATTTCGGCGAAGAAAATCATTATACACTTCGTCTCTTAAGATGACTTCACACGTTTAATTTGAGGTTGAAAAACAGCAAATATTGATTGCAGTCTATACATATGTATGAAAAAATATTTAAATGTAAATTCTCAGGCGAAAGTAAAAGGCTTTAAAACAATAAAATGTTAGAAAAATTAAGAAACCAGAAAAAAAGGGTGTTCCTGGAAATTAACCCTTCCTAGATATCCTGTCTTTTCCATCTGCCTCTCCCCACAAACACGTGTGGCACCCGCCACAAGGCCACTGCGAGCAAGCGAAAGTCATCCTTCTTCTTCGGATGGCAAGACTCAACTAACTGACTTTTTTCAAAATCCCCCAAATTCTCTGCGTGCGCTTCCGGTGCATGACGCCATTCACATACCCTGGTCAAAATTTTCTTTCTGAGATTTTTATTTTGACTTCACTGAATGACACATCTTCCCTGCGTGCGCGTGAACACCTGCCCTCATGTTTGCACCTAAGTAACCTATGCACTGAGCCGAAAGGTTCTCAGCGTAACTTAACCCAAAGGCAAGATATATAAAAGGAAATCCCTCGGTGATTATATTACACTTAGGGGTAAAATCAAATAGAAACGGAAAAAAATTGTGGAAGAAACAAAACTCGTAGGTGACACAAAAGAAAGAAAGAAAGGTTCGTAGAGGAAAGAAAAAAGAAAGAAAGGTTAGTAGAAGAAAGAAAGAAATAAAGGTTCGTAGAAAGAAAGAAAGAAAGAAAGAAAGAAAGAAAGAAAGAAAGAAAGGTACCCCGAAGAAAGTGAGAAAGAAAAGTTCATGGAAAGAAAGTTTCGTAGAAAGAAAGAAAGAAAGTTTCGTAGAAAGAAAGAAAGAAAGAAAGAAAGAAAGAAAGATATGTTCGTAGAAGAAAGAAGTAACGATTCGTAGAAAGAAAGAAAGAAAGAAAGAAAGGTACACTGAAGAAAGAAAGAAAGAAAGAAAGAAAGAAAAGTTCGTAGAAAGAAAGAAAGAAAGAAAGAAAGAAAGAAAGAAAGATTCGTAGAAAGAAAGAAAGAAAGAAAGAAAGAAAGAAAGAAAGGAAAAATGAAGAAGGAATGGTACACTGAAGAAAGAAAGAAAGAAAGAAAGATTCGTAGAAAGAAAGAAAGATTCGTAGAAAGAAAGATTCGCAGAAAGAAATTAAGAAAGAAGAAATGAAGAAGGAAAGGTACACTGAAGAAAGAAAGAAAGAAAGAAAGAAAGAAAGAAAGACAAAAGAAAGACAAAAAAGAAACAGAATAAAGAAACAGTGTATTCGACAGCCCCAGTCGACTGGGCAAGAAAGAAAAAAATAAAACATAAACATAGAATTGAAGATAAGAAAGAATGAAAAATATAAGGTACATGGTTGGTTTATGCACACACACACACACACACACACATATATATATATATATATATATATATATATATATATATATCTCGGTCCGTGAGGAGTAATAGCTATCGTCGTAAGAACTGGATAAGGCGCACAAGTTCAAATTGGGGCTAATATCCTTGGGAGAGGCGTGCATCAAACTATTTTCCATCAGGTAACTCTGGCATGGTAACTGATGAAGGAGAATTGTAACCTCTTAAATTCAACCAAAAATTGGCCTAGTGTCACATCGTGCTCCTGCGAAAGTCTTGAATATATATGTATATATTCAAGCAAGTTAGCCGACCGTTGTCGAGTGCAACCCGAAGGCACTTATTTCAATAGCTACTACACCAAGATATAGGGGAGGGCGCTACTCCCATCGGTGGTTTGCTCATTTTACCCTTTCTGAGTCTTTGGAATGAATCGACCAGGGATTGAACCCCTGTCTCCTGGACTGTTGGCATGCAAGATTTATAATTTTCACGCGAAACTACGTAATAAATATTAGCATAAATAATACATATAAACAGAGACACATACACATACATGAATGCGCACGCACAGATACACGAAAAGATTCATGTACATATGTATGTACGTGTGTGTATTGTATTGTATTGTATAGACAATTCTCGATTTCTCACTAAACACAAATCGGCTATCAAATTAAAGTAAAGTGTTATTATTTCATTTATTTATTTATTTCATATTAGCTACATTGATTTTCTGAGATTTACTCTTCTTGTGGAAAAATATCGCAAATATATCTCTTAATGAACGGTGCTGTTAAATAAATAGTGAGAAATGTAATAAATAATTGCACAAACAAAAGGAGACAAATCGGTAGATAAACAAAAACACTGTATTTCCTTTGTATTCACGTACTTGCAAAATCCAAAATAACCACGAAATTTAAGTTATCGCTGGTGTTCGTGATCAGAAATTTATACTGAATTCTTAAAGTTTAAAAACAAATCGACCAGCAATTGTTCCTGAGTCAATGAAACATACATGATATTCCATATATCTATTAAGCAAGGAACAACGGCTGTAAAGCATTAGCGGCGCAACGGTTATCCTATTTACCAACCCCCTCCGCTCGGGCAGGATATGATACAAGGTCAATTTTTAAGTTTAACAGGTTTGAATTCAGAGATTTCCTTCTCCTAGACTAGTTGCCTCACCAATGATGAAGAACCTAGTCTGTCCTATTTACCCATAGCTGGAGGGAGAATAATTGGATTCATACCTTTCCCAAGGATATTAGTGCTATGTGAAATGCAATCAGTCTCGTCCAGGATTTGAACTCGTGCCACCGTGTCCATTTCCAACGATGATAACCACTACACCACGGGCACCTCAGCGCCACGGTTATAGCCGTTGTCAATGGATCCGGCTACTCGTGTTTTAATCCCCTTCGAAGCTGTTTGCATTTCAGCTAGTGCTCATACCCTTGTTTGGTTGGGGCTTATGGCATATCAACCACTGTAGATTTTTTAATGACAAATCTAATTATATATATATACTCCTTTTTGATAGTTCCACAGAGAAAAAAGTAAATACTTTAAAATGAATTGTTCCACAAAAAGATTTTTTTTTAATTATCAATTTTACTTTGACACGTGTTTCTAGCGTCTTATCGCTTTCGTCAAGGAGAGTTTAATGACTTCTGATGATTTCACCTTTGATTTATCGTGTTGCGACCGTTTTGGTAGCGGTTGCTGTTCCTTTTCAAGTCTGCAATACATTTTCGTTTCCGCTGGTGTTGGTTTACTTTTTTCTCTTCTTTTTTCTACTTTTTCCCTTTACAATAATGCACTCTGTGAGTTTGCATATTTGTGTAGGGATATTTTTTCTCCCTAAGTGATCTATGATAGCTGATAAGACATAAATTTCATTAGTTGACTTCTCTATGTCATTGTGTGTGCATGTGTGTGTGTGTGTGTGTGTGTGTGTGTGTGTGTTGGGGAAGTGATTTGTGATGGTTGGTGTGCCAAGTGTGTCTGTGAAGTATATATATATATATATATATATATATATATATATGTGTGTGTGTGTGTGTGTGTGTGTGTGTGTGTAAGTGAATATTTTGTAGATCATACTTTTGTTTGCTCACAGTTAAATGATTCCAAGAATCGCCACTTAATACTGACTATTTAATTCAATGTCAGTCATTTGTTTGCTCACAGTAAAAAGGTTATAAGATTCGTATGATTCATAAGTGAATAGTACGTGGATGATTTTATCTTAGAATGAGTTAGAGCTCATTTGCTTCCATACACGTATTGCCATTATTTGTACACGGTTAGAAAATTTCAAGTATTGTCATCATATTATTTAGTATTCATTATTTGTTTGCACATTGGTTTCAAATCGTTTAAAAAAATTGCTCATAATAATAGTTTAATTTGCACACTGTTAAACTCTCTAAAGTATTGCTATTTAACACTAATAAATCTATTCAAGAATTAAAGTCATACGTTTGTTTGTTTGTTTGGATTTTATGGCATATAAACCTTTGTAGGTTGATTAATGCCAAATCCATTTTTATACAAACAAACAGTTCAATTTCAACCAGTTTAGCATAAATACGCAGTTTAAATATCCAAACAGTTATATTTCAAGTAAATAAGTTTAGTATTAGTACGCATTTGAGTTCTATTCGACCCATAGATAGGACCCTATCAAGTGCTACCACTCCGGGCCAGAGTGGACCTGGGTTGGTTGGTTGGTTAGGTTTTATGCGATATCAACCTTTGTAGGTTATTTAATTCCAGATCTATTTTATACAAATAATCAGTTCTATTTCAAACAATTCAGTTTTGCATGTTTACACAGTTTAAATATAAGTACACAGTTTAATTGTCAAAAACATTTCTACTTCACGCTATTCGGTTGACTAAAACACTTCTAACTCAAACAATTCAGTTTACTCACAATTAAAAGTTAAAAGAGTTGATTCTTTTTAAAATCAGTTTAACGTAAGTACAGTTTTAATGTCAAAAACACTTCTATTTCAAACAATTCAGTTTAGCATAAGTACGCAGTTTAAATATCAAAACAGTTCTATTTCAAACAATTCAGTTTATCATCGGTACACATTTTAGTTCTATTCGACCCATAGATATGACCCTATCAATTGCTACCACTCCGAGTCAGAGTGGACCTGGGAGCGATGGTAATGAAAGAATGCTCCGCATTCCCAAAAGCTCCAGTATTACTGGAACCTCACCATCGGATTGTTTAGTGTCATATCCAGGACACTCGATAGGAGGGTGTTACTTCTCCGCTGAGATGTAGTCAGTGTATTCTACTGTCTCATTGACTGGGCAATTAAAGTAATGCTATGTCGCGCCAATAATTCAGTTTTTGCTCACAGTTAAATGTTTCAAGTAATCCTATCTAACGCAAATAATTCTATTTAGTATTAATACTTTTTTACACACATATAGATGGCTTCAAGTATTTCTATCTAGCACCAATAACTCAATATTTAAACACAATTTAATAGTTTCCTGCACCGCTATGTAACACTAAATATTCAATTTAACATTATTCATTTGTTTGCACGCAGATCAATTGTTAAACAGTTTTATTAAATAGGTAGATAGGACGGTGACACAATCAGCCACTGCTGGTTAGACTGCGCCTAGTAGTAATTGTAATGGAGGGGTACTCCGCATTTCACAATGCTCTCAGACTAAAGCATCATCATTATGTAGATTAATCTCATAACTAGGATAATCGTTGAGCAGGGTTTAACCCTCTATAGCTCCAGCCCGTTGGGTTGTTCTTATCTTAGGATTAGAGCCAAGGTGAAACTAAGACCAATGATCCTCCGCAATCCCCAAAGCTCCAGCAATTCTACTGACTGACCATTGGATTAGAGTCATATCAGGACACACACACACACACACACACACATATATATATATATATATGTGTGTGTGTGTGTGTGTTTGTGTGTGTGTGAGAGAGCCCAGTCGGCTCAGGCTGTAGAATTATGACACTAAACAATCTGATGGTGAGGTTCCAGTAATACTTTAGGGAATGCGGAGTACCCTTCATTGCCAGATATTCTTCTCAGTCTCTGGCTAAATAGTTGACCAAACTCCACTCTTTAACCTTAACATGGCAACTGGTCAAGAAGGAATTCTCTTAATTAAAATTAATTATAGACCAAGAAAGGAATGGGTTCAACCAAGCTAGTCGTACACGAGTAATGCCTTTACGAACAAATCTGATCATGTAACTTGCTTGTAAAACAGAAATATTAATGGCACATCATTTTTGAAGATTCTTTAACTATCAGAAAATAATTCACTTAAAATTGAATTTACGGCATGTTGAAATAAGTTGAATTATTTAATGCTACAATCAGCTATTGGGGCTCGCAATCATATAGCTTCAAGTAACGAATGATAGATATTTGTAAACAGTTAAAGCTTCAACTCTCTCAATACCCAAAATTTACATACTGGTGCTTTCTAAATTTCTGTGACGAAGCTTGGTAATTTTTATCATTAAGGGATTTCAGACTATTGTCTTCATCTTTATGATTATTTCCGCAACGTTTCGACCGATATGTCCTCCGGCCTTCTTCGGGTGTTTGTCGAACTCGGGAACTTTCACGGAACTTCGAACTACATCCTTTATTGAATCCACGGGGTCGCTTGTTCTGATTCCGTTAGCCATAACCTGGTACAAGTGTTAAGTGTTCCTGTATTCCTGGCCTCAGCAGGAAGATTTTCAGATATTACTTAATCACGTGAAATCAATCCGACCATCAATACATTTCACTGTTATATGGTTTTAACTATTCTCCTCTAAGACTTGTAATTTTTAACTCGATCTAGTTGAACACTTGATAGAAACTTGAGAGGTAGACCTAGGAGTAACGATAACAACAATGTAACTCCACACTTCTCTGAGTTCTAAATCCGAGGCCATACTACCGGATGAAGTCGTATCATGAACAGGAAACTTCTCTTGTCCCAATGGGAACATCCTCTAAGTGTTCTCATTCTATACGTTTCGCAAAAGGTGCAATAAATGACACTTTTCATTTACTAAAAAAAAAACTCCCTTTAGGATTCGACACACGGGTATCTGTGAGTTCTTAATAGAAAAACCACTTAGACTCATCTTTTGTAATGTGAAACAAAGCAGTCTTGAATTCTTTAATTGCTTTCTGCATCATCACATATTACACGTGTTGATTTGGTCAGGTTTGGTTTTATGGCATATAAACCATTGTAGGTTATCTAATGCTAAATCCTATTTATACATGTATATTAAGTACATAGGATTTGTAAACATATTTTGTTGATACAGTTTTAAACGAGTTTAACCTCATTCTTTCGCTCACAGTTAAATAGTTCCAGTAAAGTAATGTATCACATACAATTCAATTTAACATCAGAATGAATTTACACACATTTAAATGATCAAGCAGTTCTATTTCAAATAATTCAATTTAGAATGAGTCATTTGTTCGCACATAATTTATATGTCAAACCGGAATATTTGATCTATAGAGACGACACTATCAAGTACTAACGCTCCGAGCCACAATGAAACTGGGACCAATGGTACTCCTCATTCCCCAAAGCTCCAGCATTTCTACAGACTCACCACAGGATGATTGTTATATCAGGATATATATATATATATATATATATATATATATATATATATATATATATATATGAGAGCCCAGTCGGCTCAGGCTGTAGAATTATGACATTAAACAATCTGATGGTGAGGTTCCGGTAATACTGGAGCTTTAGGGAATGCTGAGTACCCTTCATTGCCATTGCTCCCAGGTCCACTCTGGCCCAGAAAGGTAGCACCTGAGAAGGCCCTATTTATGGGTCAAATAGAACTAAACTTCGTACTTACGCTGAACTGAATTGGTTGAAATTGAAGTGATTATTTGTATAAAAATAGATTTGGCGTTAAATAACCTCCAAAGTTTAATATACAATAAAACCCAAACAACCAACCAACCAAGATATATATATATATATATAGAAAGAGAGAGAGAGAAGAAGAAGAAGAAGAAGAAGAAGAAGAAACAAGATATTTAAAAGACGCATATTTTTATACATATATATAATATGCCACGTCCTATGTTTCTTTTTTTGAACTCATCTCCAGAGCGACGTTATTATATTATGTTATATCTTGCCCAAAAAATTATAGCACACATGCACATGCAAACACATACACTATATATATGAGTGTGTGTGTGTGTGTGTGTGGAAAAAATTGATAACAAGGTAATCCAAGTAGAAGGAGACATTTATTGAGAAGCAAAGTTGACACTATATCAGGATTGTGAGGGCTGATATTTATGATGATAAATCCACGATAGATGTTTAACAATCTATATATCTGTATATCAAGAAACGGCAAATTCCTTTTTGATATACAGATTTCCCCTAGGTTTTTGCATGTTGTATATTTAAGCACCCATCGTACCAAGACTTTTGTGTTTCTATAAAGGATAATTATGGCTGTAACATTTTTTTGTGGGAGACCATAAGCTAGAGGTGTTTTCTATATCTTTCCTCAGTGGATGGAATCAAATGCCAGGGAGAAATCTTGAAACAATAGTGTTGCCTCGAGATTTCTTTGACGAACTCCTTTGATAATTATCTGGATTGTTAGAATTTCTAATGTGGATCATATACTGGGTAAACCATTTTTTCCGAAGATCTTTTTGAATGTCAGGTTCGATTCGATTGAGAAGTAGAACCTTATAAACCTTAGCCACTATGGAAGTTAGAGTTATGCAACCGTAGTTCTTGATGATTCCGAGGTCACCTTTCTCAGAAAAGGGGAGAATGCAGGTTTTTGACTCTCTCTCTCTCTCTCTCACACACACACACACATCTCTTTCACTCCATATATATATATATATATACATATGTATGATATATTTAGCCACAAATGGTGAAAAGTGAAAAACAAAGTAATCCAAAGCGAAGTATTAGATATTAAGGAAAATCGACGTTGCAACGTTTCGGTTTTAATGAACCATTGTCAGGAATTAAAAAAGATGTTATCGAATGTCATTAGATCACCGATGGATACTTAATTAAATACAAAACGAAAGAGAAGATTATATATACAGAGAAAGGGGGCGCTAACCATTTCTCTTTATATATAATCTCCCTTTTTTTGTATTTCATTAAACATCCATCGGTGGTCTAATGACTTTCCATGACTTCGTTTTCTCAATCTTTATTATGTTTGTCATATAATTCTTTTCTTTGTTTAGATGCGACACGAGGCCGCATGAATGGGGCACTCAATGAGACTCAAACTCATTCGTGAAACATTTTAACGTCGACTTTCTTTCATTTTTCACTTCGGATTACTTAGTTTTTCAATTTTTCTCCACGTTGTCGGATTATTTTTCATTATTTACTTCGATTTTGTTACACATGTAAATAAAGAGTGCTTAGGATCACTAATTAGGAGTATATTTTAAGTAAAGACAGCGTCAACATACAGTCAGCAGTACTTTGCAACTGTCAGTTTCTTGCTTTTGGTCTAATGAATCCTCTGGTGAGAAACAGAGAGAGATTGAGAGAGAGAGAGAGAGAGAGAGAGAGAGAGAGAGAGAGAGAGACGCTAGAAATGCTAAAAAAAATACGACAAAAAAACGTGTAGGGCAGGAAATGTTCCATTTTTATTCGAAAAAATCTTCCTTAAACTCTTCGTACTATTGTTGATTATCGTAATATTGATTATTTCATTATTGATTATAGAATTGTTGATTATCATAAAACCATTGATTTTTGTATTATTGATTATAGCATGTTTGATTATTCTTTTATCATCGATTATTGCATTATTTATTATAGCATTGTTGATCATCGTAATATTCTGTTTTTACTGAGTTTAAAATTACTTTCTTTTGATCCTGTCATTTTTTTTTTGCTATAAAAAGTAACTGACAGGCACGGAAATTCGTAAAATATGTCAGCCAATAACTTATGTTTAACCCCTAATCCTGTTTTTTTTCCCCTGAAACTGCTTGGGATCTTTCAGTATCCCTCATTATCTTAGTTAAAAAATGTGCTAACTTCCAAGCAAAACTTCTTTGATATATCTTTTTTTTTCTGTTCTCAGTACAAAATATATTCTTTCCATTAGTTCGAAGAACTTCCACTTCGATGCTTGTAATTCAAGGAATCTATTGTTTTATGGCCGTTTTCAAATGATCCACCATTTTTAAAGGTTAGTCGACGACATTTTCTTTCCCTACACCTCAGCGTGATCTTTCGTCACTAAAAGCTTGAATTCAAGAATTCTTGTTATACTTCGAGAAAGATCTTGAGATAACTTATAGTTTTAAAGAATTGCTTAGCAGCTGAGGAATGAATTCATTGCAAGGTTTGGTTAGTTGTTTGGGTTTCATGGCATATCAACCCTTGTAGGTCATGTAATGTCAAATAAATTTTTAAACAAATAATAAGTTCTATTTCAAACAATTCAGTTTAGCACGAGTACACTGTTTAATTATCAAAAACATTTCTATTTCCAGCTATTCAGTTTAGTCAAACAGTTCTAATTCAGCTAATCCAGTTTAGTATAAGTATAGATTTTCTATACACACAGTTAAATGTCAAAACACTTCTATATTAGAGTACTCAGTTTAGCATAAGTAAAGTTTCAATGTCAAAAACAGTTCCATTTCAAAGAATTCAGTTCAGCACGAGCACGCAGTTTAAATGTAAGTACACAGTTTAAGTGTCAAAAACATTTCTATTTCTAGCTATTCCGTTTAGCCATTCAGTTCTAATTCAAAGAAATCAGTTTAGCATATGTATGAATTTTAATTCTATTTAACCCATAGATAGGGCGCTATCAGGTGTACCATTCCGGGCCAGAGTAAACCTGGGAGCAATGGGAATGAAGGGGTACTCCGCATCCCCCAAAGCTCCAGCATTACTGGAAACTCACCATTTGGTTGTTTAGTGGCATATACAGGACACTCATTGTGGTGGTCTTACCCCTCTGCAGAGTTGCAGTCAGTGGATTCTACAGCCCCAGGTTACTGGATATTCATTTCAAGGCAACGGCTGGTTTTTATCTTTATTTCATTTTATAAAAATTTCAGCATCATCCAAGCTGACAGAAATGTTCATGGGTAACTGTCACTGAATACAGGACTTAGGACTGAGTGACGCCTATAGAACAGATCCTGGCCAGATCAACGAAATTAAGCAAGGTTATGCATGACAGGATGTAACACAAGGTCATTTATGAGGAGCAAAGTTAAGTAGCATTGAGACTATTCAGTATTAAAATGGGTGACTGTTTAACAGCAGGTACTATAAGCAATCCAAAAATTAATAAACAGCTATAAAAAAAAACATTAAGAAATCTTTTTTTTTGTCACTTTGAGAATTCGGACTATTGTCTTTATTTTTATTGTTATATTCATTATGTTTCGGCTGATGAGTTCTTCGGCCTTCTTCAGTCATGTCAAACTCGGAAGCTTAGACGGTAATTCGAACCGAACTCTGTATTTAATCAACAGGGGTAGATTGTTTTAATTCTGTTAATCATAACCTGGTACAAGTGTTTGTTATTTTTACCAGGAGTCAGAATTGAACCTGCAACCTCGAGAGGATTTCACTCAGAAGTTCCTTAAGAAAACGCCGTAATCCATTACGCCATGTGTCCGGGTGGACGAAAAATAACAAGGTATGCTTACAATAACTTAATCTGGTTATAGTTAACGGTTTAAAAAATTACCTCTGTGAATTAAATAAAGGTTTCGGTTCGAAGTTTTGTGTAGGCTCCATGATATACCTGGAGATGGCCGAAAATCACATTGGCCAAAACAGTGTGAATATAACAATAACGATGAAGGCGATAGTCCGAATACTCGAAATGAAAAAAAATTATCAAGCTTCATCTCAGAAGTTTCGACAAATGAAAAATCCTATGATCAAATCCTGTTCAACGAAACAGCTCTTACAGTATCGCCAAAAGTAAGCAGTGATGAGCGTTCTCACTAATTAGATAGGTGACCACTTGTTGGTTGCAGGTACAGTAAACATATAAGCAATTTATTCCAGAGTAAGTAACTAGATTTGTCAATACATCTGAAAAGAAATCCCAAAGAAAAATCTTAACAATCAATGATAGAATTAAAATAACTAACAAAATAAAACTAGATGAAATTTTCTGGCATTACTTTCTGGCTTCGGTTTCTTTATTTAATGGCTTATCAAAGCCATCCTTTAAAAAAACATTGATTGAACCATTTAATCCATATTTGGGGGGAAAGACGGATTTGGAAAGGTATAACTTAGAAAGTGAAAAAAGGTAACTGAAATTTGAACTCGCTGACTACAGTGTCATACTCCAGTACCTTAGCCACTAGGCCATTGAGACTGTGCCTTAATGAAGCAGTATATTAATTTTTGTTGGTTAAATAAGTACATCCATAGCATGTATTTCTGTTAATTGTCTTCTAAACCAAAGTTACCAGGGTTTTATTATTTCTAGAAAAAACATTATGGATGCAAAATGAATTCCTTGTGTATTGTTTATTACCAAAATCAAAAGCACTGAATTTCAATTGTTAAAGAAATAGTTTTTTGTGAAAATATAGTTTCTATATAAAATTTCTCCAGTGTTGGAGAAGCAAGGAAGAACTCAAATGAGACGTTCTTCTATGGGCCCCTACACATGGACGAGCCAGCGTTGGCCAATTAACAAGAAATTATTTATATAAGTTCAGTGTAGACACAGGATAGAGTCTGGAAGATTTGTTAGGAGCAATGGGTGATAAGGATGGATGGATGGATGGAGAGAGAGAGAGAGAGAGAGAAAGAGAGAGAGAGAGAGAGGGGGAGAGAGAGATATCCCTGCTGTCAGCTCGACTTAATGATGAGGATTATATAGAATATTGCTTTGGAATAGACAGGGTATCTCAAAATAGATGCAACCCGTTAATATGATAGTTATTTATTAATGAGACAAATGCAATGGCGGTCATTTGGAACACGTCCAGTAAAAAATGCATCCTTTGTGCAAGAGACATCAAATTTATGTTTTTTAATTGTTATTACATTAGCTTCCAGGACATGCAATTTTTAAGAAGTTTCTTTTCTCAGTAATAAATCATTATCATATTAATGGGTTGCATCTATTTAGAGACAGTTCTGAATTATTTTGTCTCTAAATAATTAGTGACGCAAAATATTTTTCCTCTCTAGTCAAAGCCATTGTGATTGTGGATTAATAGTTGATATAGTATACTATTTCAAAATCTGAAACCAAAGCGAACGCAAGATTATTATTAGTAGAATTATTGTTGTATAGTCATTTGCATATTCATGCAGAACACAACGACACAATGATAATGACGACAAGGCAATGAAGCCGAGCGACACAGTTCTTAGAAAAATATACCTCTCACTT
The DNA here is from genome assembly GCA_963585895.1 of Sepioteuthis lessoniana. Lineage (NCBI taxonomy): Eukaryota > Metazoa > Mollusca > Cephalopoda > Myopsida > Loliginidae > Sepioteuthis > Sepioteuthis lessoniana. The sequence continues at coordinate 44,131,455 of OY757929.1, read as the reverse complement.
TATTTGAAAGGTTGCGTGTGAGAGGGAGTTGGAGACCGAACAGAACTGCAATATATTGACCCCCACTCTTATGGCCATCAGCGTTGTGTCTTTCTTGTTTTCCAGGGCTGCTCAACCGGAGTCCCGTGGCCCAGTTTTCTGCTGAGTGTTGGCTTTCTCTACCGCATCTTGTCACCAACGGGTCTGGTCTCCAAAACTAACTGACTTCCTGTCTTCCCCGAGTTATATAATAGTTCAATCGCCCATTCAATATCTCCCCATAACTGACCATCTAGATGTTTCACTTCCGCTGTCCTTGGAGTGTCATGTTTGATTGTCATCGAGCGGAAATAACTGTCATGCAGTTCACAGGTCACTCTCTTCTGGTGCATCAGTCTATGACTGTACCATGGTATTTTAACCCTGTCCCATATTGTCAGCCAGATTCTCCCACGCCGATTGAATATGCACTCCCGCCGTCTTTGGAATGGCATGTTTGGCCGGGTCGGAGGTCAACATACAACAGTATTAGCTGTCTCATTGATCCTATGTATTTTGAAACAACCTGTACTTGTTTGTAAATTGCTATATTTTCCTGTTGTTGGTCAGGTTTTAATTGATGTTCAGATTATTAATAAATACTACGCAATAATAAACGTTTTTATCCTATAATATTCTACTAGAAATGTTAAAATCACCTTGTCAACGAAGCTTAGAATATGCTGAATATAACTTCTGTCAAGAAGACCTTCTATCTAGTATATATTAATTCTTGAGTAGATCTATTTGACCCATACCTAACAAGTACTACCCTTATTTACCAACCCCTCCACTCGGGAAGGATATGGCACAAGGTCGATTTTTAAGCGGAGTTTAACAGGTTTGAATTCAGAGTTTTCCTTCTCCTAGACTAGTTGCCTCACCGAGGCTGAACAACCTAGTGTGTCCTACTATTTACCCATAGCTGGAGGGGGAATAATTGGGTTCATATCTTTCCCAAGGATAGTAGTGCTCTGTGAAATGCAATCAGTCTCGTCCAAGATTTGAACTCGTGTCGACGTGTCCATTTCCAACGACGATAACCATTACACCACGGGCACCTTCTAACAAGTACCACCGCTCTGAGACAGAGCTGGCCTGGGAATAATGGCAATGAGAGTTTTCTCCATATCCCCTGATCCCGCACACTTTACTATCAGATATGTTTTATATCATACCCGAGACACCCTTTTGGTGGAGTCTTACCTCTCTGAAAGAGATACAGCCAGCGCTAACAGGAGCCGTGAATGTCATAGTAGAACGTATTTATGGGGAATAGTGTACAGCCAGTAAATGTTACAACAGACAATGAAAGAGCAATAAAAACATTTTTGCCTGGGCATTTTGGTTTTCATTATTAATAAAGTTTGAATAAAATCTACCTATTATGAGGCCGAATTCATGGTATCGGTACTGTTAAATCCCACGGGTAATGAAATAAAAGCTTTCTATTGTATATAGCCTTTAGAATGGTGAACACTAAAGAACATCAATTCTATCAGTTACTTGTATCAGTTTAGTGAATGAATAATATTTAACTAGAAGCCGCTTTAGACCATCACGTAATGTCAGTAGCTTGTGAACTTCTATGATATTAATGTAAACTTATCAAATAAACTAAGAGTCACCAACAAAAACGTAGTGACTAAAACACTCTATGACGTGAATAGGACTTAGAAAAATGGAACCTTAGCTAAAATGAAATTATTACTCATTCTTTTTAGAGGGAAAAAGGTTTATAACTGTGCTCAAGAGTAATTGAGTTTTGCACTGCTTAAGGTAGTGCTAGGCTTCCGAAATTCCAGCAATAAGCCTATAACAGAAATAAGCATCAAAATTTTTTTAAAAGAAAATATAGAATTAGAAAAATACATAAACAGAAGACGAAAAAAAAGCAAAGGACAAAAAGCTGATTTTTCACGAGCGTGTGACTTTACAACTGATCAATATCTCCTCTTATGAAGTTTGCTTGTACATTTCAGGAGGCGGGTAACCCCATGTTGCTGTGAACAAAAGCGGTAAAAATATCTCCAAGATTTTGACAGCTAACACTATTTTGCAATCTGACAAGGAAAGCCGAGTTGGCGTTTGCAGTGTTTATGGACATCTGCAAATCGATCACGTCACATTAATATAAGTGTTGCAGTCTTTTTATCGATTAAAAATTATGTATATATATATATATATTCTTTTATAAAAGCCGAAAACATGAGGATAAAAGAGAATTGTACTGGGTGATATTTAAGAGAAAGACGAAAATACTAACTAGTATACCTGATAAATTATGGTTAATACTCACCTCCTCAGTCACTCTCTTGTCTCTCAAATATAGGATATATCATCATAATCCGTCTGCTAGCACGATTTTCCTAAACTGTCTTTCTCACCAATGATCCCTATCATACATTGCTGCAGGTTGTCCTCTAGACTAAATCCTATGTCCGTACAGTGCTGTTGTAGATAGGTTCTTGTTGGTCGACCAGCACTTGCACGTCCGTATAAAGAGGTCCATTGAAGAATGTCGCTTCTGAGTTCGTCATTACTTCTACAGCAGTGTCCTGCATGTCTTGTTCGTCTGATTTGGATGGTTTTAGAGATGGTAAGTAGGTGGCCATACAGCTGCTGCTTTGTGGGTTGCTGCTTCTAGGACTCGTTCAACGTGACTCGTAGTATTCTTGTGCAATTCACATCTACCTTTATCTCTATACGCTTAGTCAGTGTCCATGTGGGGGATCCTTGTAAGAGAATTGACAAGACCACCACTTGGAAAAAATTCTGTTTCATTTAATGGGAAAGGTTAGACTTCCATATGATCGATAACCTATCGATAGCAGTCCATGCATTTGCTAGTCATATATTGATACCCTTTTCAGTAGATGAGACGCTGCTTCCGAGGTAGGTTAACTTATCTTCTAATTTCAGAGAGTCACTATTTAGTGTGGGGTTGTCTTCTTTTTTATGATAACATATGTACTCCGTTTTGTCTGCTTTGGCATGGTGACCAATGCTACCTGCTGCTTGCTCCAGACTATGCAGCATACATTCGGATTGAGTTGGTGAATTTGCCAGAAACGCCATATCATATGCAAAGTCTGCAACCGAATCAGTTTGTGCGGGATATCGTCTGCTTCTTGCCTATGTTCTTATTACTAACAGTCTCTCTCTTGTAAATACTCTTTCCTGAAAATATAACTATTTTCCTCACATATTGTTGTTTGTCTTATTATTACTACTACTTGTGTTCACTAACCAGAATACAACATTAGTTTAAAACTATTTTCTTTCGTTAGATCTATCGATGTTGGAAGTATGTAGTCGAGGCAGATTATGAACTGGTATGGGGCTAATGTATCGCATTGCTGTACATCATCTGCGACAATGTCAAAGAAGTCTGTGTCTCCATACTTTTACTTTCGTGTTTTTAAAGAGTATCGTTACTGCTGCAACAGTTTCGTTGGGGAGACCATAGGCAAGAAGTATTTGTTCCATTTTTCCTCTGTGGATAGAGTCAAATGCCTTGGAGGGATCTGCAGATAAGTGTGTCGTCTCGAGGCTTTATCACGAGCTCCTTCTAAGATTTGACGGATATCTAGAATCGGTGATGAATGGTCTTCGAAAAAACTGATCCAATAGGATGTATATATATAGTCATCCACAGAGAGATCTGTTTCGTTCTATCAGAACTCATCATTGTGGCTTGACACGAGCTTCACATAGCTGGGATCGAAACCCGGTTGACTCAAACGCCAAGCCAAAGCTTCTAACCATTCAGCCACGAGGGGACATTAGCTGTGAAGTAAATTTTAAACGGTTATGAATCACAATTACTATTGTTTTACATACATCCGTTCAAACGATTGTCGGGACCTCAATTCATCTACGAAGAGGCTTGCAATATACGCTAATGGCAACATGATTACTTCTTCGCCAGAGAATTCAACCCTGCGGGGGAAGGGGAGTATATATCTCTATAGATTTTATATATATATATATATATATATATATATATATATATATATTTATATATATATATATATATCCTATTGGATCCGTTTCTCCGAAAACCTTTCATGTTTATATATATATATATATAGTGTTAGATCTAACCAAGTCATTTAGTTGATTTGTTTGCATGCTGTTTTTACTACTATAAACATAAAAAAATAAACCAATATGAAAAAATACAAAACAAAATTGATAATGTTTGACAATGTTTATGTAGTAATAAATTTCAAGGCTGACATTTTTTTTAATAAACAAAATAGATTATTTATTACCAATTACATATTTTTCCAAACTGTTCTAAGAAAAATATTATGAAATAAACAAATAATATTATGGAATTCCTTGGCCAAATACATAAAAATTAATTCTCAGCTTTTCTAATAGTCTTCTTCCTTTTGGGCTTGTATTTCACTAATTGGAAGAAATATCTTTCATCTGAATATTGCCTTTTTGGCTGGGACTGTAGAATACAACGACTGCTTCTCTTCAGAGAAGGAAGACTACACCAACGAGTTTCCTGTAGCTCAGTCAACAGGGGCGGCTAAATACAATAGAATACAACGACTGCTTCTCTGCAGAGACGGAAGACTACATCAACGAGTTTCCTGTAGCTCAGTCAACAGGGGCGGCTAAATACAATAGAATCCAACGACTGCTTCTCTTCAGAGAAGGAAGACTACATCAACGAGTTTCCTGTAGCTCAGTCAACAGGGGCGGCTAAAGACAATAGAATACAACGACTGCTTCTCTTCAGAGAAGGAAGACTACATCAACGAGTTTCCTGTAGCTCAGTCAACAGGGGCGGCTAAATACAATAGAATACAACGACTGCTTCTCTTCAGAGAAGGAAGACTACATCAACGAGTTTCCTGTAGCTCAGTCAACAGGGGCGACTAAATACAATAGAATACAACGACTGCTTCTCTTCAGAGAAGGAAGACTACACCAACGAGTTTCCTGTAGCTCAGTCAACAGGGGCGGCTAAATACAATAGAATACAACGACTGCTTCTCTTCAGATAAGGAAGACTACATCAACGAGTCTCCTGTAGCTCAGTCAACAGGGGCGGCTAAATACAATAGAATACAACGACTGCTTCTTTTCAGAGAAGGAAGACTACACCAACGAGTTTCCTGTAGCTCAGTCAACTGGGGCGGCTAAATACAATAGAATACAACGACTGCTTCTCTTCAGAGAAGGAAGACTACACCAACGAGTTTCCTGTAGCTCAGTCAACAGGGGCAGCTAAATACAATAGAATACAACGACTGCTTCTCTTCAGAGAAGGAAGACTACATCAACGAGTTTCCTGTAGCTCAGTCAACAGGGGCGGCTAAATACAATAGAATACAACAACTGCTTCTCTTCAGAGAAGGAAGACTACATCAACGAGTTTCCTGTAGCTCAGTCAACAGGGGCGGCTAAATACAATAGAATACAACGACTGCTTCTCTTCAGAGAAGGAAGACTACACCAACGAGTTTCCTGTAGCTCAGTCAACAGGGGCGGCTAAATACAATAGAATACAACGACTGCTTCTCTTCAGAGAAGGAAGACTACATCAACGAGTTTCCTGTAGCTCAGTCAACAGGGGCGACTAAATACAATAGAATACAACGACTGCTTCTCTTCAGAGAAGGAAGACTACACCAACGGGTTTCCTGTAGCTCAGTCAACAGGGGCAGCTAAATACAATAGAATACAACGACTGCTTCTCTTCAGAGAAGGAAGACTACATCAACGAGTTTCCTGTAGCTCAGTCAACAGGGGCGGCTAAATACAATAGAATACAACGACTGCTTCTCTTCAGATAAGGAAGACTACATCAACGAGTTTCCTGTAGCTCAGTCAACAGGGGCGGCTAAATACAATAGAATACAACAACTGCTTCTCTTCAGAGAAGGAAGACTACATCAACGAGTCTCCTGTAGCTCAGTCAACAGGGGCGGCTAAATACAATAGAATACAACGACTGCTTCTCTTCAGAGAAGGAAGCCTACACCAACGAGTTTCCTGTAGCTCAGTCAACTGGGGCGGCTAAATACAATAGAATACAATGACTGCTTCTCTTCAGAGAAGGA